>JAJGRX010001494.1:1200000-1658694 GCA_025461125.1 Carex kokanica
CCACATACCGCTTGAAACCGCATTTCAAAACATTGGTAAGAAACAATTCAACTATCAGAATGCGCACTTTATTACTGTTAAATGCCATGCAGTTCTTAACCTCCCTTTTTTGTTTGAAAAGTTTCACAAAAATTATGAACGGAGCTCGAACTCTGCTGCACTTCCTTCGTATTCCAGGGATATGCCGACTCCTTCGTATTCCAGGGTTGCCCCGACTCCTGAGTTCCACTCTTCTAGAAAGTCCAATTACAATCGACCTATCCAAAGGATATGTAGCTCCAGACAATAACAAATAACAAAACCAAGAAGCTTGTAAACTATTTGAAATAAACTAAGATAAAAGAAGCTTCTGTTGGAATAGTTTGATACCGCGCGTGCATAGAAGACTACGCCCATTGAATTTCCACTAACTAAATTCCTGTGGCAACATTGTACTGATTCTCTTAAGCGGGTGGTAAAACATGCCTAATAACTCGCTATATTAACAGTTAGAGAGTTATTATCATCAGGGTTTCCCGTAATTGGATCTGTGTCACTGTCTGTACTGGAATTATAAAACGCCTTCTTTCGTTTTTGCTTGCTTTTAAATTGTGACAAAACCCCATCCCCAAATTCTACCAATCTTTGCAGACTAACAGAGTTCGAGGAAAATGGCGGGGCCAGCGAAGTCGTCTGTGGAGGTGGTGGTCGTCGGCGGTGGAGTCGCCGGAGCATTTGTCTCCAAGTTCTTGCAATCTCATGCCCAAGTCGTACTCATTGAACCGTACGCTTTTCTCTCTCTCTTTCTCTGTCATTTTTGGGAAGAACTCCACAATTCTAGTATTTCCAATTGCAACTTCTCAGTTATTTGCAAATTTTTGTTTAGAGTCAGCAAGGTTTGAACAACAAATTAAACATTTAGAGAGCCGGATTGTATGATATTGTTTTATTGCATGACACTTCAAATTTGATGCTCACTGTAATGAGCTTGCTACCACATGATCAGCAAACATTTACTAGGATAATAAATTAATAATCAGGTCTGGTAAAAAGTGATATAAAAAAATTTCACACTGAGTTTAATTAAAAAATATATCACAAGGAGGTTTATTATATAGATGAACTTCTTTTTATTTTGCAGGAAAGACTATCTAGAGATTCCCTATGCTGAACTGAGATCCAAAGTAGAACCATCATTTGCTGAGAGAACACTCATAAAGCACACAGATTACCTACCAGATGTGCGCATTATCAATAGCCGTGCTACTGGAGTTACTGAAAAAGAAGTTCTGACCGAAGATGGTGGCTCGATACCTTATGACTATCTAGTCATTGCAACTGGACACCTCAGTTCATCTACAACAATTAGAGATGACAGACTCGAAGAATTCAAACAAGGTTTAAGGATTTAAATATCAATTTGTGTTACCACAAAAGCCAGATCAGATACTGGCATAATCTTAGAAGCCATTATGGATTAAGTTGACCAATTAGAAACGTAATTGCACAAGCAAGGCCACTATTATGTTCAATTTGGGAAGATTGAAAAAGTAAATTTAGATTCTCCCTCAAATAAATATTTTATTTCAGGGATTTGAAGTAGCAAAGATTGCTTAATTATAGAATACCATTTTTAGTTTTGTTACTTGTTCATGTAATCTAATCCCCTAATACCACCAACAAATTTTGCATGCACAGACAAACAAAAGATAGAATCCTCCCAATCGATTCTACTAATCGGAGGTGGGCCCGTAGGCGTTGAGCTGGCAGGAGAGATTGCTACCGACTACCCAAGCAAAAAGGTCACTCTGGTCCACAAAGGCTCAAGGCTTCTTGAATTCATGGGGCCAACGGCCTCAAAAAAAGCACTAGATTGGCTAATCTCGAAAAAAGTAGATGTGCTCTTGAACCAAACTGTTGATGTAACAAGCATGGAGGCATCCAGTGGAATTTATACACTCTCGAGTGGTGAAAAAATTACAGCTGACTGCCATTTTGTGTGTGTGGGAAAGCCGATTGGGTCGGGTTGGCTGAGTGATTCAGTTGTGAAGGAAGCTTTGGATCCTAAGGGAAGGTTGATGGTGGATGAACATTTGCGGGTTAGAGGGTCTCAAATATTTGCAGCTGGAGATATTACTGATATCCCGGTAAGTCTGGCAACTTTGTTGAGTTTGGTTCCTTTTTTGTTTTTGGTGACAGAAGTCATTGGAAACTAACATACGACTTATTTGAGGTAACAAATTAGCCTCTGATTAAGTTCCGTGAAAAGAGTATAAATGTTAATTTGTCGACAATATACCCTGAAGTTTAGTATGTCAGTTTTGTTATAAGCCATATAACGAGAAATATGAAATTAGGAGAAGTAAATTTTAAGCTCTTGTCTGTATTTTATAAATAAGATATGAAGACATGGTTAAGCTTATTCTGATGAGAGGCACACTTTTACAGTTCCTTTTTGTTGCTTGACTTGATGGCTGTTAAACAGTTGAATTTGGTTTAAAAGCCAGGTTTGTGAAATATTAATTTTTTTAGGACTATTAGAGTATAAGTTACAACTCAGGGCTGTAATTCTTTCCAACTTTTTTTTTCTCAAAATTATAACAGGAAATAAAGCAAGGGTACCTTGCTCAAGCACATGCAATGGTAATAGCTAAGAACATCAAGCTTCTCATAAATGGATCTAGCGAGAGCAAATTGGCCACATATACTGCCAAGTCTTCTGCCGCGGCACTCGTTTCTTTGGGAAGAAATAGCGGGGTGGCGCAAATATCATGCTTCTCATTCAGTGGTTGGTTGCCAGCTATCATAAAATCTAGGGACCTCTTCGTTGGAAAAGTTAGAAAAGAAATGGGCTTGAAAGCATAAAAATTCCATGTGTGTGCCATGTAAAATGATTTTGAATGTACCTTCTTTCTGTATTGTTTTCCAGTTATTAAATTATAAAACTAAATAAGTATGGTAATTGGCACCGTACCCATACAGGATTGATTTGTTTGCTTTTCATTTTTCTAATAGTTTAATGACCCTTTTTTCTTGATTGTCTGAAAAGTTTATGAGAATTTGAATATTTTTATTTTATTGATTTTTTTTGTTGTTGTTATGTTCTACAACTGTTACAAGAGGTATTTATATAACCTTTGAGTTATTTTATCGTTGAGATTCTAACGGTAAATTTCTATTTTACCTAAATTACAAATTTACCCTTTCACTATTTTACAAGAGTAGAACTAGGGTGTGATGTGTTCACCAACTCTTTGGTGAGCACAACTCTATATAAACTATCGGATTCACTTCAAACGAGATTAATCCGACCGTTGAAACCGATGTACTTTACGAGTGATGGGCGTACATGCAAAATTTTGAATTTTTTGAATTTATTTAGTCTTAAGTCAAGTGGTCAAAATTGAGAATTTTTTGAATTCATTAAAACAACTTCATTTTGGATCATTCATTTTTCATCATTTTGACCACTTGACTTGAGACTAAATGAATTCAAAAAATTCAAAATTTTGCATGTACGTGCATCACTCGTAAAGTACATCGGTTTCAACGGTTGGATTCATCTCGTTTGAAGTGAATCCAATAGTTTATGTAGAGTTGTGCTCACCAAAAAGTTTGGTGAGCACATCACACCCTAGTTCTACTCATTTTACAATATTACCTTTCTAATTATTTTTATTCTTCAACGCTTCCCCTCAAGCTAGGATTATAAATGTCAATTAATTGCGCCACGATATTTTACTTCTTGCTTTTCCATGTAACTAAGTTTCCGCTTACAAATGTGTAATAGCAGGTTGTTGATTTTCTATCGAAACTTCCAGCCCAATCTGCATCGGAATAGCCACACACTTCATTAGATTTATTATTTTTCATCCATATACCTTTTCTGGATGATTTCTTTAAATATCTCAAAATTCTATCAATGGCATCAAAATGTGGTTTTCTTGGTGAATGCATAAATTTGCTAATTTAGCTTACCGCAAATGATATATCCGGCCTAGTTGCCGTTAGGTAGATCAATTTACCTACAAGCCGTTGAAATTGGTTGATATCTTCTAATGATTCTCCATCTTCAGAATTTAATTTGCAATTGCTATCAATTGGTGTTGAGACTGGTTTGGATCATAATTTTCCCATTTCTTTTAGAAGGTCAATAACATATTTCGTTTGTGAAATAAATAATCATTTGATAGAACGAGCTATTTCAATTCCTAAAAAATATTTAAGTCTACCAAGATCCTTTATTTCAAATTTTTCTTTTAAGTGTCTTTTAACATTGTTAATTTTTTTATGATTGTTTCCGATTATAATTATATCATCAACATAAACAAGAACAATTGTAATATCATTATTTTCATGTTTTGAGAATAAAGATGTATCAAATTGGCTTATTTTAAAATCAAGAAAAATTAAATATTGAGAGAGTTTTCCATACCATGTTCTTGGAGATCTTTTAAGTCCATAAATTGATTTTTTTAACCTACAAACAAGGTTAGTATTTTTTTTCTTTTACATGATCCGGTGATAAAGTCATATAAACCTCTTCCTCAAGTGTTCATTAAAGAAATGCATTTTTTACATCCATTTGATATAAATTTCAACCATTATTTACCGCTATTGAAAATAAAATTCTTATGGTATTCATCTTTGCTACCGGAGCAAAGGTCTCTTGGTAATCAATACCGTATGTTTGGGTATACCCTTTGGCAACTAGCCGGGCTTTGTATCTTTCTATGGTGCCATCACTTTAATATTTTATTTTATAAACTCATTTGCACCCTACGGGTTTTTCTAAGGCTTGAAGTTCTTCTTTCATAGCCTTGCACCACACCGGTTGGCTTATAGCCTCCTCGATATTTCTTGGTTCTTCTATTTTGAAAATTGAACTAAGAAATGCATGGTGTTTTTTTGAAATATTTTTATATGAAATAAAATTTTCAATAGGGTATTGAACCTTATAGGTTACGAAATCTCGTAACCTTGTGGACGGTTGTATAGGACGGATTGACCTCCTCACCATAGCTTCTTCTTCAATATTTTCTTCTTCTCTAATATTTTCATCTTCTTCGTCCTCCCCGGCTCCACTTTGAGGAGTATTGTTGTTTTCATCATCATTTTCTTCTTCTTCATTTCCTACAACTCTTTGCTCAACAATTTGATTAGTAGATATTGGAATGACAAAGTCATTTGTGCTAATTTGATTATCAATCTCATCTTTATTGGTTTTAAAATATGGCCCATTTTCAAAAAAGGTTACATCTCTAGAAATATATAATTTTTGGTTTATAGGATCGTAGCATTTATAATCCTTTTTGTTAGATGAGTATCCTAGAAAAATAGTTTTTATAGAAGTATGATCTAATTTATCTCGTTTATTTTGGTGTACATAACACTTACATCCGAAAACTCTTAGATGATTAAAAATTATTTTTCTTTGATAAATGATTTCTAATGGACTTTTATTTTTTAAGACAACACTTGGCAACCTATTAATCAAATAAGTTGCGGTGAGAACGGCATCCGACCAATAAATTTTTGGAACATTAGTTTGAAACATAAGTGCTCTTGTCATTTCAAGTAAATGATGATTTTTTCTTTCGAAAATTCCATTTTGTTGTGGAGTATAAACACAAGTTGTTTGATGTATAATTCCCTTTTGTTTCAAAAAACTTGAAAAGTTTTGATTTATAAATTTTGTTCCATTATCGGTTCTAAGAACTTTAATCTTTGTATTATATTGATTTTCAACTAAATTAGAAAAATCTTGGAAGTGAGAAAAAACTTCACTTTTGTTTCTTAATAAATATAAGCATGTTGATCGTCAAAAATCATCTATAAATGTAACAAAATATTTGAAACCATTATAAGAATCTACGGGGGTGGGTCTCCAAACATCGGAATGAACAAGTTCAAATATTTGATTACTTTTCGAATTTGAAGTTACAAAAGGGAGTCTTATATGCTTAGCTAGTTTGCATACTTCACAATTACTACAATCTAAATTAGAAAAATCAAAAATACATTTTAAAGTTTTATCGGAAGGATGCCCGATTCTTCTATGCCATAAATGTCCCATGTCTTGCACTTTTGTGTTGAAATTGTATTTTAGGCTATACAAAAAATAAAGTCCATTTTGGAAAACACCTTCACCAATCATCTTCTTGGATACTATATCCTGAAAAAATACACCTTGAGGTGAAAAAATAATTTCACAATTTATTTCTTTTGAAAGTTTACATATGGATAACAAATTGGCGGTGCAATTTGTTACATGTAAAATATTTTTAATTTCCTTTGAAAACACACTAATTGAGCCATAACCGCAAATTTCCATTTTTTTACCATTTGCAACATAGACAAATTCTTGATTTTTGTTTTTTTGATAATTTTGCAAAATATCTTTATTTCTGGTCATGTGGTCAGTTGCACCGAAATCTAAAATTCAATCTAAATTATTTTGAGAATATTCATTATTTAGATTTCCTAAATTTGTACATTTTATTTGTTTCATTTCATTTTGGCTTGTACAATTTCTTTTGTTTGGTATAATATGTAAATTCTGGTTTGGGCTTTTAGAGTTTTGACCTTTAATTAAATGTTGATTAAAAGAACCTGAATTGGGCCCTCTGTTTAGAAGCCCACTGAGTTGGGAGAGTATTGCTCCTATTTCGGACCGGGTCGGAGCAGATCCAGTGGGTGCAGCAGAGGCAGACCCGGTTGGAGGAGCGGTAGCTGCAGACCCGGTTAAAGGAGCAAATCCATTTAGAACAGAGGCGGACCCGTTTAGAGAAAATACGGACCTATCTCCTTCTTCTTTTCATTCGTTTCCCCTTGAGACCGAGCCGACCCAGCAAACTTCTCCCCCTTAGGGTTTTTTCCCCAATTGCCTTTACCACTGTTACCCCACCATTTCGGCCTCAGTTCAGGGTGGAGAAACAACATCGACTCTTATCACGGCCTTTTTGCAATGTTCGCATTTCTCGGTGGTTCCTCCTCTTTTCTCCGAACTAGGGTTTGTTCGAAGTGTGGCCATGGCAAGGTTTTCGGGTTTTCATGTGTTGCTGAGGTACTAGCTATGATGAGACGCCTCGATTCCTCTCCTTGAAGAAGGGACATCGCGTCATCAAGGCTTGGAAGCTCAGCCAACAAAAGAATTTGAGCTCGAACTTGTTCGTAGGACTCGTCAAGCCCTGCTAGAAATTGGTATACTCTTTCTTGTTCTCGCTCTTTGATAATTTGCGGATCTGAGGTTTTGACGAGATAGAGGTTCAATTCCTCCTATCTCCTCTTTAATTGGGTGATGTATTCGATGATTGGTTTGTGATTTTGGGTTAATTGGTAGATTTCTTTCTTGAGATGGTATATATGGGCATGATTTCTTTTTTTGCTGAAATGCTTGTTAATAGCATCCCACATTTTTTGCGGTATCATGATAGAGGAAGAGATCATGCATGGAGGGTTCAATGGAATGAATGATTGAGTTCATGGCTTTGAGATATGTTTTCTTCCATTTCTTGTATTCGGGTTTGTCTTTACCGGGCATTTCTGCAGTCCCAGTGACATTTTCGTACAGGTCCCTCTCATTGAGAGAGAGGATCGCTGCTCTGGCCCATGATTGAAAATTATGGTCGTTGAGCAATGTGGCGGTTAAGCGTGACGACGGTACCTCAATGATGGTATTGTTTGTTGCATCTGCCATATTGGAGTCACAACTTCAAATCGCAACTTTTTGTTGATTCTGAAATTTTCTGAGGCCTCTAGGAGTAATGCTCTGATACCATGAAAAGTTTACGAGAATTTGAATATTTCTATTTTATTGATTTTGTTTTTTTGTTGTTATGTTCTACAACTGTTACAAAAGGTATTTATAACCTTTGAGTTATTTTACCGTTGAGATTCTAACGGTAAATTTCTATTTTACCTAAATTACAAATTTACCCTTTCACTATTTTACAATATTACTCTTCTAATTATTTTTAGGGTAATTATATGTTACCGCTTGATTCATTCCCCCATTTTCCCCCCCAACTAACTAACTTCCATTTCTAACTATAATAATCAATTCTAACTAACTAGTGGTCCCTACAAATTAATTAGTAGATTTTCTCCTTCTATTTTTTTCCTCTCTCCCTCCCTCTCCTTTTTCCACCTCTGCCTCCCCCTTCCACCTCCGCCTCCGCCCGTCTCTCCCATCTTCGCCTCTCCCTCTCCGCCTCCGCCTCTCGCCTCCGCCTCTCCTTCTCCACCTCTGCCTCCGCCTCCGCCTCACACGACGAGGATGAATACTTGTTCAATGATAGATTAATACTTGCATGACAGTATGTCATCATGGATCTCATTTTAAAGAGAAAATTATGTAGAAGACGTTCGTGGTTTTAGATTTGCAAAATTCCTCACAGATCGTCAGAAATATTAGTTAGATTGAACGGAGAAAAAAAAACCACCTCTAAAAACGTGTAAAAGATGGGTGTGATATGTCCAGTTTTTTTTAAATACTTGATATATCAGGGTGAATACTTGATGTATTGCATGTGAATACTTCATGTATTATAGATGAATACTTGATGTTATTTTCACTTGCGGTGACGCTTATGCGGTCCCCACGGTAGTTAGTGATGGCGGTTGTGCGGTCCCCCCACTTAATTACGCGTTTTCTTTTGTTTTTAGCGGACGGCAGTTGTGGTACCCTACTATCTCCGCGTAATTAATGCTCTTAATGTCGTAATATTTTCATATATAATTCTTTCTCAAAGATGAGTACTTTTATTTATATGGATGAATACAACTCGTGTTAAGTGTGAATATTTTTTCGCAAATCGTCCCCTACTAATTCCACCACTTATCTCCGCATATTACTGTGGTCCCCTACTTATCTGAAGTCGCGGTTGTGCTGTCCCACCATACCTTCATGTACTCTTTACACTTACACGACGATGATGAATACTTGTTCAATGAGAGATGAATATTTGCGTACGAGGTGTGAATACTTGCGTAACGGACACCTCGAAAGTATGTTATAATGGATCTCATTTGAAAGAGAAAATTGTGTAGAAGACTTTCGTGGTTTTAGATTTGAAAAATTCTGCACAAATCGACAGACATATTAGTTAGAGTGAACGTAGGAAAAAAAATCATTTCTAAAAACGTATAAAAGATGGGTGGTAATGTTTTCTTATATAATTATTTCTCAAAGATGAGTATTTTTATTTACATGGATGAATACTACTTGGGTCAAGTGTGAATACTTTTGAGCAATATGTCCGCCGGTAATGCTGTGAAGGCAATTGTGGTCCCCTACTAATTCCAGCAGTTATTAACTGTAATATTGTGGTCCCCTACTTATTTTCAGTTGGGAAAAAAATGAGAGATGAATGATGGGAGAAAGCTAGACCCTCCCTTATTTTTATTCTTCAACATTGTCTCTTTCCCGAAACAGTTCTTCTATAAAGGCTTAAGAGAACCGCTATATGCTAGAAAGATGTGATTATTATTGGTTTGATGCTGCACCAGCATGACAGCAGTGTCGTCTGGTATGTTGCCATAAATCCAGTCTGAATCCCTATATATTATGCACTGTCCTATCTCTGTGTTTATTCCTTCAAGTTGAGCAGCAGAGCTATCATTCATTTAATCGTTTAAGATGAACACCACACCAGCTTAGCATGTTCAAGATATCAGACTTATTTTTGTGAGAATAGCAAACTTGACCAGAGTAGGTGAGTAACAATAGACATCAACACATGCCAACGTTTAAAATTAAAATTAAATAAAGATAGCATACCGTCTTTGATTGACTACAAATCATTTTCAAATTGCACCAAATTTAGCATAAGACCTATTAAATTATAACTTTTTTAAATTAGATCAATTATGTTTTTTTGTTATTAAATAAGTTAAAAGGCAATCAAATATCTCCTACCAGGAATAACTGGCTATTGCTACAACCACATTTCCATTTTAGCGATTGAACCAAACATACAAAAAAAGTAGGATGTTGTTATAGGTCTGTTAATATCTATCAGCATCTGTAAGCATAGAATACAATTTCTTACAAATTAGAAAAAGAAATATGAACCTAAAATTAAGTTGAATTGAACTGATCGAAGTAGAATCAGATCAGCTGAGTTCCAAATAGCGTCGGGCCATGGGGTGCTTTGCTTGTGACAAGCAGGACGCCTGGAGCACCTCCACCAGTTCTCCATCAACCAAAAGACATACAATATCTGCAATACGCTGTATCTGCTTCACACTGTGCGAAACCATTATAGTTGTCAGCCCCTGGGTTTTTTTCAACCTTACGATCGCCTCCTCGATATTTTGAGTCGAGATCGGATCCAATGCACTTGTTGGTTCGTCTAATAAAAGCACCTGTAAATGTAATTCGGAAAAGATTGCAGGCTCTGATTACATCCACAAATAAATCACTTAATTTATAACTCAAATACAATCTGTGACTGTGGTTATGTTATACCTACTTTACCTCAGGGTTATTGGCAAGTGTGCGGGCCAGGGCCACACGTTGGGCCTGGCCCACAGAAAGCTCAGAGGCGGGCCGATAAGCGAGAGATGGATCTAAATCTGATAAGCTGAGAAGCTTGAGCACCTCTGCATCTGTCAGCTTTTTACCTCTTAAATGGGGTCCAAATCTCACGTTGTCTGCCACTGTTCCTGTTAAACAAATCCAAATGAAATTAATTTGTTTAGTTTACCAGTTACCACCCGTCCACCCGTCGTGTGATGAGATCCGGTGAATTCAACACTGTATCTCTTCTGATCACATAGTAACCAGGTGAATTCTTTTTCGACAATATATATGCTGTTTATAGTATACTCTTTCAGAAAAGGAAAGGTTTAATTAATTGGTTTACTTATAGAAGCTAGTTGAGGAAAGCTTTAATTGGGAACTAGTGACAGTTGGGACATGAGGTCGGTTAAGAAAAGGCCAAATCCGATGAGAAGCGCACTACAGCACTAGGGGAGTAGGGGTAGGTCAGCCCAGCACGACCACCTAGACTAGATATATATGACCTTCCCACAGTACAAACAATCCTTTCTTTGATTCTTTCTGTTACTGCATCTGTATTAATGTGTCATCGTCATGTCATATATTTAATTTATTTATTTTATAATACCGTATTATAACATCGGTAATTTGTACAAACATTTTTTGTAAAAATACAAGTAGCATAACAATTATAAATATTTTGTATGCTTCAATTTTCCTATGAAGTCCCAGAGAGGACAAAAAAACATGAAATGGAAAACTAACCATCAAACATGGCCGGGAGTTGAAAGAGCATGCCAACCTTTCGTCGCAAGCTCAACACGTCGAGCCGGCATATATCCTCTCCATCCAAAAATACTGATCCCGGTGACGGCTCCCAGAGCCGATTCAGTGCCCTAAGAAGAGTCGATTTCCCGCTTCCGCTCGGCCCAATTATCCCCATTATCACGCCCGCCGGCACATCTAGACTTACTTCCTTCAGTATTGTTTGGTCTCCGTTACTGTCAGATTTTTTCGTCAGCCTGTTCACGTGGATTTTTGTCGCCCTTCCTACGGCATCCGGCAGGCTATCGGTGCCAGTTTCTATGTCAACTAGTAGTTGTTGTCGGATTTCATCTGTCACAATACAATACCTTATACCTTCTATTTTCAGTGGAGACAAATTGGAAAATACAATACCTTATACCTTCTATTATGTCTGAGAGAAAGAGAGTGTGTACCTGGAGCTGAACCCATATGGAAATTGAACAAATGATTTTCTTAGGTCCTTGAAGATGCGTTAGAAAAATGAAGCAAGATGCTCAAATGTTAGAGAGAGGAAAAGGTAAAGGGAAGGGGGCATGTGGGGAAGGTTGACTGCAAAACAGGGGGAAACGGACCGGTTGTAACCTAAAGAGGCTATATATATATATTTGTTAACAGGGAGGGTTTCAACTTTCAATATATTATTATACTTCATATTTTTATTTTCAAATTTCAAATTATTGATCCAAACTTCTCAATATGATATCCATACTAAAATATACTTGGAGATGCAATTTTATAATTTTTGAATTTTTTTACTATTTTGTAAGATACAAAATCACTGTTTGTAGACTGTTAAAAAAATAGTGATTTTAACTCATCTTAAAACATAGTAAAAAAAAAATTCAAATTATAAAATTTTATCTCCAATTATATTTTAATATGAATATCATGTTGAGTAGTTCGGATCGACAGTTTAAATTTTGAAAACAAAGATATGAATTATGAGGTATGAAAGGCATGAGGTATTGAAACCCTCCTCTTGTTTATATCCTTCCTTGTATTTTTTTATATCACATTACTTGTATTATAATGTGAGGTTCCCCAAATTTAATGTATAATTTGATACTTATAGTGCATGATTTTTATTGAAAATTTTGGGTATATGTGTTCTATATAATATGATAGTTTCTGTCTCGATTTAAATTAAATTTTACTTTTAATAAATGTTTGTGTTGTTTAGGTAAAGTCTGATATACATGTTTATTGGTTGTAAATGCATTACAATTACTTTTGTTTGCATATAACTTAATGCATTTTTTTAATTGATATAATAAATAGTTGTGCAAATATTGTATATTTTTTTAGGTATAACTTTTAATTATTAATGTTTAATCATTGAAATTAACTTTCGATTTTATTAAAAATATTTATTTTACATGTAATTTGCAATCATATATATAATTTTGATACAAGTTTTTTTAACCCAGAAATCAATATTTAAAAATTAATATTAAAATAATTTGTATAAAATTTCGATATTTTTGGAAGCGTTGATGGGAGCCGAAATGCTCACACGTGGCACTAGCATCCCGTGCCAGATGTCGATACTTTACTAAGTTAAAGACAAAACAAAATGTGCAATAAAAGTCATCTTTTGCCACGTAATATATTATAAAATGGATAGAAAGCAAGAGATGCAACAGCGCAATTAGCATAATAAAAGAAGAAGAAAAAACAATTAGAATTTTTTTTTAGACAAAGAATTAGAATATTGGAGTATAAAAATTAAATTAAAGAATGTGTCGTGCTTACGAGTTATGAGAATGAGATTTACGCCAAAGGCCCGTTGCCAAGAAAACCATTCATTTTCTTTAGTCTTCTGTTGAAATTCTCGTGTAGGAAAGTATGTTGCGGCTTTTGTTAAGGATTTCCCTCTGCTATGATTTATCTTTACTAACTAATGAAGAATTGTTGCAACATATGCATGACCATAAATTTTAAATTTTTATCCTGTCCCCTCAAAGGTGCTTAGACCAAATTTGATGGGATTATCCTTTAGGAGAGCTTTACATGTCATGTCATTTTAGTAGATGTATGTATGTGTGCCTCGGCCAAGATTTCAAAAAAAGAAACAATATCCCAATGCTATTCTAATCTAACATATCAACAACAACAACAACAAATACTATTTAGGTACTATCCTTGAAAGATTCAAATGCATCTTAAAAGGACGAATCACAGCATCATTGGACCTAATTAATACAACTTGCCAACGATGAGAACCCCACAATTCTCGCCAAAAGGAGATTCATCCTACTTCAACTTCATCAAGGAATAAAGGATAGGTTGTATTGTAATTGACCTGCCCCAGATCCGAATTCATATCACCTAAAGTAACTTAAATTTTAAATTTTCAGTTTAGATATGAACCGTTAGATCTGCTTTCGCATGAATATTGAAAGAGAAATATGTAATTGACCTCTCCAGATCCTACCTTTCCTACAAGCTCTTTAATTGTTTTGATAATTGTCTTTTTCTTTTTTTGAAAAACTTGGTTGTAACTATTGAAGTTTTGTTGTCATAATTGTCACTTTGTTAGAAATTGACCGAAGTTGAATTGCTTAGACATCACAACTCATTAATTGACTATTATGTTGAATGACATTATACACAAAGAAAAGTCAGACTTTTAAATTATGGTAGTCAAATGTTAATGCAGATCAATCGCACAATTTTTTTTTGTTGCAAATAGAAATTAATTTTACAATTCTCATAACATTTTTACTGTAAACTATATAAAAAGTAAGTAATTTACATAATTTTTTATGTATAAATACAAAAAATTGAAAATAAATAAAATAAGTTGGCTCCGCATGTTTTTGGTGCCTCTGTCCTGATTATACATAGTGCGTATCCTTTGAGATATCTCATATTTTGCGTGATTGACGTGTCCGATGCCTATTCAGAGATAGTGCGGGAACCAATATTATTTGAGTTTTGAAATTCGTGCAAAGAACGATGAATACCTCATACTTTAGAAATTAACACTGAATGAAAGCATTAATAACACTAACACAATTCTATTTAATGTTTCATTCGGGGTCTGTCAAATATCATGTTTCTGGAACATGTATCTATGTGATTAAAATGACATCTCTTATCAATGGTTTGTAAAACTTAACCATATTTTAATTCACATACTAACCTTGTAGTGGTAATATAGTGTTCATGCTAATTACCTCAGTTAGAGACTTTTAAGAGTATATATCATCTATATTATGAAGTTTCATAATTTCAGTCATTAGCTCAAAATGATTCATAAATGCAATAATGCTCAAGGTAACAAAATGATATTTTATTAATCATCCAATTCATGAACAAAACATATATGATAAATTTATCGTATTATTGATTTCTAGATTATTACAAACTAACAAACACGAATGATCACGCCACGCGAGACGTGAATCACGTCACGTGATCGACACACATGATGTAACGTACCATAACGTGACGTGACTAATTTCCTTCTCTAATTAAAAATCACAACATTAAGATCATGCTCTTTAGACATCATGTCATGTAGAAATCTGTTACCTTCAATTTTCATTTTCTTGTACAGCTCATACATAAGATTAGTACATGTGATGAAAGTGTTCCAGTTTCCCCAGTAAATACCTATATGTCGGTGGAGTTTCCCCTGATAGCCTAATATATATTTTATTGGAAATATTACCAGAGAAAGTGTTCCAGTTTAAATTTCGCAACTAATAATTCACTTCATTATGTTTTTGGGCCTGCCTTTTATAACGCACATTATCTGAAACTTGAATTTCGTCTCAGTCTTTGGGCCTGTAAGGTCCAATAAAATATAAGAATGCGACACATTTTTATAACGCACTAACACAGTTTAAGTCGGCCCCAAAAAAATTGGCCCATTAATGCCCCCAGAAAATCAGGAATACTTTAACGAATATGTGATTACACGAAAATATCTTTTTTGAATAAAAGAACCACAACACAATGTCCTAACATATTTCATTTTATACAGTGATTTGTACAAATAGACATGGTAGTGAGATAGGATTAAGTATGTAGATAAGAACACGGGTGTATGTAGTAATGTAGATGAGACCAAAAGCTGTTGGGTTTATTACTTGTGCTGTCCAGTATCATTTAATTTGATGATTGAAACTGGTGGTCACCACTCACCACTCACCACCACCTAGCTATTCAAAAGCCACATTGTATTTAAAGGAATAAATACAGAAGAATAGTTATATATGTAGGACAGAGCATACATGCTGAAGCCATGACACTAAATTAATTACAACATTGAATGTTTTAAATGCTGACATGAACATTGGATCTTTATTTCTTAAAACAAAACGTACATAGAGCTTTCTTCAATGAGATTGTGTAGGAGTTAAAAAGTTATTTCTCAATCACTGACATATACTAATACCAGTGACAGGACATGATGAGTTGATGACACTATTATATTAACAGATATCCATCAATTAATTCACGTACTTTGCACAGACTATATAACTAGAGTAAAACTAGGGTGTGATGTGCTCACCAATGTACTTTACGAGTTATGGGCGTACATGCAAAATTTTAAATTTTTTGAATTCATTTAGTCTCAAGTCAAGTGGTCAAAATTGAGAATTTTTTGAATACATTAAAACAACTTCATTTTGGATCATTCATTTTTCATCAATTTTGACCACTTGACTTGAGACTAAATGAATTCAAAAAATTCAAAATTTTGCATGTACGTATATCACTCGTAAAGTGAAACCGATTTGATTAATCTCGTTTTAAGTAAATCCGATAGTTTATGTAGAGTTGTGCTCACCAAAGAGTTTGGTGAGCACATCACACCCTAGTTCTACTCGACTATATATATATATATTTGTGCAAAATAGCATCCACAATTTTTAAAAAGAAAACTAGCAAAATGAAGCAAACATGATAGTTTTGTCCGGTTAGGATTCTCAAATTGGTTCATGGCTTGATTGGTGTCCATGTGAATGTCCTCTGACACATGTGATTATTATTAGTTCAACACGAAAAAAAAAATAGTATTAACGACATCTAGTGACTTTCAAGTAATTAAAATAAGAAAAAAAAATGAATGCTGTGCTGGATAATACAGTAGGTCAATTTACATTAAATCTGGCGTTGTGACTTGTGAATGATTGTTAATTATAGACAGATGGGTAGGGATCTCAATGTTCAATGAGCTTGTTTTAATGCTAATGATCGTTGGTTGTTTCACAAATTTCGTGCTATGTCGATGTCCTAACACGTGTTTTAGTTAAAATTGTTTGTTCTATGTGTTGTGTTGAATATTGTGTACATTGTTGCTAATTATTATTATTTTTTCTGAGACAAGAGATGGGGTCAACTTTTTCAATTTTAAATATTTACAAGAAATTCTCGAGTCGGATTTTAATCCGGCTTTGCTGCTCAATGTTGTTTCATATGAATGTAATTTTTAATTTTAACTTAACAAAATCTGGAACACACAAGAGTCCGACTCTGCAGGAACCTGCTTTTCCGGATCCAACCATTCAAATTCGTCGAGATTTGTGCATGAAAAAGTTTCTTTATCGAGATACGCGAATGGAAAAATTTGAATGGTTGGATCTGAAAAAGCAGCAGAGTCCATTTCCACAAATGAATGATGTAAAGAGCCAACGGGCCGGATTACACGATAATACAAGCCATTGGTTGAGATCGATGAAGTAATTGCACCATAGATTATTGTTAAAAAAACAGACGAACCAAATTTCATATCTGAGTGAAATGGATGGACCAGATTAGACAACGAAAAATGAACAATTCTTATGAAAATTAAGTATTCCCCCAAATTAACAAAAGTGCTTGCTGATTATGATATTTTAGTCTATTTGTTATTAGAGGAGGGATCCAATTACACCTTTTTTAGTGACACATCATGACACTGTCTTTTATATAGGTCAATTTTGCAATTTTAAAATTCAAACAGTCGATCCGAACCGTTCAACATGATCACTATATTAAAATGTACTTGGAGATCAAATTTTACATTTTTTTGAATTTTTTTACTATTTATTAAGATGGTTACAAAATCGTTGTTTTTCAATGGTCTGAAAACAACGATTTTTGTAACCATCTTAATAAATAGCAAAAAAATTCAAAAAAATGTAAAATTTGATCTCCAAGCACATTTTAATATATCCATCATGTTGAACGGTTTGAATCGACTATTTGGACTTTGAAAATGGTAGGTGTCAAAGTGTGTCATCAAAAAAGGTGTAATCGGATCCCTCCTCTTGTTATTATCATCCTTTGAAAGTAAGACAATTGATCCCAACCAAACACTCCTCCCCAGGCTCCCCTGTATATTTATCATCTTTCATGAGTAGGGCTGCACAAAAAATTCGTAGTTTGTGATTCAATTTGAGTTTGATTCGGAAAAAGTTTGTAATTAATTTGATTCGAAATTAGTTCGTTCCAAAACAAATCAAACCAATTCGGTTCGAAATTAATTCAAATCAAACTCAAACTGGACCTGGTTCGTTCGAATTAGGTTCGCGAACTATTTAGGTTTGAATCTCAAATAAAGCAACTAATGACTTCAATCATCAATCTTTAGGGGTAACTTATAATAGGAAAATGTTTCAGCAGCGTAACAAATTAACAATGGAATAAGTTTCATTTGACTAGGTCCATGTCGTGATTTTAATCAATCCAGCAGCGTAAAAGGTAAGGGAATTTTGGGCTGGCCCATAATCCATCAATCTTTAAGGGTAACTTATAATAGGAAAATGTTTCAGCAGCGTAACAAATTAACAATGGAATAAGTTTCATTTGACTAGGTCCATGTCGTGATTTTAACAATCCAGCAGCGTAAAAGGTAAGGGAATTTTGGGCTGGCCCATAATCCATCAATCTTTAAGGGTAACTTATAATAGGAAAATGTTTCAGCAGCGTAACAAATTAACAATGGAATAAGTTTCATTTGACTAGGTCCATGTCGTGATTTTAATCAATCCAGCAGCGTAAAAAGTAAGGGAATTTTGGGCTAGCCCATAATCCATCAGTGTGAATTTTGTTCCGCGTGAAAGGAAACCGTGTGAATTTTGTTCCGCTTAAAAGGAAACCGTGTGAATTTTGTTCCGCGTGAATAAAACTAATGCATAAACTACCGATATAACTAAGGCTGCCAAAAAAAAATTCATAGTTCGTGATTCGATTGAATTCGATTCTAAAAATTCGTAGTTCGTAATTAATTTGATTCGAAATTAGTTCGTTCCGAAACAAATCAAATCAGTTCGATTCGAATCTCATTGAAACTCAAACTCAAACTGGGTTAAGTTCGATTTGGTTTGATTCGCTAGTAGGTGAGGCAAGCAGGGTAGTGATCACGAGATGATGGATTGAGAGATGAGGCAAATAGGGGAAAGGCGAGAACAGAGAGGCGATTTTTTTTTTAAAGATGAAGAAAGCGATAGAAGAGAAACGAAGGCAGAAGGAACTTTGGAGAAAGGGCGGAGAGGTGGGGAGAATCTTCGAGAGGGCTCAAGGCATCTCTGAGAATAGGGAAAAAATTGTTTCGCTGATGCGGGGGACCCAATGTCTGTGACAACTGTAGACGAACTGTTCGAATTCAAAATTAAGATATATGATATTTTTTTTAAAGATGAAGAAAGCGGTAGAAGAGAAACGAAGGCAGAAGGAATTTCGGAGAAAGGGCAGAGAGGCGGGGAGAATCTTCAAGAGGGCTCAGGGCATCTCTGAGAATAGGAAAAAAATTGTTTGGCTGATGTGAGGGATCCAATGTCCGTGACAGCTGTAGACGAAACTGTTCATTTGAGGATCCAAAATTAAGATATAGAATAGATTTGTCAAATTGTCCCGTCCATCCTTGTATTTTTTTTTTTTTTCAAATTTGTCTACTAAGAATCTCCGATCAACAATTTTGAGTTTCCTATCAGATAATGACAACAATTTTGAGTTTCCTTATCAGATGACAAACTAAGTATATTATGGGAAAGAATTCAATTTATCAAAACATCGATATTAATAAAATATGGGCATGACATCTTCTTAATTTTTTTTTTTTAAATCCGTTGACTTTTCCACCGACTTTTTCAATGGTTGTCTTGGAAAAGTCATTAGTGAGGGCAGTTTTAAAAATAATATATATGTGAGGGGGAACTTTGAAATTTCTTTTTTCTTGAGGATATAATAAAAATTTCGGCAATTTCCCTAATATACTCTGCTCTTTCTAACCATTGCTGAACATCACTTCTTCTTTTTTCGCACTTTTACCTGAAAAAGAGTCAAAGACTTCATGCTTTTGAGTTCTGAAGTTCAACAGATTTAAACGAAAATTAAAATAAAAGAGAGAGAAAAGAGAATAAAGGGTCCGAGAAGTTTTGTAAATTTGTTGAAATTAGTTGCTAATTACAAGTACCTCGTACAAATTGAAGTCGTTCATTATACTTGAAATTCATGAACGTATAAATCTCAATGAATATAAAAAGTTGAGATGTATGAAGGGAAATACTGATCTGTTCTCTAATTGTACATAATTTATTACAATTTTTTTTTTTGTCTTATCTAAATTGTCCGTCATTAATTCGACAATCTCAATCCGCATGATTGTACAACTAACTATTCGCACGTGTCCTTGCTGCACAAACAGGCTTTGATTTGAGGCTTTGAGCCTGCTCCACCTAAATCTACCAACCAAATCATGTTGAAAGAATTCGCATCCTATGACATACCTCAATCTTTGACTCAATATATGAAAAATTCCAACCGTTCAAATTCTTTCTCCGTGAATCTCAAAACACAATAATACTGATTTCTACATTTTAAATTCACACCGAAATTTTTTTTATTGGACTTTACAAAAACTGAAAATTTAAAATATCTCTTACGGACTCCTAGTGAAATAAGTCTGAGTCTAATGTTTATTTTTTTTTCCCCGGATGTGTCGTATACACAAGTATTTAATTAATTTTTCTTAAAATTAAATTATTATCTTTTAATATATAATAACAATACACGGAGACATCTAAATAACCAATATTTTCTACGTCATAGTTCTAGTACGTGGATCGTTAACTTCCACGTGCTCCGTTGGAGAAGTCCAAACTATCTCAAGCAGCATTGGACAAATTTCTATTCAATCGATGCTACCCTAAATTTGTCACGTATATCATCATGTCTAATACGGTTCCGTCTTGTATGGCCACAGCTCTACTGCAACATACGCATATCTGCTACACTTATTTCTGAACGTGTTGTCTTTTAGTAGCTCAACATTCTGCACCATACAATATCGCAAGTCTGATCGTCGTCTTGTAGAACCTGCCTTTAAATTTTTTGTGGGACTTTTCTGTCACATAGAATGTCAAATGTCTGTCACCATTTGACCCACTCCGCTCGTATCCTATGGCTAATCAAACAACTAATTCGTTTTGAAATTGGTGCTGGACAGAAATTGACGACGCCGGGTCTCATCGCAATCGGTGAGGTATTGCACTGAATCTAAATTTGATAGAACGAGTGCCTAATTTTTTGACGTCTCTTAAATCTACCGGGACCATTTGATGGGATCCAGTCCATACCATCGCAAAGGAGCCTGACCCGGTACATGCGCTCACCGCCGAAGTGCGTCCGTTGATGGGCCCCATGGGCCATGGCCCCTCCAGAAAAAGGTTACAAACCCCAGGTACGTCAGAATTATCCCTTCTATTTAGGAAATTTTTTATCTATAGAAATTATTAAATACAAATGTACGAAAACAGAAAGAGTGTCTCGGTTGCAACAATGAGTCCGATCCAAATTTATGGATCGGTCTCAATGGTCCGGATCCATCAATATATATATATATACAGAGAGAGAGAGATTGACTAATATGCTTTCGGTAGCACTTCGGCCGAAATGCTTCCAATTCAAAATTAGATTTTCAAAGTCCAAACAGTCGATCCAAACCGTTAGATGTGATCTCTATATTAAAATCTGCTTGGAGACCAAATTTTACATTTTTTGGAATTTTTTTACTATTTATTAAGCCACTTTGAAAATTGCTGATCACATAGTCCAGAATTTGGTTGCACTGTTTTACTGTTCACCCGGATCAGCAATTTTCAAAGTGGCTTAATAAATAGTAAAAAAATTCCAAAAAATGTAAAATTTGGTATCCAAGCAGATTTTAATATAGATTGAACATCTAACGGTTTGGATCGACTGTTTGGACTTTGAAAATCCGATTTTGAATTGGAAGCATTTCGACCGAAGTGCTACTGAAAGCATATTAGTCAATCTCTCTCTCTCTATATATATATATATATATATATATATATATATATATGAGGAGGGTTCCAATGCCTCGTGTCTTTCATACCTCATCATATCTCATATTTTATATCTTCATTTTCAAAGTCTAAATTGTTGATCCGAACCGTTCAACATGATAATCATACTAAAATATGCATGCTGATGAAATTTTATATTTTTTTGAAATTTTTTACTATTTTTTAAGATGGGTACAAAATCACTGTTTTTGGACCGTTAAAAAAACAATGATTTTCTACCCATCTTAAAAAATAGTAAAAAATTTCCAAAAATTATAAAATTTCATCCCCAACCATATTTTAGTATGGATATCATGTTGAATGGTTCGGATCGACAATTTAGACTTTGAAAATGAAGATATAAAATATGAGGTATGATGAGGTATGAAAGGCATGAGGCATTGGAACCTTCCTCTATATATATATATATATCTCCATTCCATTATTAAGCACGTTGGTTGTCCGATCCGTCAACAGCTACGATTGAAAGATTAATTTTTGAATTTAATCTCAGCTCTCCAATCACATAATCTATCTTCTTTTGATTAAATACATCTGTTTTATATGTAGAAGTTTAAATTTAGTTACAAACATACTCGCCACACGATGCATTACAATTAAAATTAAACAGACTCTAAAATTTAGCAATATAATTATTCGTTTCCTTATTTATTTGTTTCCTTATTTCTCCATCTCTAATTGATATTTTCTATACAGCTGATCACAATGCAAATCAATTTTTTGTTCACTTCCTTATTTATCTACTTCCTCATTTCTATACATATTACTATGATTAATTTATAATATATTTCTAATTTTGTTTTTTTTTATGAAAATTTGTCATTTTGTATGAGAATTTATTTTTGTTATCTTATTATATATTCCGTTGCAACGCACGGGTACGATACTAGTATATATATATATATATATTTATATTTAGAACGGTTGAAAAGAAGAAATGCAAGTGCCACATTTCATCATATCATAAGTGGATCTTCCTCATTGAGGCCGATCCATCCAGTATTTTTTTGTTTCATTAACTGATACAACATAATCGTCCTTCAATAAACTCATTTTTTTTACTTCTAATTTCTACTCAAATTAAAATTCGGATTAAAAATAAATAATATCATACCTTTCAAAAAAAAAACATAACCGATACTCTACAAGCTTCTCCTCTCAGATTGAAGTTTATTCCAACAAAAATTATCGAATTTGGTTAAGAAATGGTGGAGTTTTTTTTTAGTGATGAAATCCATGAAACTTGGAGAAGGGTTTAGGGTGAAGATTCTCTGTGGACTGGATTTTGGATCGGACTCATTGAGTCCGATCCAACACTCAAGTTAACACTCAAGTTGATATTCTATGGCAGCCGTTATCATTGTTTCTGTGGATTTTACAAAATATCTACCTTAGATCGGAGCCAATGAGACCGATCCAATTCTAACCTGATTTTCTGTGGCATTCATATTCCAGAATTTTCAATCAACGTCTATTTTTTTCTTTAAAATATATATATTGATGGATCTGGACCATTAAGACCAATCCATAAATTTGAACCGGGCTCATTGAGTCAGATATTTCTATATTTGTTGCAAACGAGACGCTCTTTCTATTTCTGTATATCTGTATTTAATAATTTCTATAGATAAAAAATTTCCTTCTATTTACTCCATTATTTATAGGGGAAATTGTGAAAATGCCACTCCAAAACTTTCAAATTGTGAAAATGCTATTCCGAACTTTAAAATTGTAAAAATACCACTCTAAACTTCATTAATTTGTAAATTTGCCACTCCAAATAATTAATGACTAAAATGTCCTCCTTCTTCTCCTCTTCTTCTTCTCTGGCCTCCTCTTCTTCTTCTGCCATGGCGGATGAAATCCCGCAGGGTTCCAGTTAAGTGGTTGTTGCCAACATCACTGTGTAAAATTCAAATTGTAAGACCTTTTGGCAAAAAGAGCAAAAGACCAAGGAATATCACACAAGAATCTAATGGCCTGCTGCAACAAAAGAAACTGGTAAACTGCACAAAACTGGATGCAAATATAATAGAGAGAGAGATAGAGAGTACAGGTGTCGCTGATTTTTTAGATTTGTAGAATTCGTCCAGTAAAACGATTCTCATGTAAGTACAAATACCACAACTCTGGTAGATTTGCCAGTTCGACAGGGATTTCACCTTTTAAATTGTTAAAACTCAGGTACCTAGAAAATTCCATCGCAACTTTGTTTGTCTATTTGTTGTTTTCGCCATGGCAGAAGAAGAGGAGGAGGCAGGAGAAGAAGAAGGGAGGGCATTTTAGTCATTAATTATTTGGAGTGACAAATTTACAAATTAATGAAGTTTAGAGTGGCATTTTTACAATTTCAAAGTTCGGAATGACATTTTCACAATTTGAAGATTTTGAAGTGGCATTTTCACAATTTTCTCTTTTATATTACTGATAAAGGATCCGAGCACAAAAAAGAAAATCCAAGAGAAATGATTACCATCTAGACTCACCTTGTGACTCTGCAATCTTCGAATTTAATATTTCAGTTCGGACGAATTCAACAGTATTTAAAAGTAATTTAATTATAATGTATTTTTTTTTATTTTTTGCTAATTTGTCAGTAGGCCTTTCATTAACATTCAGTTTACATTTATTGCAGAGCTGGATTACAATACAAATTAAAGATAAAGAAATATTAAAATATTTAAAAACATTAGTGTTTGATAGTAAAATAAATATTTTAAGTAATATTGAATATAAATATTAAACTGCTCTTTGATATTATATTAACAAGTGAAGTAGCAATAACAAAGTGTCAAAATTTAAGAAATTTGATATTTTAATTTTATTCTATCTCTAAAATACTTCTTTTTTGGTATATTAATTTATTTTAAATAACTTATCGCAACTACTTCAATTAATACACACTGCATTTACAACTCCCGCGCAATTATTTACTGTACACAGTGTCCCAGGCTCACAGCAGACCTTATGTGCAGTCTTGGCCTCCTGGGAACCACAAACCATACGCAGAGGAGAAAAATGTACTTTCAGTGAATTATATCAAGTGTGCACATCATAAATTGGGAACCACTAGCTTGTCGGAACTTTTAGTTAAGTCTCTTATCTGTTGCAGCTTACTTTTATGTTTAAGCTTAGTGATCTTTGTTGATCACTAATCGATTATAAACACACTATTCTAGTTTCGTAATGATCCACCACTTTTGTCAACAACAAAAAAATGACAACCACCGCAGAAGAACAATAATCATACACGTAAATGAATGCACGTGTTTTTATGGAGCAAAAATAATAATTACATAAGAATCCAGCTACTCGCTGTACTTTGTTAGCATGAGTTGGTAAAAGGGCGACGGTTTTCTCAAGGATCACCCAAGGCCACAGAATTAAGCAGCAGAGTATCGGGGACTGGTCTGTCTGCACTCTGCAGCCTCTGCACACTGTCCTGTGATCAATCCGAGCCGTCCACGCAGACCACCGCACGAATTTCAAATTACATTTACTTCCCGCTTACAAATTACTATGCATCCTTTCCGATCCCAGTCCAACACATTCGCCTCTCCTAGTTCCCCATTTACCTGCCTTCCCGTACCTATTCATCAATCCACCTCTCCATTTGTCGGAGAACAGAAAATATCAATGCTCTCTTAATCCAGTCAGGAAGTGGTGTCCAGTTTCTCTAAACTGGAGGAGATGAGAACAAATCACGTGACCAGTGACCTTTCACCGTTCTTTCTCTCCGTGGTACGACCCTTCTCCGAATTTGGAAACTACAAACCGTTGATGGCATTCACTCGTAATTCTACGCCAGATCCGTGGGTACTCCCGTCCTATTAAACCAGACAACGCAAGTCTAGAAACTAGGCCTGTTATCTGTTGGAGGGCCCTTAAGCCATTTAGCCGTGCGCTGAGCCGCCAACCCGAGCCAATTTCTCAGCCTTCTCTCCTCTTCAATCCGGCTCTGAACGGGACCAAACCGGCTCGGATCGAGCCGACTCAGACCAGCAATTTCCGACAGCGATCTTCCATTTATTTCCTCCCTGCCACCACATCGCGATAGCCTTCCTGACCGTAGAAACACCAAATCTGACGGTCTTAAATCGCTCCAGCGCTCGACCACGGTGCATTCGCCATCTCCTACCACGATTCGGTGGCTGAACCGCCGCTCGAAGGCCTCCCTATCTTGCTGAGCGGGTTCGGGTAATAAAACTCGGTCCTTTCGTATCTTTCCTATGTCAAAGCACCCAACAGAATCAACTGATCGCCGATTCGAGCCAGGCCGGGTATGCCCAATATGTAGCGAACCGGTTGAGTACCGGCCTGATACTCTCCTCGCAGCCTGAACACTATTGGTATCTGTATTAAAATCCTTCAGGCTTGAATTCTGGTTTTGTTTCGGGTTCAAGTTAGGACTAGGATCAACATCTACTGCAATTAGGATATCCTCTGGCTCGACCCGAACCCGGCAAAGAGGACAGGTAGAATGCGCATCAAGCCAGGTGTCAACACACTCCACATGAAATCCATGCTTGCATTTAGGTAGAATCCGAAGCAGTTCGGTCGGTTCGAACCGGCCGAGACAGACTGCACATTCCAACCCTTCTTTCTCCCCTTTTAAGGCACCAAACCGGATCACGGGTAGAGATTCCACCACCACACGACCCACTCCGGAATGGCGACGAAGTTCAGTAGCGGAGGGGAATCCGTAGGTGGCGGTGCTCTCAGGGCTGTAAGTAGACTCGGATCTCTTACAGTGCTTGGCGTAGAGGAGCAGGAGAAAAGTCAGTGAGAACAAGGTGGTGAGGATACCGACTATGACAGCTATGCTAGGCCGAAATGTGGAGAACGGAGGCGGATGAATCTCCATGGGAGGAGGGGGAGCGAGAGGCGGTGATGCTGAGAGTATACCATCTGCGGTGGTGGAGAGGAGGTGGTGAAACTGAAACAGAGTGGGGTACATTTGGATTCTGCTAGGAGATTGGTTTGGGCTGGGAAACAGAGTCCGTTTATAGAGTAGCTCAGCTCAGTAGGAGAAAGCGGTCGAGAAAAAGGACAAAACGAGGAGAGAGATAGAGAGAGAGAGAGAGTGCGGTGGACTATTACACTGTGCTGCATTATAATATATATATTTTAATTCGCAGTAATTCCTTGGATGGGATGGGAAACGAGATTTTCTTCTTTTTTAAATACATTTTTCACAGTTACGTAAACAGGTAACGGCAAAGCCCCGGCACCGACGTGGGGTTATGTTTTGTCTAGGCCTGGTGTAAACTCGTACTTGTCATGATGTACTGTAATGGGCCTCTCATTACCTTCTCAGGTTCTGATAAGTTGTATGTATTTAATTATAACGGCTGTCCTAGATGACGGGACGTTTGATTAGAGGAAAGAGGTCCCATGATAAGTGGAATTAAAAGAGCGTGGGTGGGGTGCCGGAATGACTGTTTTGGGCAGGGAATGTAGCTGGATTTACTCCTCGAGGAATTTTAAAATATAAAAGCTGTGCGGATTAGAAAGGGGTATAGATGGAAATTATGGCTTTTGTCGATCGAGAAAATGATATAGCGGAGTTCCCGCTGAACGCTTAAATGCGGGAAATTTAAAAAAGCACAGAGAGAGAGGCGTGTCCAATGCGGTTCGAATTTGGGACCCGTGAGGCCGTGATTCAGGTTCTACAAACTTTTTGGGATTTATATTTCAAAAACAGCTGCAGATTTCGAGGAAAATAATTTGGACTAACTATTGATATAACAGTGTTCGCGACCACCTTATATATTTCCTGTTTCTACTATGATTTTTTTTCCTCTCACGTTAATTTTCTGATGAGAAATTGAACAATACATGTAGTTAAAAATTCAAATCGTTAAACCCACTACGTGTTCAATGTTTAAAAAAAAAAAAAACATAAAATCCATTTTATTACTAAAACTGTCAAATTAATACAACTCAATCAAAAGCAAAACACGTACCATCAACAAAACGAATGGTTTCAAATTTGGATGTACAGTAATATATAAACTTCGTATCCTGAATTTTTATGTCATCGGAAAATTCATCCAACACAAAACACTACTCAAAACTGTACCCAACTGATGCCAATCAGAATAGCATTATTTATTTCCGACCAACACACACAATCATTAATTAACAAAAACTTTTGTATACTATTTACACTGAACTCGACATATCCAGATCGACTTCATTAAGGGCCAATAGCAACGGTGCCAGTGATATATATATGGATACTCCAGTCTACACTAACAGACCGACATTTTTAAAAATACCCTAAGTTAATTAAAAATTATTAAAAATACTCACGGTCTCAAATTTTTATTAAAAATACCCAAACCGAATTATTGGCCGGTCCCGATTAAAATTCGATTAATGGTGGGACCGGCCAATAATTGGCCGGTTCCATGATTTTTTTTTTTTTTTTAGAGAAAAAAATAACTAAATTGCTGAAATGAAATCTAACACAAAAAAAATCGAATTGTTTTTTTAAATATTTGTTTGATTACTTTTTTTGATAGCATATTTATACTAAAATATACTAAATTACTTGAAATTATGTTAATTTATGCTGATTGACACTATATTACTTTAAATTATGTTAACTTTTTTTAAGAGACAAATAGCTAAAATGATGAAATATAACACTCAAAAATCAAATTTATTTTTAAATATTTGCTAGATTACATTTTTTTCATATAATTACCATATTTATACTAAAACACGCTAAATTACTTGATTTATACTGAATTACAGTAAATTACAATAATTATGTAGAATTATGCTAGAATACGGTAAAGTGCGCTAAATTACGTACGAATAGGGATGATATCTTTACTGAGAAAGGGAAAAAACGACGACGAAACTTCAAACGGCCATAAAACGGCGCTCGAGTGTCCGATTTCAGCAAATGACCACTTTTCGGAAAACTTGAGTCTCGCCGCGTGCGAAGACAGAGTTGGAGAGGGCACGGTGGAAGTACTGAAGAGTGGTGTGCCGCATGGCATTGCTTTTCCGGTTTCACTCACCGGAGGGTGCAAGGCTAATATATGCCCAAGTCTACTTGAGCTTTTCGTTGTCGTACTGGTGGACACCATCGGTAGGAAAACCCAAGACTTAATTGAATCCTCGAGGGTATAGTTGTACCTTTGATTGAGGAGCTTGAACCTGACTTGCTCAATACTCTTGTTAAATTCAAATGTGGAGAGGAACTCATAAGTTGGCTCCACGAAGGCCTCACAACAAGTCAGCCCAATCAAGAAGTCCCAGATGCCCAAGGTTTTGGCCAAAGATCGGAATTGGTCATGAATTCCGATGTCCCTAATGGTGGGTAGATGGATGACCCGAAATACTTCGAGTTTCCTCTTCTTGAGCCTCTCACATGCATCCTCCACGTCAGGAGGAGGTGAGGAACCCGAGGCATCCATTGGGTCACCTTGCGAGGAGGATTCATTCTCGCTTGGTGGATTGGCATACAGTGGGTCTGAGTTATTGTCAGAGGAGTTGGTTTGGGAGGAGGAAGAGGAAGAAGAACCACCCGAAGCAACCTCTTTAGCCAGCTGCTTGGCTTTATTCCTGAGGTTTTTGAATAGACGGTTTGTCTTCATGGAATTCTGTCTGGAAAGGGAACCGTATGCGTTTGGTGGTCAACCGTGAGGGGTCTGTGAGGTGTTAGATTTCTGGTTTGATATCAGGTGATAGGTCGCATGCGGTTGTGCCGCACCGTATGCGTTTGCTCAGACCAGTTCTTCCTCCGTGCCAGTAGAATCAGTACCGGGTCCTTTGTACCAGAATAGACACCAATCTCCCCACCTTTTCCCAAAGCAGAACCCCTTTTTGACAAAGTGGGGTTTAGTGCATTTACCGATTGATTCGGAGAGGGCAGGACGCAGTCGCGTGCGGTTCTCAGGGAGCAAGGAGGGAGTAAAAGGAAGAGAAAGTGGAAAAAGGAAACCCGTATCGGATCCGTATGCGATCCGTATTGAACAGCGTGCAATCCAGGGTCGCACAGAAACCCTAAATTTGCACATAAATGTAGGGTTTTGAGGCTACCCAAACCATTAGGCTTAAGCTGCGGAAAGACCGTAAAAACAAAAATTTTACTTCTAACTTAAGCCAAAAGGATTGAAGTGGTATGTCGAATAATCTACCGAGAGTTACATACCTGTTCAATCCTTTTCTTAGATTAAAAACCGTAAGTAAAACTTTACTCATTCAGATCATAGATTAAGTAGTATGTCGGATAATAACCGAGAGTTACATACCAGATTAATCCTGTATAGACCCAAAGTAGTAAAACCGTATTTACTTGTATTTTAATCAGTTTATAGATCTACTCCTTTGATTGATTTCTAAAAGATTAAATCTATTTAACAATTAAGTAGATTAATATAACATTTCTTTACCTTGCTTCCAAATTCAAATTGGAATGCAGTCTGACCCGACTGTCTGACCCGGTTAAGCAAGCACCAAAATTATAGTGCCTCTATCGGTTGTCCACCAGGACTGATCGAGAGAGCGGTTTATTTCTTTTACCAGAAATACCGTAAACCGCGGAATCTGACAAAAACACTATTCACGAGAAAAACCAAATAATAATTACGACTCTCGTAAAATATTATTTCTAAAACCCGTAAACTCTGATTAGAACGAATCTGAGAAAAGAGAGAATTATCGTTCGATCAGATCGAATCGTATTCAACAATTGAATGATTTTCTCTTAAACTTTTGTCATGTATTTATAACTTTTTTCCACCGCCATATTAATGAATGGTATTATATATTCTTTCTAAAATTAGAGTCGGCAATTAAAGTCGGCAGATTTCAACGGCCAAAATCAAATTTGGCAAAATTATTACCATTTTGCCATTGGCCCATTAATATGTGATTAATTTTGGGCTTTGATTTGGGCCTTTAATCTTTAATTAGTGATTTATTCTTAATGGGTTTCAAGCCCAAAATATAAATCCAATAATTAAATATTCTAAGTCCAAATCAAATATATATTTTCTCGATCGTTCGTTCGGTAACTTTTATGCAACGTGTCAAACACGTTCATAAATTAACCAATGTTTTTGCTTGTCATTTAAATGACATTTATAATTTAATTATATCATATATAATTAATTTTATCCATCTTATTATTAATTATAATCATTATAATTAATCAACAAGATTCTCCGACTAGCTCCTATATGGTGTGACCCAATAGGATTTGTGTTATGTTGGCAAATAGAATTAAAACTATTTTAACTTTTATTTATCATAGGTGGCACCTGGCAAGTACATTATGACACCAATTACACAGATGATGCTGTACCGTACAATATCATGATCCAGTAAACGATTTACTTCGTGTTAATTCTTTTGTCTCATAGCAATCAGATTAGTTTCAAGGTAGGTGTGTGTCATCCTTGCAAACTTAATCTTTTCTTGATCCTGAATAGATTATCAAATATGTTTACTCTTGTAATCATACTGGATCCAGATAATCATATTCTATCAAGGGGCCCAGTGACGCTATAGCTCGTATTGAGATACGAGGGACAATAGTACTTTTGATAAACCATCTTTTCCTCCGCATAAGCTATGTATACCGAAGAACTATCCTTATAGCTACTTTTTACGGATAGCGTTAGATAGCAATCACACATATACATTTCTTATGTAGGAAAAATGAATATCTCATACTTTAGAACTTAACACTAAAATGAAAACATTAATGACACAAACACAATTCCATTTAATGTTTCATTTGGGGTCTGTCAAATATCATGTTCTCTAACATGTATCTGTGTGATTAAAATGACAACTCTTTGTCTATGGTTTGTAAAACTTAACCATCATTTAATCCACACACTAACCTTATCGCGGTAATTAGTGTTCCTGCTAATTACCTTGGTTAGAGACTTTTAAGAGTATTATCATCTATATTATGAAGTTTCACAATTCCAGTCATGAACTCGAAATGATTCATAAATTCAATAATACTCATGGTAACAAAATGATTAAACATTCAATTCATGAACAAAGCTTTATATAACAAATTTATCGTATTATTGACTTCTAGATTATTACAAACTAACAATCTCCCACTTAAGCTAGGAGCCAATCATCGTAGGCCCTATCTTATACAAATCTCTATTTTTCTAAAAATCTCATAGATCTAAAGAAAATTTCATAGCCAATCTCCTATGTGTCTCAGACCCATAGAAGCAGTATGCATCTGATGCTTGGCTTGAGGAAGAGGTTTTGTAAGTGGATCAGCTGTGTTGCTGGCTGTGTCAACTCTACAGATCTTTACATCACCTCTATCTATGATTTCTCGTATGAGGTGATAACGGCGTAGAATATGTTTGGATTTTGAGTGCGATCTTGGTTCCTTGGCCTGAGCTATAGCTCCATTGTTGTCACAGTAGAGGTCCACAGGGCCTTGAACACTGGGAACCACTCCTAGTTCGCTAAGGAACTTCTTAATCCATAAACCTTCTTTTGCTGCCTCGGATGCTGCTATGTACTCAGCTTCGGTGGTTGAGTCTGCAGTTGTTTCCTGCTTTGAGCTCTTCCAGCTCACAGCACCACCGTTGAGTATGAACACATACCCGGACTGTGATCTCGAGTCATCTCGGTCAGTTTGGAAACTTGCGTCTGTGTAACCATTTACCACGAGTTCTGAGTCACCACCGTAGACGAGAAACATATCCTTAGTTCTTCTCAAGTACTTAAGGATATTCTTTGCAGCAATCCAGTGCTCCATGCCTGGATTAGCCTGATATCTACTCGTAACACTCAAAGCGTACGAGACATCAGGGCGAGTGCACAACATGGCATACATGATAGAGCCAATAGCCGAAGCGTATGGTACTTTACTCATGTTGCTTCGCTCATCAGTTGTCGAAGGACACTGAGTCTTGCTAAGCTTTGCGTCATGATTCATTGGCAGGTATCCCCTTTTGGAATCCTGCATGCTGAACCGATTCAGCACTTTGTCAATGTATGTGCTTTGACTCAATCCTATGAGTCTTTTCGATCTATCTCTATAGATCTTGATGCCTAATATATAGACTGCCTCGCCCAAGTCTTTCATTGAGAACACTTTCTTTAATGAAGACTTGGCTTGTTGCAATAACGGAATATCGTTTCCCATCAGGAGTATGTCGTCTACATATAAGATTAGAAAGGCGATGGCACTCCCACTAGTTTTTCTGTACACACAAGGTTCTTCTTCGCATCTGACGAAGTCAAACTTTTTGACTTCCTCGTCAAATCGAAGATTCCAACTCCTTGATGCTTGCTTCAATCCATAAATGGATTTAAGAAGCTTGCACACCTTCCCAGCATTCTTTGGATCTTCAAAACCCTTGGGCTGTATCATATACACGTCCTCTTCTAAATTTCCATTTAAGAAGGCGGTTTTGACATCCATTTGCCATATTTCATAATCATGAAATGCGGCAATTGCTAGGAGCATCCGAATTGACTTAAACATAGCCACGGGCGAAAAAGTTTCATCATAATCTACACCGAGAATTTGTTTGAAACCTTTCGCTACTAGCCGTGCTTTGTATATAGTCATATTACCATCCATGTCTGTTTTCCTTTTGAAAACCCACTTGTTATCTATGGGTTTTACCCCATCAAGTGGTACAACTAGGTTCCAGACCAAGTCTCCTTGAGGGACCGGCCTGCCCAAGTCTCCTTGAGCTTTTCGTTGTCGTACTGGTGGACACCATCGGTAGGGAAACCCAAGAGTTGATTGAATTCCTCGAGGGTATAGCTGTACCTTTGATTGAGGAGCTTGAAGCTGGCTTGCTCAATACTCTTGTTAAATTCAAATGTGGAGGGGAACTCATAAGTCCTCACAACAAGTCAGCCCAATCAAGAAGTCCCAGATGCCCAAGGTTTTGGCCAAAGATCGGAATTGGTAATGAATTCCGATGTCCCTAATGGTGGGTAGATGGATGACCCGAAATACTTCGAGCTTCCTCTTCTTGAGCCTCTCACATGCATCCTCCACGTCAGGAGGAGGTGAGGAACCCGAGGCATCCATTGGGTCACCTTGCGAGGAGGATTCATTCTCGCTTGGTGGATTGGCATACAGTGGGTCTGAGTTATTGTCAGAGGAGTTGGTTTGGGAGGAGGAAGAGGAAGAAGAACCACCCGAAGCAACCTCTTTAGCCAGCTGCTTGGCTTTATTCCTGAGGTTTTTGAATAAACGGTTTGTCTTCATGGAATTCTGTCTGGAAAGGGAACCGTATGCGTTTGGTGGTCAACCGTGAGGGGTCTGGGAGGTGTTAGATTTCTGGTTTGATATCAGGTGATAAGTCGCATGCGGTTGTGCCGCACCGTATGCGTTTGCTCAGACCAGTTCTTCCTCCGTGCCAGTAGAATCAGTACCGGGTCCTTTGTACCAGAATAAACACCAATCTCCCCACCTTTTACCAAAGCAGAACCCCTTTTTGACAAAGTGGGGTTTAGTGCATTTACCGATTGATTCGGAGAGGGCAGGACGCAGTCGCGTGCGGTTCTCAGGGAGCAAGGAGGGAGTAAAAGGAAGAGAAAGTGGAAAAAGGAAACCCGTATCGGATCCGTATGCGATCCGTATTGAACAGCGTGCAATCCAGGGTCGCACAGAAACCCTAAATTTGCACATAAATCGGGCGCACGCGGTTCACGCGTTTCGTACCCACGGCCGTGTGCGATACAGGGTGGCACGGAAACCCTAGTTTGTTTACGCAAGTAGAGTGCACGCGTTTCGTACTCATCCGCAAGTATGTCCAAGGGATGCGGACCGACATTTTTAAAAATACCCTAAGTTGATTAAAAATTATTAAAAATGCCCACGGTCCCAAATTTTTATTAAAAATACCCAAACCGGCTAATTATTGGCCGGTCCCGATTAAAATTCGATTAATGGCGGGACCGGCCTGCCCAAGTCTCCTTGAGCTTTTCGTTGTCGTACTGGTGGACACCATCGGTAGGGAAACCCAAGAGTTGATTGAATTCCTCGAGGGTATAGTTGTACCTTTGATTGAGGAGCTTGAAGCTGGCTTGCTCAATACTCTTGTTAAATTAAAATGTGGAGGGGAACTCATAAGTCCTCACAACAAGTCAGCCCAATCAAGAAGTCCCAGATGCCCAAGGTTTTGGCCAAAGATCGGAATTGGTCATGAATTCCGATGTCCCTAATGGTGGGTAGATGGATGACCCGAAATACTTCGAGCTTCCTCTTCTTGAGCCTCTCACATGCATCCTCCACGTCAGGAGGAGGTGAGGAACCCGAGGCATCCATTGGGTCACCTTGCGAGGAGGATTCATTCTCGCTTGGTGGATTGGCATACAGTGGGTCTGAGTTATTGTCAGAGGAGTTGGTTTGGGAGGAGGAAGAGGAAGAAGAACCACCCGAAGCAACCTCTTTAGCCAGCTGCTTGGCTTTATTCCTGAGGTTTTTGAATAGACGGTTTGTCTTCATGGAATTCTGTCTGGAAAGGGAACCGTATGCGTTTGGTAGTCAACCGTGAGGGGTCTGGGAGGTGTTAGATTTCTGGTTTGATATCAGGTGATAGGTCGCATGCGGTTGTGCCGCACCGTATGCGTTTGCTCAGACCAGTTCTTCCTCCGTGCCAGTAGAATCAGTACCGGGTCCTTTGTACCAGAATAGACACCAATCTCCCCACCTTTTCCCAAAGCAGAACCCCTTTTTGACAGAGTGGGGTTTAGTGCATTTACCGATTGATTCGGAGAGGGCAGGACGCAGTCGCGTGCGGTTCTCAGGGAGCAAGGAGGGAGTAAAAGGAAGAGAAAGTGGAAAAAGGAAACCCGTATCGGATCCGTATGCGATCCGTATTGAACAGCGTGCAATCCAGGGTCGCACAGAAACCCTAAATTTGCACATAAATTGGGCGCACGCGGTTCACGCGTTTCGTACCCACGGCCGTGTGCGATACAGGTGGCACGGAAACCCTAGTTTGTTTACGCAAGTAAAGTGCACGCGTTTCGTACTCATCCGCAAGTATGTCCAAGGGATGCGGACCGACATTTTTAAAAATACCCTAAGTTGATTAAAAATTATTAAAAATGCCCACGGTCCCAAATTTTTATTAAAAATAATCAAACCGGCTAATTATTGGCCGGTCCCGATTAAAATTCGATTAATTGCGGGACCGGCCTGCCCAAGTCTCCTTGAGCTTTTCGTTGTCGTACTGGTGGACACCATCGGTAGGGAAACCCAAGAGTTGATTGAATTCCTCGAGGGTATAGCTGTACCTTTGATTGAGGAGCTTGAAGCTGGCTTGCTCAATACTCTTGTTAAATTCAAATGTGGAGGGGAACTCATAAGTTCTCAAAACAAGTCAGCCCAATCAAGAAGTCCCAGATGCCCAAGGTTTTGGCCAAAGATCGGAATTGGTCATGAATTCCGATGTCCCTAATGGTGGGTAGATGGATGACCCGAAATACTTCGAGCTTCCTCTTCTTGAGCCTCTCACATGCATCCTCCACGTCAGGAGGAGGTGAGGAACCCGAGGCATCCATTGGGTCACCTTGCGAGGAGGATTCATTCTCGCTTGGTGGATTGGCATACAGTGGGTCTGAGTTATTGTCAGAGGAGTTGGTTTGGGAGGAGGAAGAGGAAGAAGAACCACCCGAAGCAACCTCTTTAGCCAGCTGCTTGGCTTTATTCCTGAGGTTTTGGAATAGACGGTTTGTCTTCATGGAATTCTGTCTGGAAAGGGAACCGTATGCGTTTGGTGGTCAACCGTGAGGGGTCTGGGAGGTGTTAGATTTCTGGTTTGATATCAGGTGATAGGTCGCATGCGGTTGTGCCGCACCGTATGCGTTTGCTCAGACCAGTTCTTCCTCCGTGCCAGTAGAATCAGTACCGGGTCCTTTGTACCAGAATAGACACCAATCTCCCCACCTTTTCCCAAAGCAGAACCCCTTTTTGACAAAGTGGGGTTTAGTGCATTTACCGATTGATTCGGAGAGGGCAGGACGCAGTCGCGTGCGGTTCTCAGGGAGCAAGGAGGGAGTAAAAGGAAGAGAAAGTGGAAAAAGGAAACCCGTATCGGATCCGTATGCGATCCGTATTGAACAGCGTGCAATCCAGGGTCGCACAGAAACCCTAAATTTGCACATAAATCGGGCGCACGCGGTTCACGCGTTTCGTACCCACGGCCGTGTGCGATACAGGTGGCACGGAAACCCTAGTTTGTTTACGCAAGTAAAGTGCACGCGTTTCGTACTCATCCGCAAGTATGTCCAAGGGATGCGGACCGACATTTTTAAAAATACCCTAAGTTGATTAAAAATTATTAAAAATGCCCACGGTCCCAAATTTTTATTAAAAATACCCAAACCGGCTAATTATTGGCCGGTCCCGATTAAAATTCGATTAATTGCGGGACCGGCCTGCCCAAGTCTCCTTGAGCTTTTCGTTGTCGTACTGGTGGACACCATCGGTAGGGAAACCCAAGAGTTGATTGAATTCCTCGAGGGTATAGCTGTACCTTTGATTGAGGAGCTTGAAGCTGGCTTGCTCAATACTCTTGTTAAATTCAAATGTGGAGGGGAACTCATAAGTCCTCAAAACAAGTCAGCCCAATCAAGAAGTCCCAGATGCCCAAGGTTTTGGCCAAAGGTCGGAATTGGTCATGAATTCCGATGTCCCTAATGGTGGGTAGATGGATGACCCGAAATACTTCGAGCTTCCTCTTCTTGAGCCTCTCACATGCATCCTCCACGTCAGGAGGAGGTGAGGAACCCGAGGCATCCATTGGGTCACCTTGCGAGGAGGATTCATTCTCGCTTGGTGGATTGGCATACAGTGGGTCTGAATTATTGTCAGAGGAGTTGGTTTGGGAGGAGGAAGAGGAAGAAGAACCACCCGAAGCAACCTCTTTAGCCAGCTGCTTGGCTTTATTCCTGAGGTTTTGGAATAGACGGTTTGTCTTCATGGAATTCTGTCTGGAAAGGGAACCGTATGCGTTTGGTGGTCAACCGTGAGGGGTCTGGGAGGTGTTAGATTTCTGGTTTGATATCAGGTGATAGGTCGCATGCGGTTGTGCCGCACCGTATGCGTTTGCTCAGACCAGTTCTTCCTCCGTGCCAGTAGAATCAGTACCGGGTCCTTTGTACCAGAATAGACACCAATCTCCCCACCTTTTCCCAAAGCAGAACCCCTTTTTGACAAAGTGGGGTTTAGTGCATTTACCGATTGATTCGGAGAGGGCAGGATGCAGTCGCGTGCGGTTCTCAGGGAGCAAGGAGGGAGTAAAAGGAAGAGAAAGTGGAAAAAGGATACCCGTATCGGATCCGTATGCGATCCGTATTGAACAGCGTGCAATCCAGGGTCGCACAGAAACCCTAAATTTGCACATAAATCGGGCGCACGCGGTTCACGCGTTTCGTACCCACGGCCGTGTGCGATACATGGTGGCACGGAAACCCTAGTTTGTTTACGCAAGTAAAGTGCACGCGTTTCGTACTCATCCGCAAGTATGTCTAAGGGATGCGGACCGAAATTTTTAAAAATACCCTAAGTTGATTAAAAATTATTAAAAATGCCCACGGTTCCAAATTTTTATTAAAAATACCCAAACCGGCCAATTATTGGCCGGTCCCGATTAAAATTCGATTAATGGCGGGACCGGCCTGCCCAAGTCTCCTTGAGCTTTTCGTTGTCGTACTGGTGGACACCATCGGTAGGGAAACCCAAGAGTTGATTGAATTCCTCGAGGGTATAGCTGTACCTTTGATTGAGGAGCTTGAAGCTGGCTTGCTCAATACTCTTGTTAAATTCAAATGTGGAGGGGAACTCATAAGTCCTCACAATAAGTCAGCCCAATCAAGAAGTCCCAGATGCCCAAGGTTTTGGCCAAAGGTCGGAATTGGTCATGAATTCCGATGTCCCTAATGGTGGGTAGATGGATGACCCGAAATACTTCGAGCTTCCTCTTCTTGAGCCTCTCACATGCATCCTCCACGTCAGGAGGAGGTGAGGAACCCGAGGCATCCATTGGGTCACCTTGCGAGGAGGATTCATTCTCGCTTGGTGGATTGGCATACAGTGGGTCTGAGTTATTGTCAGAGGAGTTGGTTTGGGAGGAGGAAGAGGAAGAAGAACCACCCGAAGCAACCTCTTTAGCCAGCTGCTTGGCTTTATTCCTGAGGTTTTGGAATAGACGGTTTGTCTTCATGGAATTCTGTCTGGAAAGGGAACCGTATGCGTTTGGTGGTCAACCGTGAGGGGTCTGTGAGGTGTTAGATTTCTGGTTTGATATCAGGTGATAGGTCGCATGCGGTTGTGCCGCACCGTATGCGTTTGCTCAGACCAGTTCTTCCTCCGTGCCAGTAGAATCAGTACCGGGTCCTTTGTACCAGAATAGACACCAATCTCCCCACCTTTTCCCAAAGCAGAACCCCTTTTTGACAGAGTGGGGTTTAGTGCATTTACCGATTGATTCGGAGAGGGCAGGACGCAGTCGCGTGCGGTTCTCAGGGAGCAAGGAGGGAGTAAAAGGAAGAGAAAGTGGAAAAAGGAAACCCGTATCGGATCCGTATGCGATCCGTATTGAACAGCGTGCAATCCAGGGTCGCACAGAAACCCTAAATTTGCACATAAATCGGGCGCACGCGGTTCACGCGTTTCGTACCCACGGCCGTGTGCGATACAGGTTGGCACGGAAACCCTAGTTTGTTTACGCAAGTAAAGTGCACGCGTTTCGTACTCATCCGCAAGTATGTCCAAGGGATGCGGACCGAAATTTTTAAAAATACCCTAAGTTGATTAAAAATTATTAAAAATGCCCACGGTCCCAAATTTTTATTAAAAATACCCAAACCGGCCAATTATTGGCCGGTTTCGATTAAAATTCGATTAATGGCGGGACCGGCCAATAATTGGCCGGTTCCGTGATTTTTTTTTTAGAGAAAAAAATAACTAAAATGCTGAAATGAAATCTAACACAAAAAAATCGAATTATTTTTTTAATTATTTGTTAGATTAATTTTTTTGATAGCATATTTATACTAAAATACGCTAAATTACTTGAAATATTGTTAATTTATGCTGATTGACACTATATTTCTTTAATTTATGTTAAATTTTTTTAAGAGACAAATAGCTAAAATGCTGAAATATAACACTAAAAAATCGAATTTTTTTTTAAATATTTGCTAGAATACATTTTTTATATATAATTACCATATTTATACTAAAACACGCTAAATTACTTGATTTATGCTGAATTACAGTAAATTACAATAATTATGTAGAATTATGCTAGAATACGTAAAGTACGCAAAATTACGTACGAATAGGGATGATATCTTTACTGAGAAGGGGAAAAATAACGACGAAACTTCAAACGGCCATAAAACGGCGCTCGAGTATCCAATTTCAGCAAATGACTACTTTTCGGAAAGCTTGCAAAAATGCGCATTCGTCCGAACTTGCTTTGCCAGATTTCTAAATTCAGAATCGCCAAAAAACAAACGGAAGAGCCTCAAAACTTCAGTTGAAGTTTCCGATTAAGATTTTCATTTCTATTCTCCAATCTATGTAGCTCAGTAAATTAGTTATATAATGAACTTGTAGAATACTAATTTTTATTATTTTTATTATTTCTTGTACTATTTTTTATGATTTATGAAAGATGGCACAAAATCGGTCATATTCATACGTAATTTAGCGTAATTTACCGTATTTTAGCATAATTCTACATAATTTGAAGTAATTTCAGCATTTTAGTAAATTTACCGGATTTTAGCATAATTATTGTAATTTACCGTATTTTAGCACAAAATTGGCCCTATTCGTAGCGTATTTTCTAACAAATATTTAAAAAAACAATTCGATTTTTTTGTGTTAGATTTCATTTCAGCATTTTAGCTATTTTTCTCCCTAAAAAAAAAATCACGGAACCGCCCAATTATTGGCCGGTCCCTCCATTAATCGAATTTTAATCGGGACCGGCCAATAATTGGCCGGTTTGGGTATTTTTAATAAAAATTTGGAACCGTGGGTATTTTTAATAATTTTTAATTAACTGAGGGTATTTTTAAAAATGTTGGCTGACAGATGGCTAGGAAAAAAAAAGACAGATGGGCGAAAACGTTAAATAAAAAAATTCATCAAAGTTTTGGCAACCATTTATGCAAGCGGAGCTTAGAGCGTTTACATCCCAAAAACTCAAATAAATTTTTAAATAACTGTTAACTATTTTTTAGAAATTAAAGTCTTTAAATTTTCTAACTCTCACATCTCTGAATTTAATTTTAGAGTTTCTATTAAGCCATATCAGCAACAAATTAAAAATAATAAATAATTCAAATTAATTATTTAGTTAGCATGGAGTTTATATAATTTCTTAATAAGAAACTATATTGCATAGTTTCTAAATAAGAAAATCTCTCACATATCTGAAACTAAATTAGAAACTGTCATATCAGATTAGAAACTCTAATAGTACCAGGAATGTAGAGTTTCATCAAAAAAAATTTGTCCAATATGAAACCATGGAACGTATTAATAAAACTATATATATATATATATAGAGTCCGACTAGGCTACTCCATGGAGTAAAACGACTTGGTACTCCACGCCATATCTTCATTTTCAAAGTTCAAATAGTCGATTCGAACCTTCCAACATGTTCTCCATATTGAAATGTGCTTGGAGACCAAATTTTACTATTTATTAAGCCACTTTGAAAATCTGAAAATCCTTATGAACAGTAAAAATTTCTGGACCGCCGGATCAGCGATTTTCAAAGTGGCTTAATAAATAGTAAAAAAATTCCAAAAAATGTAAAATTTGGTCTCCAAGCACATATCAATATGGAGAACAACTTGAGCGGTTCGGATCGGTCGTTTGGATTTTCAAAATGGAAATAATGAGGCGTGGAGCACCAAGTCGTTTTACACCATGGCTTAGCTAAGCCCAGCACTATATATATATATATATATATATAGGGATAGGCTACGGTGCTTTGGGAAGTAAAGAGGGTGTTTTACTTCCCGCTCATATCTTCATTTTCAAAGTTCAAATTGTCGGTCCGAACATCTCAACATGATCTTCATATTGATATATGCTTGGAGACCAAATTTTACATTTTTTGGAAATTTTTTACTATTTTTTTGGAATTTTTGAAAATCACAGCTTTTCATGAAATAAAAAAAAAAAAAAAATTCAGAAAAACACTGATTTTCAAAAATTCAAAAAAATAAGTAGAAAATTTCCAAAAAATGTAAAATTTGGTCTCCAAGCACATTTCAATATGAAGATTGTGTTGAGAAGTTCGGATTGACTATTTAAACTTTGAAAATGGAGATATGAGCGGGAAGTAAAACACCCTCTTTACTTCCCAAAGCACCGTAGCATTACTCTATATATATATTTCAATTTGTTTCACTATTTGTATTTGAGAAATATAGTTCATTTCTCATTTTTTAGACATCATTTTTATATACACTAACAGACGTACTGCATTAGACATTAGTTACTGTGGAAAATTTTTTTTTTTTTAATATTTTTTCTAATGATAATACATCACTCACAATATCTTCAATAACATGGCAGATAGATTGAGTGTTGAAACATAAAATACACAATAAAATTTGAACTCAAATCTTCACAACTACTAAGTAGAATTCTAACTACTTGACTATAATAACACATTTAGCAATTTATGAGGGGACTTAACTATGTAAAAAATTAAAATTAAAATTCAATATAAAAAATCAAAAAATTAAAAATTTTAAGATCATGTTGGCGAGGGTGAAAGTGTTTATTACTGATGGTATCGTTGTGATACTCATGTCGGTAATAGCGATACGCTCAGAAAAATAACAATTTTTGTCGGTGAGCCCAGGAGCAGAATCAGACTTTTGAACTATGGAAGTCAAACACACAATGAGAGTCAATCATATAAAAATTTTCTATAGAGAATAGAGGTTAATTTTACAATACCATGACATTTTACTCTATAGATCATATAGAAAATATACCTAAATACAAAATTTAAAAAAAAAATGGAGATCAGTCGACCCCCATTCCCTTCACTTGGGTCCGCCTTTGAGTGACCCTCAGCAATAGTCACTTTTTACCTTTGCAGATACTGACATATTTTTACAGTGTGGAGTTATTAAACACCTCTAATGTGTATGTAGATTCGCCCTGTTCAATAAAAATCCTCTTATTAATATAAATACTGATGTGCATCCATCTATACCAAATTTGAAATTTGAGCAGCATAAGAATAAAACATAATAAATGATGCCTGAATTCAATGAGGTTGATATGCAAACGAACCGAACCGAATCGAACTTACCTCCAGTTTGAGTTTGGTTTGAATTAATTTCGAACTAGGTTTGGTTTGAATTAATTTCGAATGAACTCAATTTCGAACCGAATTTTTTACGAACTCAATTTCGAACATTTACGAACTTTGTTACGACTTACGAGTTATGACTTATGACTGGGCTATAGTGCGAAATTACAGCACTTCAATAAAAACTCAAGTATTCAAAGTATAATTTAAATAAAACTCAAATATCAATAGAAGTACAATTTAAATAAAAACTCAAGCACTCCGAAGTATTCAAAATACAATTTAAATATCAATAGAAGTACAGTTCATTAAAAAAAATAGAAGTACAGAACAATCACCAAAGTCTTAGAATTATTACAAACCCAAATATTATGCTAAATAAAACATTAAAGTTCATTGCAACTAGGCACTAGCTACTGAAAAACCCTTCTAAAAAACTCTCACAGGTATCCAAAGCTTCAGCCATATATTTTGCTTCATTAAACTAGCTACTGAACATCTACAAATTACTTTATAGATGCAGTAGCAAGATTTCAACATCCCACACTATTTTTGCATCATTAGCTTGGAAACTTCACGCAATTAACTTTTCACCACTCCAACACATCAAAATTCTCTCCTTGCCCCACAATTAGACTATTGTATGAGAAGTTTCTGGTATGACAAGGGATCAGATTAAAAAGGAAAAAAAAATTAAACTGGCGTGTGCCATCTTTAAGGCTCTCATACCATAATATTTGTGGAAGAGATAAAATAAAATAAGTATATTCTATTTTCATGATGATTATAGGACTAGAGTATATTAGTTATTATTGGATAGCGCTGAGAAGTTAATGCTATTTGATCTATAAAACAAGCAACAATAAAAGGGGTGTGATTTTTAATTACCCGAGAGGAGCAAATCGCAAGAAGGGCAAAGAGAAACGGCCGGTACCAAGGGTCGCCTCGCCTCACGGCTGGTCCCAATAATCAACCAACAAAGCAGAGATCAACGAGGTTCGCCTCACGGCCGATCCCAGTTTCAAATGAATAGACATTCGAGTCTTCCTCTACGAGGGTGGTCTTTCACTTGGTCCGACCTTATTTCTAAGATATCGCAACCTCTAGGAATCTATTTGGTATCGCAGCCAAGTAGCCAACAGAGGAAAACTCTAGGGTTTGGACTTTGGTATCGCAAGTTCGCAACCAACAAAGAGGGAAAGTCGGCTAGGTTTTTTATTGCTGGTTTTGTTCGCAACCAACAGTGAGAATACCAAAAGTTTGCAACCAACGATTATGGGTTATGACTGGTTTTGTTTAATTTTTCTATTTTGGGCTTTGTTGTTGAATTTTTTTTATTTGAGCTTGTAATTGGACCGGACTTTCTGTTTCAAAAAATATTTTTCAGAAGTCAGAATTGAAAGCAATTATGGACTGGACGGCTTATATTTTCATCAGTGAACATAAGTTATCAGCAGAAATTAACGGTTCATGTTTGAGTTAATTTCGAACTAAATTTGGTTTGCGAACCTATTTCGAACGAACTAGGTCCAGTTTGAGTTTGGTTTGAATTAATTTCGAACGAACTCAATTTCGAATCGAACTTTTTACGAACTTTTTCGAATCAAACTCGAATCGAATTACGAACTACGAATTTTTTGTGCAGCCCTAAGGTTGATATTGATAAATAAAAGAACAATTACAATCTCCGGATCATATATATATTCCTTTCTATTTAACACATCTAGCTCTAGTGAGTTGTGATTTTATTTACGTGTTCAAACTAAAACCGAACCTCTTAATTCATTGAAAATTCTGAACAACATTAGATAAAAAATCTGCACTCTCAAAATGATGATGAACACAATTTATGTCACACCCTTGAAATAAACTTTATTTTCATCGATTAAGAAAGAACTTTGTTGTGACCAAGATATATAGGCCATGCATGTACAATATGCATGTTAATAAGAATTGAAGATCCCTCATACCTTAATTTCAAAGTACTTAATTCGGCCTCCTCGGTCATATTAATTATCCAATCTCTGTTATCATCAATCAACTACACAACATTTACAATAAAACGCCGCAACAGATCAAATGCACGCAGTTAGTGGTAACAGGAAACTGGATAGTGACAGTAGACGGATCTTTGTTCCTACTCGTTACACTAACACATGCGCGGAAACAGTAAATGATGCCAACCGAGAAATGCTATCAGATTTCAGATTTCAGTGGGTACTAGCTAGCTAGTTCAACATATGCATTTAATTATAAGGGAAAATTTCAGTGTACCCATGAAAACTTTTAAAATAGCTAATTTTCTCATAAAAACTTCTTAATATCTAATATTCTCATAAAAATTTATCATTATTTCCTTTATCTCCTTTTAGTCATTACATTTGTTTTTCAGACAAATATGCCTCTTTTTTTCAAATGGAGATGTCCCTTTAAATTAGCAACGGGGTTGTTCATTGAATTGAACAAGATAGCAGTGTTGTGACAAATCAATTCTATTAAACTAAAAAAGAGTAATTTGGGCAAAATTAAGAGTTCCTGCAAATTTTTCATTTTTTGCGTATCAAATTTGGGTAAAACAACTAGTAATTGTTTATAGGTTAACGGTCTAATTTCAACTGAAAAACAAACCTATAAATTAAATTGTAACGCAATGAAACATGAACTTCATTATCATATTACTGGTTTTACCGTTTGAACTTGTTCATAGTTCTGACATTTCTGGATGTCTTCTTAAAGTCTCGCTAATAGATTTTGATTACTAAAATCAATTTCACGTAATTCACAACACCAGAATCACAATATAAACTTGTGGGAAGATTGTTTGCGGCTGAGATTGACTAATTGACCAATTTGTTTAATTATTTGTTTGTTTTCTGTGTAAATACTCCGATTAATCGTTTGTTTTCCGTTTATATGGCCGATTAGTCGGTTAGTGTTATTAATTGTTTTTTTACATTTATTCGTTATGTGCATATACTTCATTACTTTGTCTTATGTTGTCTTATTTGGATCTTTTTAAATGACAATTTCACAAAAGTTTATTAATTAACAAGAAAAATTAAGTTAAATGGCTGTGTTCGGCAAAGCAGCTTAGAGCCCTACAGCTTAAGAATTTAAGCTGCCTTAAGGAAGAGTTGTTCGGCACTAAGAAAGTGAAAATGGCTCTCTTTTGGGGTGCTAAGGAGGTAGATTTGCTAAGCCCCGCAGATGGCCTCCTTAAGAAAATGACTAAGGAGATCCTTAAGGAACTGTGTTAATCTTAGCTAAGAAAAGTCTGTTCAGCTGAATTAGAGTGGATTAAGGAGTAAAGGAGGTTAAAGGAGGGCAGCCGAACATGTACAATGAGTTTATTTAATAAGTTTGCAGTTATATTAATTATTTTTCTTAAATTATGCATACATACACATAATTTTAATAAAAATGCAAATTTGTCGATTAATCGGCCACATATCAATTAATCACTTTGTGACATTCTATCACCGTTATTTATAACACTGATGGAAATAGATCAAATTACTTTAAATTTAACAACAAAGCATGCAGACTGAATACTAAAATATCATTATTAGCGCAAAAAGTTGGTGAAAGCACAGCGTAATTGGTTAAGAACTTGAGATCATTTGACAGAAGTTGGTGGAGCATTATCGAGCTTGCCGTACCACCACTTGGAAAGTTCTCCAAAGTTATACTTTCTTATTTATTTACAATATTGATGAATCAAACCATTTGATAGCAATATCGACAACAGGTCAACACCAATATATCCGCATAATATTTTTCATTTTTAAAATTTAAAAAATATTATGTAAATCTGGACAGCTACCACATATTGGTGCGGCAAGCTGTCAAAAAGGGTAGATGTATTATTTTGCGGAACAATCGTATTTTTAACATAATGGCAGCCTAAATCAAACTTTGATCAAAAGATGAAAAAATTCGACATGATCCCGTATTTCTCGCTTATCCTTCTCCTATTTCGCTATTAATTACATCTTTTGTCCGACTCTTTACAGCTTCTCTGCGCCAACAAGGATATGATACAAGAAAACAAAAACCATAAATTCGCACTTTTTTAATTTAATGTCTAATACGGCCATATGCAACTATGCATAAATAAACTTGCTTTGGCAGCAAAGATACAATCATACAAACGACAAAGGTACGCAGCAGTCTGCTTAAATTCTCTCTTGGTCGCTATCATGCGACTTCAAAAAAGAGTTAATACACGCTAATTATTTAATATTAAATAAATAAAATTAATACATTATTGTATATGTCTCTTATCTCTTCATTTGTTATTTTCTATTTTTATAGAATTATATTTGTAAGTTTCCTTTTATACACCTAAAGAGAATACACAAAAAATTGTCCCAAATTATTGTCTCTTGTTCTCTCTTGCTCTATCTCAAAACCCTATATCTATAACAAGTGATATCAGAGCTATCGCTCATTGTTGTCGACTGTCGCTGTCAATCGGTGAATTCAGGGCCTTACCCTTTTCCGCTGCTATTTAGGGTTCTATTGTTTCAGATCGTGAACCGCGATTCAGATCACCATGAGAGTGATGCGTTTTCTTTGTGAGCCGCATCAGTGGACCAATGCACATCCGCTCCCTTTTGCTGTATTCTACGACAATCATAAATTTTTAATATTTCAACTTTGGTGAGCCGCTTTTGTTTTTGGGTTGTTTCAAGTGTCCTGAATCGCGCATGACCCAGACCTAGCATTTTTCTGGTAAATTTTAGATTTCTATGATTTTGTGTGTGCCAAATTATCGAATCTGGTAATTACTCTTGGTGATTAAAACAATTGTTACCATGAATTCAAGTTCATCCATATCTATCAAATTTTATATTGAGAAATTCGATGGCACAAGTAGCTTTGCGCTATGACAAGTACGGATGAAAGCAATTTTGTCCAATTTGGGTGTTAAGGCTGCCATAATCGGTAAGCCTAAGGATTTAGAAGGAGATGGAAAGGACAAGGAGTGGGGAATAATGAATGATAAGACTCTCTCAACTATTCAATTGTGTTTGAGTGATTCAACACTTCAAGAAATTCTCTCAGAAACAACGGCAGCTGATGCTTGGAAGAAGTTAAGAAATCTATGAAGAAATCGATTATGAACCGGTTGAGATTAAAACAAAGGTTTCACTTTTTGCGAATGACAGAAAATACCTCCGTTAAGGCTCATGTTTCTGAGTATACCGCTCTCCTCAATGACATGGAGATGATAGGTATTAAGGTGAAGGATGAAGACAAGGCCATTGTTTTGCTATGCTCACTGCCCAAGTCATATCAGGGATTCAAGGAGACCATGTTTCATAGTAGGGTTTCACTCACCCTTGAGGATGTGAAAAGCAATATGTTGTTCAAGTCCGACATTGAAAATAACTTAACCACATCTGAGAGAAGTAACCAAGAGATTGGTTTGTATGTTGAGAGAGTGAGAAACAATGAGAGAAAACATCACCAAGGAAGAAGTCGTTCCAAATCCGCACATAAGAACCTCTCATGTAATTATTGCAAGAAGAAGGGACACATTATTGCCGATTATTACAAACTTAAGAACAAAGAAAGGCACAGAAAGGTACCAGTTCAGGAGAGGCGAATGTAGCTGACTCAGAAGTTGGTGATTTGCTATTTGTTGGGGACGGTAAAGAAAAATTCGATAAGAATTGGGTGATGGATACGGGTGCTACTCAACACATGACCCCGAATCGAGAGTGGTTTGCCACATATGAGCAACTAATGATGGTGGAGTCCTTTTGGGTAATAATCATCTGTGCAAGGTTGCAGGTGTTGGTACCGTGAAGATCAAGATGCATGACGGGGTTACCCGTACTTTGACGGGTGTGAGGTATATCCCAGATTTGACAAAGAACTTGATATGTTTGGGCTCTCTTGAGGATGTTGGTTTCAAGTTTCAAAGTGAAGGTGGAGTCCTTAAGGTGGTCAAAAGGGGCTCTCCCCATGATGAAGGTAAAGAAGGTTGATACTCTCTATTTCTTAGAGGGTACCACAATCACAGGATCGGCTGTCGTCGCTAGCTTTACTTCAGATTCTGACATTATCAAGCTGTGGCACATGAGGTTGTGACATATGAGCGAGCGTGGCGTGTGTTGTGTATTTTGGGTATAGAAATAAATGGTCTATTTCGTACACTTTTGCTTTAAATTTATAAAATCCTAAATACGCAAAGTTAGATTGAATTGCAAGCGCATAATATATCCTTATAATAATTATAGGTATTGATCCAAAGATAACGAGAAATATTACTTTTTACTTAACTAATTAATTCTAAAATAATGTAAATAAAAGTAAATGGGGGGGGGGGGGGGTTGTTGTCAAATTGAAATTGTTAGTTCAATACTCGAATTGGAGTTGAATGCAAACAAAACAATCTAAACAAACAAATAAAAGGAGTTTGTAATCAATGAGATAGGGATCTAGTATAAAGTTAAATAGCCAAAAAGAATTTATAAATTATTTTTAATGTATTTATTTTTGTCAGCTTCACTTTATATTAAATTTATTCAAAAATTTATAAATTTTACATATAAATGTATTACTCATGAAATAAATTAATGTTGACGATTTGATTTGTTATTTGAACCTAATTTGATAAATTCATTTATAAATTTTTTTCTTACTATTTCACTTTATACTAAATTAATTCTAAAATTTATAAATTTCACATATAAACTCATCACTCGGAAGTTGATCGATTTCAATGATTTGAATTACCAATTCAATTTGTTAAATTTGATTACTTAAAAATACTTTAATTTTATTCTAATTTGTCGGAAAGCCGGGAACAAGGGCGGAGCCAGCAAGTATCTAATCCTGAATTTTGAAAAAAAATAAAATAATAATCCATGTGTTATAGGGCTTTTTCGGAAAAAAAAATATTTCCCCTACTCGGTTGAAGCCCAATACATTACCTTACCCAGCCCAATTGATTTTAATTTTAATTTTTTGCAGCCAGCCCCAGTCGCTAGAGCTCGATCTGGCCGAATCGCACCCCTCTTGAGTCTTGAAGCAAATTCAAATTTAAGGTGTAGTTCCCGTTCCAAAAAAAATAGAAAGGTGGCCTACCGTTATCAATGAGTAGATTGCCAAGAGGAGCTTATTTGCCGCTGATACGTACAACAGGTGGGGGCGAGATTGTCAGGATGGGCGGCAGCTAGAGTTGTTTTGATAAATGCTGCATGTCTCAATTAACCTCTATTCCTATTCCTATCTACTACATGTCGGTGTTTAAGCTTCCGGCTTGGGTAATAATGGAGATTGACAAAATAAGATGGGGCTTTCTGTGGCATGGTCTCTTAGGAAATCAAAGGAAAATACATTTGGTAAACTGGAGCCTTAATTGTTTGTACTCCAAAAAGGCTGGGCGGCCTCGGAGTGTTAAATCTTAAAGATTTTAATCAAGCGATGTTAGCCCAATGAATTTGGCAATGGGTTAAAAAGGAATTGATAAGCTCTGGAAATCCATAATCAAAGTGCTTTATATGCCATAAAATAATGGCCTGTGCGAGTCATATTTTTTCAAAAGCCATTTGAAGAGTGTACTACAATTTTGTCAATGTTTTATGATCCGAAAAATGAGAGATGGCAGCACAATCAGTTTATGGGATGAAGATTGGGGAGAAGGGATCCTTAAATTGCGGTTCAAGGCTCTATATACATTTTCATGGAGCAAGGAAGTGTCTCTCAATCAGGTACGCCAGACTGCAAACACAAGCAGCCTGTTCAGACCGATCGCCACACAAAGGGCTCATTCTGAGTTTGAAGCATTTCATCAGATAATAGACCAATCAAGATTAATGTTGTCACAAGAAAATCTAGACGATGCAATGTGGAAGGGTCACTCAACCAGTTTGTTCACTGTCAAATCTGCTTATTATGTGCTAAAGAATGGACCAAGGATCAAAAGCAAATTGCACCGCCTTTGGAAGTTACCAGCACCACCACGGTTCAGAACTTTTGGATGGTTATTATTGTTGAATAGAGTCTTGACCACAGAAAATTTAAATAAAAGGGGATTCAATCTGGTCAGCATTTGCTACCTGTGTCGAGCGTCACAAGAAACTTCTGTGCATCTATTTAGAGAATGTGTGTTCTCGAAGCTACTATATGCTCGGATTTTCAATCTACTGTTTCCTCAACATATTGCACAATTCACTGAAGATGCAGACTATGAAGTAATGTTGCTTGATAACAAGAAGCCTAAGAAATTCAGGGGATTATTTGTAATTGCAATATTTATAATATGACGAGAGCGCTGTGCAAGACTGTTTCGGAAACAATTTCAAACGATTGAAGATCTGGCAGAAGAAGTGATGATTCAGTGGAAATTCTCAAATCCAGAAGTTATATGAGGCCTGTTTGATTTTTATTGTTTTAAAGATAGACTCCTTCTGATATTTTTTCTTTTCTTTTCTTTTCTTTTTTCATTTCTTTAACCATTTGTAAATCCGTCAAAGGCTATTTCTCAAAGCCCTTAAAACCATGTAGCCAATTGCAGCTAATAAAATAGGAGCATGACTCCTATTCTTACTCAAAAAAAATATTTCAATGATCTGAGCCACGTCTATTCGAGCCCATTCAACAATCTGGGCTACTTGAGGGAATTTTGTTTGTTGTCTGGTTTCTCTCATGAACAATCTATAGAGGTTTGAACTAATATTACGTACCAGTGCCAGCTTGTACCTTGATCGAATATTCAAATCTCAATCGTTTGATATGACTGCGCAATTGTTGATTCGAATCCAACGAACCATTTTAATTTGAGACGTGCAGAGGCCTTTCAAGAAGAGTTGATTAATACACCATGAATTTAATAAGGCGATTAAGATTAACTCCTAAACTTGTCTTGATTATATTTAGTTATGCATGGTTGTCCTACTTCTATTATTTTCTCTTTTAGTTACTAATTTAACGATATTAGAAGCATATAACAAGGTTGTTGTCTATTCAAACAACAATGGTTTTACGTAATAAAATTTAAAGGTCAATCTTACAAATCGGCAAGGCTTGTTGAAAATAAGTGTGATTAAAATAAAACAACAGCAAACCGAAGTATTAGACCACACTTCCATTCACAAATCTTTTATCTAAACTAATCAAAACATTGCTAGCACGCACACCTCAATCTGATTAGTTTGAAGTGATTAATTTCCATACCAGCTTTTTGTTAATATATCACTGGTAACTGTTCGCTGCAAAAAATCCGGACTCAAGGCAGTTCGTTTTGACCATATAACACTATTAAAAGAATACATCTCTACGGACAAAAATTACTCTCCCCCACCAAAAAAAGAAAATTCAAATCAGATTTTGAAAGTATCCTTATTTGAGCTTCCTTAAATTTCCCAAGGTCCATCAGCATTAATTACCAAATCATGGATTTCTTCAAAGTATCATTTTTGTTGTATATTGTATCTATCTCTTCATTGTTATCTTTTGTACATGGAGATAATTTCTACCAAGATGCTGATATTACATGGGGAGATGGTAGAGGAAAGATTCTTGAAAATGGAAATTTGATATCATTGAGCCTAGATAAGTCTTCTGGTTCTGGTTTCCAGTCCAAAAAAGAGCACCTTTATGGAAAATTTGATATGCAAATTAAGCTCGTACCGGGCAACTCTGCTGGCACAGTGACTACCTTTTATGTAAGCTTCTTGGGACATAGCTAATTGAGTTTCAAAGATCTGTAAATAACCAACCTACGATCCCTAAACGTATCAGCAAGAGTTTTTTTTTAATGTTTGTTCTAATTAATCAATCTATAATAACACAGTGATGATTTATATTCTTGGGCTATTCTTGCAGATTAGATCAATGCAGCCGAAGCACGACGAAATCGATTTAGAGTTTCTAGGGAATGTCAGTGGAAGTCCATATACTCTTCATACAAATCTGTTTACTCAAGCAGAAGGCAACAGAGAGATGCAATACAATCTTTGGTTTGATCCAACAAAGGATTTCCACAATTACACCATCCTCTGGAGTGCACAACATGTCATGTAAGCCCGAGCACATTGTCCCAATTTTTCTTTTGCCAATTTCTCTGGTATTGGTTATCCTGAAATACCATGATCTATGCATTGTTGCGCAAGTTCCTAGCAATTAAGGAAGATGCTATCAATTTGACCATAATTGCCAGAGAAAGATGATAATTCAAAAATAGAGACTACTTTTTTCTTTTCTTTTTAGAGTCAGTTTTCATTTAATTTGACTGAAATTATTACTAAATTGAGAAATTCTACAATGGCCATAGAAAAACTTAAAATTGATACAGCTATAAAAGATGAAACTATTAAACAACAGAGTAATACTAATATCATATTTTTCAAATCTCGTGGCTGCTGTATTTTTAATTAAACCCAATAATGAACCATTAATAAGAATTTTCTTCATTCTTTTATGAATGCAAAATATATAATGTTTCTTCATTTGACATTTTCTCTTGTTTTCATAGCATTTTTGTGGACGGGATCCCGATCAGAGATTTCAAAAACAATGAGAAGAAAGGTGTGTTGTTCCCATCATCTCAGCCATTAAGAATGTATGCAAGCTTATGGAATGGTGAAACCTGGGCAACACAAGGCGGACGGGTCAAGACTGACTGGAGCAAAGCTCCATTTGTTGCCATGTACAGAAATTACAGAGTAGATGTGTGTAGTTCGTCAGGCGGAAAGTCGAACTGTAACAGTAAACCTTGGTGGAATTACAATGTGACCGGCAATAGTTACCGCCAGATGAGATCAATCCAGAGGAAGTTCATGATCTACAATTACTGTGATGATGTCAACCGTTTTCCGAAAGGCCTGCCTTTGGAGTGCAAGCTGCCTTGAATTAGTTTCAGAACTTGATCTAGAAGGATTTATTGGAAAAGAAGAAGCAAAATAAAAACAGAGAGAAGAAAGGTGGGAAAATGTATTAATATGAGTGGCATAATGTTTTCATATAAGAGAGAGCAAGTGTCACTGTGAAAGAAAATTACCAGTAGTTGCTCGGAGTTACTACTGATTAGTATATATACATTAATATATGTATATTTTTGTATTTGGCTCGTTTTAATTTTTCTTTCCTAAGAATTAAACCATGCAAATGTGTGGTTTCAATGGATGATTGATTGGCAAAAAGGATACTCGTTTTAATTATTTATATGTAAGGAACATATGGTCATGTTGGTCGGCTAATTTGAGATAAATTAAGGATACTCTTTGATTTTAAATTTGAGTTTCATTTGGTATCTAAATTATTAATCTGCATGTACCAAGGTCATGTTGGTCGGCTAATTTGTTTGATAAATTAAGGATACTCTTTGATTTTAATTTGAGTTTCATTTGGTTTCTATATTATTAAATCTGCATGTACAAGGAAACAGGGTGAGCATGTATATTCATACATTTAATTAGTAATCACTCGGCAAACAAAATTCGGTCAAAATATCTAATCGTGCCAAGCACCTTGATCTTTTGAACAACCGTATATTTAATTCATCCGCCATGTTCAAACGCAAGCTTTGATTTCTCAGGGCCTTTTGATTTTCTGTTACATTCATGTGGTTATTGCCTATTAGCTGTTGCACTAGTTGGAACTATTAATATTATCCCTGGTATCTCTAGCATTTTTGAAAATTTCTACTACTGTTATTTTAATAATTTTTTTTTTTTGCAAGACGTGTCTCAGGCCATCTAAATATTTGTTTAATAATAAAAAGATTTAAAACAGAGTAGGTAGATTATTAAAAGTGTAAAGGATCGATCCTCTTGGGGGATTTTTTTCCTATTGGTGACCTCATAAATGTTCAAAATGATTGACGACCCAGAAGATCGTTATTGAAAGTTGTTGTTCACCATGAAATAGAAATTATAATAAGATCCGGTGGATATTTCATGTTAGAAACTTAGAATACTATATATCTGTGACCAAGCAAACATTATTCGTACCAATTCTCGACAATTTGCTTGATTTTCTCAAATCAAGTCCTAATTTTGAACCAATACTATCTTGTGGGGTTTTCTACTCACTTAAGCATGCAATGGTCTCATGGAGAAGCCAATAGATTTCACCTTTTACATATCCTAGTTGTTATTTCTTTCATGGCTTGCTCACACGGCAGCGACTTCAACAAAGATTTTGTTGCAACTTGGGGAAATAAGAATGTGCAAATTCGGGACGAAGGCCGTCTCGTTGAGTTGTCCCTTGACCGGGAAACTGGTTCACGGATTCAATCGAAAGAGCGATATCTTTACGGGAAATTTGATCTTGAGATAAAACTGGCCAAGGGTGAATCTGCAGGCACCATCACCTCATTCTATGTAAACTTTCTTCTTCTCTAGTTATCTTCTTTTTTTTTGAGGAAAAATATGGGTCTTTGCCCATATTTGATTGATAATTAAAATTGTGCTTACAAAGTTTGTATCCACCGCTTACAAAAATCTGGATTGCTCAAAACAGTTGAGCCTTGAAAAAAGAAATATTACATGAAACTATATCAAATTCAAAGTGAAAATGTGAAATAGTAAAGTAAGAAGGTTAAAGAGGAAAAATTACGTATTCGAAAAATTTGAAGAGTCTTCTTTTCGTTCGTGCCAGTGGAAGCTGTACCAGTCCAGTACAGATCTGTTTGTGTCATTTCCACCAGTGTTTTTTTTCTCTTACCAGTGTTCTTGTGTCTGTGTATCTGGTCCCTGCTTATTCCAGTCCATCTTCTCCCGACCTTTACCAGTACCAGTTCGATACTGCTTGTTACAGCCCGACTTTCTTGTCAGTGTACCGCTTCCCCTGTATCAGTCCCGTACCAGTTTGGTACCGCTTCCCCCTGTACCAGTCTCGGTGGTTTTATGCTGGCCAACCACCTCTGCCTCCCTCATTTGTCAGTAGAATTGCAGCTGCCACTGTACCTCGTGGAGCAGTTGGCTGTTTTCTTTTGTGACTTCGGTGAAAGTTCTTACACATTGTTCTCTCCATACCACGAACTGCTTGATTAGCATTGTTGCCTTTTGCACTGTTGTGAGGCCACTGACGGCTTCTCTGTCCGTTCTTCTCTAGTTTCGATCGATCGATCGATCGATCAAATTTAAGTTCTGCTAGTTTCAATCGATCAAACATGCAGTTGAATGTTCTCTTGGTAAAACTTGAACAATGATTATTTGCTCAACCATTCAATTAATCAAAATATCAAACCATTAACACATGTTTTTAGAATAAAATAGTGAACTGCAATTGTGAACACAGAATTTATTGAGAATTCTGGAAACTTGCAGATATGCACAGGAGGTATGAAGCATGATGAGGTTGACTTCGAGTTTCTCGGTAATGTGAGCGGTGAGCCCTACATACTGCACACCAACTTCTTTATCAATGGAACCGGTTCAAAGGAACATCAATTTTTCCTCTGGTTCGATCCTACCGAGGATTTTCACACATACTCCATTTTATGGAACCCAATCAACATAATGTACAGTAATTATCCTTTTTTGCCATCATCATTTGTTATTTGTTATTTGTCATTTGTTTTACTCAATCTTTTCCTGTATGAGATGATCATCTTTTGAGTGTTTCATATTTTGGTCAGTACATCAAAATTATTAACCTGACTGAGAACATAAAATGAACAGATAACACGTCATAAGCTTTTTTAGCTATAAAATTTCTGAGTTATAGAAAATAAATACTAATATATCACTAGTGACTGCAAGTGTTTGTATCTTATTACCAATTCCAGAGCACCACATGGTAACATTTTCATGCGCTCAATTACTGATTTTCATTCCATACAGACTCTTTGTCGATGGAATTCCAATTAGGGTATTCAAGAACAATATGGATTACGGGTTAGCCTTCCCCACGAGCAAACCGGTGCATGTATTTGCAAGCATCTGGGATGCCGAGGATTGGGCAACACAAGGTGGTCGAGTGAAAACAGACTGGTCGAAAGCTCCATTCACAGCTTACTATAGGAGGTTCAACCTGAGCAATGCTTGTGTTTGGAATGATGGCAAAACGGATTGCGGGATTAATACCGATTGGATGGAGCAGAAATTGGACTGGTGGAGCTGGATGACGCTGCGCTGGGTTCAGATGAACTACTTGTTGTATGACTATTGCACCGACACGAAGCGTTTCAAAAATGGTTTGCCTCCAGAATGCTTGATATTGTAAATTTACCTACTTCAGAGAATTTTAAGTTTATTATTGCTAGTATTAAGTTTACTTCAGAGAATTTTTATTTTGTGCCGGGCGCTTATGCTCATTTTGAAAGTTAATTATCATCTATTAACCATTTCAATAAATAGTGCATTACAGAAGGAGAAATAGGTTTTTTTTTTTGTCAATTCTCTGCATTAAACAAAAGAGATTATATGTGGACCTAAAATTTCTCCAATTTATTTTTTATTTTTTAAAGGTCAGACTAATTTTATAATTAAACATTCTGTGTTCTATTGAGGTGGGGACCATCAATATTTCTTCTTTGAAAAAATAAATAAAGATGTGTGAATACTTTTGGGCCGGGTTGAATGCTTTTGGGCTTATCCGCGTCAGCGATAATCAACACGGCCTAATTGAATGCTTTTGGGCCGGGTTGGGTCTCAATAAAATTTATACTAAATTTCGTAATATTTAATGTGTGTGATATACAAACAATGTATATAAGTTACTTTGTCAAATATCGGATTTCAAAACTACTCTTTTATAACTATTATCAAAATTGTCAAACTAATTCAGTGTCACATTAATTAATCCCACCAAAAAGGAGTTATGCTGTTTAAGGGTTAAATCATTTTGTCCTTTAGTTGAAGGTTATAAGATTAACCCACGTATACGATTTAACCTACATGTATAAAATGGAAGTTGGCATGTTTCCTTCTAAAAGTACTCAATAGTTTTATTTTATTTGGAGGCCAAGCGCTTGTATTTGTTTTTTGTTCAAATCTCGAATAAGACGTTAGGTTTGATGTCGAATCAATTTATTCTCCCATTGTTTATCCTCTCTGCTATGATTAATGCGGTTCCGTATGAAAGAAATATACATATATAATTTTAAACCCTTGTGGCTTGATGGGTTCGATCCATACGCAAATGCACTAGGATACAAGGTTTCATATTCATATTCAATCAATCTATTTTCCGTGTTCTTATTTTTCAGTTGCCTTATATAATTGGTTTTTTTTTTAATCTTCAAAGAGGATTTGAGAAAAAAAAACACGATACAGAAAATAATTTATAATAAATAACATAATAAAAATGGGTATTTCTTTACAAACTAATTTTTGTAATTCACTCTAGTTAGAAAAAAAAGAAGAAGATGATGGCATGTTAATATGTTATAGCAATAGCCCCGTCTAACGACTCAAGAGCACTATATATACTCCCTAATCAAAATGCACAATATAATCGACCGCCCCAACAAGTGGGACGTGAGAAAAGCGCACCTTGGGCAAAGAGAAAACGACACCAAGTTCCAATATATGACATCTAAACCGCCCCAATAATCAGTTTTTAATCTCTTTTTTTAAAGAAACCGCCCACAAAAATTTGTTCACATTTTGTTAAATTAATGGAATAACCACTAACTCAAAAGAGAAAGTGTTTCATACGAAGTGCTCAAACCTAAAAAAGAACTCTAGGTTAGTGCTATTATTGGATTAATATAATGGTAGTATATGGTATTATATTCGTACATTTTACAACATGACATATGATTTGAGATCCTAAAACAAAAGTAGATTTCGGTTCTAACTAAGAGCATCTACATTCCAACAAATGTTTAGTAATTAATTTGAATCACAGTTTAGCAATTAAAGAGATTCATAATTTCTAAATCACTCATTCTCAGAAATTTAATTAGAGTTGCTTTTAAAGCAAACTTGCTAATTTAAAAACTGTGGACATCCCAGCAATTATATTAGCAATTAACATATCAGATTAGTAATTTAAAAGAAATCACCGTTGTAGATGCTCTAAGCTATTTAAAAAATAATAATAAGTAAAAGAACGGTTAAAATAACTAGATGTTTCCATGGCACCGATTGATGATAAAAGAATGTTAACAGATTAAATTGTACATGTATTATTAATTATCTAGACAAGACGTGTATTAAATTTGAGTTAACTTCAAAATTTAATTGATGATAAAAAAATTTGAACTTTAATATTAAATATATATGTAAAGTTATTTGATATAATGTTAAACGATCAATAATTAGTTTAAATTTGATGCACACTATTTGAAAAATATATAACATATCTATAATTTTAGTTTTCAACATGGGTAATATTTTTTTTTTTCAAAATATCAAATAAAGTTGAGGGTATATAGCGCAAATTGATGTTTGGAACTCCTTTGTGTTTTCTATGTTTTCTTTTCTTTTCTTTTTGAATTCCTCTTCTTCTTCTTTATTGTATTGAAGATGAATTAATGCACTGCATGCCCTTCTTCCTACACTTGTGTTGTTGAAATAAGTTTCGAAATTAGAAAAGATGTTGAAGAAAAGGATAATTAACAACAGAAAAGTATAACTATTTAAGCGTGGTTTGACTTGTTGTTTAAATTAATGTGGTTTTGGAGTTAAAAGTGACATCATGTGGTTGGACTTGCTGTTGAAATTTAAGATAGCTCAGATATGAAACCGGGCCAGTGGATTCGATGCCACACGTTGGGTTATGACATAAAATCATTATTCCATACTATAAATTTCGAGATAAATTAAAGAGTATGCATATCTAGCTCCTCAAAAACAAAATAAATGTTTAATTTGGTTTTTTCCTTTTACAAATATCCGACATTAATTTTGGAATTGAAACACATAAACAAATAATTGTTTACGAGTTTACATAAGACACGAAAAGAATGATGGGTACATCGCAGCGGTTGTCTAACATATCCACACTTCGCTCCCAGTTGTGAAGATTTATAGCCATATCATTGCAAAAATCAAATAGCAATATCTAGAAAAAGAACAATTAACAGCCAATGGCGTGCTGCCCCATGTCTAACTCTTCTTACTGGATCCAGCTCTTATCTTCATAGCCTATTGCCCTATTCTAACCGATCACTTTTATTAGTCATCCCATTTTGACAAATTTTCAAAGTTATCTCCGTTAGCTCCTAACCCAACCCAAAGCACACTATAAATACCAGACCACCCCATCCACCATTCCACTCAGGCACAGCAAACAAACTTATAGTACACGCTACAGAGTAATCTTAATACCCCACAATGATGTTTTCTTCAAACCTAGGATTCACCTCTGTCTTACTTTTTTCTCTGTTATTATCTCTGGCAAATGCTGCTAATTTCTACCAAGATGTAGATATTACATGGGGAGATGCCCGTGGTAAGGTCTTAAATAACGGCCAACTCGTCACTCTTTCTCTAGACAGTTCGTCGGGTTCAGGGTTTCAATCGAAAAATCAGTATCTGTTTGGTCGCTTCGACATGCAGATAAAACTCGTACCAGGCAACTCTGCCGGAACAGTCACCACATTCTATGTGTGTTATTTTTTTTCCTTGTGTATTCTCATTTCTACTGGTTACCAGAAAATCATTGCTTATTTTAAAGTACTATGCAGTTGTCATCGCAAGGTTCCACGCATGACGAAATCGATTTTGAGTTTTTGGGGAACCTAAGTGGAGACCCGTATACGATACACACTAATGTATACGCACAGGGGAAGGGAGACAGAGAGATGCAATTCAAACTCTGGTTTGATCCAACCAAGGATTTCCACATCTACTCTGTTCTCTGGAATCCTAGTAATATTGTGTGAGTCTTTATCAATATATAATTTTGTCTTCTATACTAAATTACATAACCGTATGCATTATATAAGTTTTGTATGATAACTTATTTGAAGGAAATATTTTTAAAAAACTTTGTCCAAATACATATTTAGCCAGAGCACTGAAAAGAAAGATACTTTATTTATTTAAGCAGCAAAAGGTAAGCGAGTCTCCTAAAATTTGTATTAAACCAAAATTAAGAGAGGTTTTACATGATATGTACATAAAACAGAACAGAATATAAAACTAGGTAGGATATTATGCAGTTGCACTGATATCATATTAATAATAATATATATGCAGTTTCTATGTGGATGGAACGCCTCTTAGAGAGTTCAAGAACAAAGAATCAATTGGCGTGTCATTCCCCAAAAACCAACAAATGAGAGTGTACGCTAGCATATGGGACGCTGAGGACTGGGCCACCAGGGGCGGTCAGGTCAAGACCGACTGGTCCCAAGCGCCCTTCACCGCCAGTTATAGCAACTTCAGCGCCAATGGATGCACCTCATCAGATACTAATGCGTGTTCTAAGGCGAACAGCACCTGGATGTTTCAACAGGTGGATTCAATGGGGCAACAAAGGATGATGTGGGCCCAAAAGAACTATATGATTTACAACTATTGCACTGATGTCAGGAGGTTTCCACAAGGGTTGGCACCTGAGTGCAGTTCCAATTAGTTCCATTATAATTGTTAAAAGATGAAATAAGCTTCCACCTCTGTGGGCATTAATTATGTGCATACAGATGTTGGATTTATTGCCAACTTCGTTGGATTTAATGCCAATATTGAGCATATATATAATCTAATTATGGATTGTTTAATATCATATATGATTGTCAATTAAAGTGATCAAATAAGGTATTAGACAATCAATATATTCATTAGGATGTGGTCCATAAATGTGTAGAACAATTTAGGCAAAGATCAAATAATTGATAAACTGATTCTGAGATTTGCAATTTAGAAAACTGTCAATTAAGAGGATTGTGTGGGTCACACGAATATTAATGCGGCCGCACAGATTTTGATGTGACAGCACGGTTTTTGATGCAGTCGCACAAAATATATTTTTTAAGTTGGCAGATAACCAGATAGGTTACTATATATAAGGATTGGTCACCAATGCACAAGTAAACACAGAAAATACAGAAACTGGACATACGTTTTTCTCTTTAGAAAAACACAGCTCTGTGTGCTTTCTCTTCTTCTTCCACCATCAAAGAATAGAGAAGAGAAATCCATTAAGAAATTTGGAGAGGATTTCTCAAGGGCCATATCTTGCTGTCTTGGAAGACTTATTCCTACGACCATACGACAAAACAACAAGAAGAGCTTCTTGCCATTAGAGTCTAGTCTCGCGCTCACAGAGACGGTTGGTGATCTCTCAAAGGATCGAGTTACTCCATGGAAACATCTATGGAATCAGGTATTATGTTCCGCACTTAAGATTTATATTTTATGAGTCGGCTTTGGCATATAGGACGGTCCTTAGGTTATGGTGGGGAACTATTTCTCCTTCTCCGGAGTGTAAGTGTTTGACCCCTAGATGAGATGTAATTGTTTGATATCTAGATAAGACGTAATTGTTTGGCCTTTATGATTTTCTCCAACAACAGAAAGAATAAGAAAAGTTTATCAAGGTTTGCTCTGTTTTGTAACTATTATGAGTTCTGAATTTCCGCCAACCTAATCTATCCAGAGGAGACACAAAAATACATGTAAAGTCAATATTCAACTATTTAGATTATTGACAAACTCTTTCCGCATGGTTTGCATGCACTCGGTGTTTTTTTACATGATCTATTGAACTCTCGATCGTTGCCAATGATTGTTATCCGTTAAATATTTTGAATATGTTAACTTGTCTTCTCTGTTATGTTTATAGTGGATCCGGTATTATATTTTGAAATAAACTCTTATTGACATGCATTCAAGTATAAATTTAAAATTTAACGTATGAATATATTATGAGTAGGGTTAAAATGCACCATTGGTTTTGTGCTCCAATCATGCTCCATTTTTATTTTTATTTTTAAAGTCCAAACATTAGATCCGAACCGTTCACCATGATCTTTGTATTACAATGTGCTTGGAGACCAAAATTTTATAATTTTTTGAAATTTTTTTTACTATTTTTTTAGGTAGGTACAAAATCAATGTTTTCAGAAGATTTTGGACCATCCAAAACAATGATTTTGTACCTATCTAAAAAAATAGTAAAAAAATTTCAAAAAATATAAAATTTTGTCTCCAAACACATTTTAATATGAAGATCATATTGAGTAGTTCGGATTGATTGTTCGAACTTTGAAAGCGGAGAAAAAGACTGGAGCATGATTGGAGCACAAAACCAATTGTGCATTTTAACCCTACTCATATATTATATAGGCTAATTAGGTAAGGTGTATATATTCTTTTTTGAATCTTCCATGCAAGTCTGGAGCAAATAATGATAAGTTGATGAAAAGGATACATAGGATAAAGATCAAAATGGTCCCATGAATGCCTGAATCTTCTGAATAACAAGCCAAATTAGGTTAATGGACTTAACAGTTACTAAACGATTAATCAACATTAAAATCCATTAACTGGAGGACTGGGGAGCTACAAGAACTTTTGGTATGAAAAAAGAAATTAAATGCTAAATGTTGAACAAAATATCGACCATTCTTAAATTGACTGATAACATTCAATTATAATGCATAACTCGGAAATAATTAATTAATTTTGATCAACAATGGAACTTATATCCAAAAACTAGGCCCAGTTTAATTGGTTGATCTACATTTCTAGTGCTCCTGGCCCGGCCCGTCAGGAAATCTCCAATTGCATATTGGTGCTCGTATAAACTTCTTCATTAGAATGTGTTATCACCATAACGACCCACTGTTACAGTCATATTAATTAGGTCTCCGGGTGTGCCGAGATTTTTATTAATACCCTAAAAAAAAAAAATAATAATAAAAATACCCTCAGTTTTAAAAAAAATTTAAAAATGCCCTAACCGCCCCATAATGGGGCGGTCCACTGATGGTAGAAAACCGCCCTATTTCTGGGCGGTCCACCTCCTCCAGAAAACCGCCCAGAGATAGGGCGGTTCAGTATTTTTTTTTTTTTTTCAGATTTTATATATTTTTATAATGACATTATATTGATGTATATATATTTTAAGATGTATATATTGTTTAGATATATTTTTCTTTTTTAAGATATATATATTGTTAAGATATATATTTTTCCTTCATGTTAAGATATATATATATTTTTTTAAGATATATATATTTATAAGGAAATACATATTGGTATATTTTTTTTTAAGATGTATATATTGTTTAAGATATATTTTGGTTTACTAAGATATATATTATTGTAAGGAAATATATATTGATATATATTTTTTTATTGTAGATTTTATATAAAAATGAAGGAAAGTGCTTAATTTTTTTTATTGTAATTTTCAATAAAAGTGAGTTGAGTTTTGATGCGGTTATACGGCTGTTGTACTGATTATCGATTTGGCTAACGTGATAAACAGTGAAAAATATGTAATCTAAATCGGAAGTAAAAAAAAAAAATCCAAACTACATAAAATAAATGTCCACAACTCATGCAAAACAGTCCAGACCGAATACATAATAGTAGAAACCTATCAAACTACAAAACATAAAAAAACCTAACGTCGAGGGCGAGGGCGACGACCAGAGAGATCCAACCTACGAGGTGGATGACGGTCCTTAGGCGGCTGTACACGCCTGACGTGAACCTCCTCCTCCTGTGCGGCTGTATCCGCCTCGGCCCACGGATCCTCCACCAGTGGGGGGATAGGCGGCATAGTAGGCACCTCCCATGACTCCCAGGTCGATGGATACGTAGGCGGAGGAGGCGGTGTGCCAAATATAGCAGATGCATATGCATCTGCATGCTGTGCTCCACTCCCACTGGCCTCGTCATCGTGCTGTCTGGCCTCCGGATATCGTGGCATGTGGAGGCTCCGTCTCTCATCCCCGGCATAATCTCCGATAAAGTCATCCATAGTGAACTCCGGAGTGGAATGTCGTGGGAGAGCTCCACCCTTAATGGAAACAATGTTAGTTTTGCTACATACAAATAAGTAGTAAGTTGAATAAATAATAAATTTTTGCTACCTGTCCAACCTGCACCGGAACTCCATACATATTGTAGTAAGCGCTCCACGCATTGTTATTCAACACCCATTCGTGGAAGCCCCAACCTGATTCATCCACTGCATAATTGAAGACAAATTAATTGGAATAGTTTTTGTACCGAGAAATGACTGTGTACAACAAAATCAAATTACCTGGAGGAGGTGGCGGCATCTCATCACCGTATATAGCGACTCTGGGCTGATCCGGATATAGTGGTGTGGGCTGTATCTCGCGCCAGTTTATGTTCTCCCCACTGTCATGCAACATGCCAACGAGGCGGCCGTCAAAGCCGGAGTCCTCCACCATAGGAGCAGTGTGCTGGAGCATTGTACATCCCACTGCTCGCCAACCATCTCGTGCCATGCACACCAAGCTGTGTGCCACTCCTCTGATACCGGTAAGAATCTGCACAAAGTGTATTTATTAATTTTTTAGGAAAAACTAAATAAACATTTAATGCTTTAAATATGTTAGTTTCGTAAGTAATTACCTGGCGAGCCTGCATCGGTCCGAAAGACATATAACCACTTGACCCTGCACGAGAAAGCCTCCGTCGAAGGGTCTCACCCCAATGGCCCGTGAGGTATACCGAGGGCATGCCCCACCTCTGGTACCAGACTAAGTACCTCAATCCTCCAGGCCCTGCGCCCAGTGTGACATCATCGGCCGTAGGAGGCTGCCACATGTGAAACTGTGGAGACTGTGCTTGGAGGCAATGCTCTGTGTGGCGCGTGCTCCAGTCGACGTTGGGCTTATTGTGTTTAGTCCTGCAGTACATTTAAATTAAAAAAAGAATGTTAATCAAGTGCAGAACTGAACAAGTAACGGTAGGAGATCAATTAAGTAATTGTAACTTACTTGTGTAACTTGGTGGTCTCAGCCTCTCCAAGCTCTGGGAACTGCGGGACAAATGCGTCCAGACCAAACTGTCGGGACACGCGATCTGGATACGTGTACTCAACAATCCAGTAACATACACACGGCCCTCGATAAAACCAGAGATGCCTCTGCTCCAATGTCAGTCGACAAAATGCGTTCCTTTCGTAGAACTCCCGGTAGGGGAACCAGTCGACGCTGCTCTCGTGAAGCATCTGGAGCTGACTCCGTACATATGAAATCCCCACAGTTCTCCCCCTGCCCGTGTTCTCGTACGTGTGTCGATCGCCCCATATGGCACCGTACGCGGGACACCTCTCGGCATCCTGTCTCCTCAAGTAAGGGACAAGAGACGAACGAACTGGCCGATATACCGGCAAATGAGACCACGACCATTGCTGGAGTAGAAGAAGCGGTCCGTGGATCTGCTTGTTCTTCACCTATATTTTGGACATGAGGTGAATGTGTTGGTGATTATTGAACCCTAATTATTGTAATTTAAATTCCGAAATATTTGTGAAAACTTACCAAGCAAGCATGGCACAGGCTCCGGTATAAGTGGGCGATCACAGCTCCGCCCCAGTTCCAGGTCGATGGCTTCTCAATTTCTGTCAGCAGAGAGAGGAACATAATCGGAACCGAGTCACCGCTGGAGTCCACGAACATGACGCTGCCACAGAGATCCAGCACAAAGGCCCTCACATACCTAAAAATATAAAATAGTAAAGATAAATTTAATGATTTTCACTGTTGAGTTCGTAACATATTTTAATTTCAAGATTCTCAATTATTACCTCCTGACGGCCTCCAGATCAGTGGTCTCGGCTGTGATCCGATGCAGGAAAAAGTGATCACGGAGCGCCGCTAGGCTAATGCAGTACCCCGAATACCGGAACTCCTCATCATCCTTCTTCTTCTTCTTCTTCTGTAGCATTTTTGGATCCGCTACCCCAAGAAGCCGCCGTATCATCCCCACATGAAGTGGACTGTCGGAGACACCGCTGATAGGCTCCCCATCGATCCGTAGACCCCATAGAGCGCTCACATCTGCTAAGGTCACGGTCATCTCCCCAAAGGGTAAGTGGAACGAATGAGTCTCCGGTCGCCATCTCTCCGCGAGCCCGCTCATCAGAGCCTGGTCGATCTGACCCTGTGGCATGGTAGCAAGCTGGTACAATCCGAGATTCATAATGCACTGCTCCATTAGAGGATGACCGACGTACGGTATCCCGGAGGTGCGATGTCTCACGGTCAACATCGTCTCGTCCTGTATTTAACAATAATTTCAGTCTGAGCAACTTACTATATGCCATATTAAAAATCTGTAATTTGAACTGAATTGCTTAAAAAACAACTTACCTCCGTAGATGCGAGCGCGACCCTGTGCTGAACGTGTGGAATCCACAGAAGAGGGCTGAATGTATCAGCTGCATGTGTAGCGTGGTCTGCACCGAGAGGCTCTGCACCGGATGCACTGGGAGCCTCTGTACTGGACGAACTACCGCCCCTCTCCATAGTATCTGCAGTGCACAATTTGCAAATAACTTAAATTTATAAAACCTAAACCCTAATTTAATTTATAAAACCTAAACCCTACTTTGTAAAACCTAAACCTTAATTTAATTTATAAACCCTAATTTAATTTATAAATCATAACTCTAATTTATAAACCCTAATTTATTTTATAAAACCTAAACCCTAATTTAATTTATAAATCCTAATTTAATTTATAAATCCTAATTTAATTTATAAATCCTAATTTAATTTATAAACCCTAATTTATAAACCCTAATTTAATTTATAAAACCTAAACCCTAATTTAATTTATAAACCCTAATTTATAAACCCTAATTTAATTTATAAATCCTAACTCTAATTTATAAACCATAAACCCTAATTTAAAAACCTAAACCCTAATTTAATTTATAAACCCTAATTTATAAACCCTAATTTAATTTATAAATCCTAATTTAATTTATAAAACCTAAACCCTAATTTAATTTATAAACCCTAATTTATAAACCCTAATTTAATTTATAAATCATAATTTAATTTATAAACCATAATTTAATTTATAAAACCTAAACCCTAATTTAATTTATAAACCCTAATTTAATTTATAAATCCTAATTTAATTTATAAAACCTAAACCCTAATTTAATTTATAAACCCTAATTTAACTTACTCGCGTCGAGAAAATCAACAACCCGCACACGGCAATTCAATTTCCAAACTGAACCATAAACTCTAATTTTTATCAACTTAATCGCGTCGGGAAAATCAACAACCCGCACACGGCAATTCAATTTCCAAACTAAATCCTCTTAATTCTACAAAAAAATAAATTAATAATTTACGTAAACGTACCAGAAAAAATCTGATCGAGAGAAAGTTGGCCGAGAGAGAGAGAGAGAGGGTGGCCGAGAGAGGGAGAGAGGGTGGCCGAGAGAGGTGGCCGAGAGAGGAAGAGACTTTGGCCGAGAGAGGGAGAGAGGGGCTGAGGTGGGGGGGGCTGGTTCGAGTGGCTGTCGGGTGGTGGTGGCGGGGTGGGGGAGGGGATGGGCGGCCGGGTAGAGAGGAGGAGAGGCCGGGTAGGGGGCGGGGAATGGGAGGCCGGGGGTAGGGTGGCCGGGGAGAGGGGAGGCCGGGGGTGGGCGGGGGTGGGCGGGGCTGGGCTGGGGGGGCGGGGGGGGGTGGCTGTCGGGTCGGGTAGGAGGAAGGGTGGGGGGGCGGGTGGGTTAGAGGGGGGGGGAAGGGACCCCCCGGGTTAAGGGAAAAAAAATTTCGGGCTTGAACCGCCCCATCATTGGGCGGTTGGGTATAGGGGGTGAACCGCCCAGTGATGGGGCGGTTTGGTTGAGGGAGTGAACCGCCCCATCATGGGATGGTTAGGGCATTTTAAAAAAAAATTTCAAAATGAGAGTATTTTTATTATTATTTTTTTTTTTAGGGTATTAATAAAAATCTCGGCCGGGTGTGTATAGCTAATAGCCTGCTATTCAAACTTAAAGTAGCAGGGCTCCACCATCCCAATTATCCAATTTAATAATTTACAATGGACAGATGGAATCTATTAATATATATATATATATATAGTTTTGAATGAGGAATATAAGTAAAAATGTAATGTTTATAATTTGGACTGGTCATGAATAAATTATTCGACACATAGGATTAAAATGTAATGTTTAATAATATACGAGGGAGGGATGGATGAACATTGTGCGCTTCTTTCAAGTTTTGGTCTTGCTTTTGTTGCTTCAAAATATTTCTATTTCTAAGCACAGTGTTCATTTTGTCAACATTTGTCACAACTTTAAGAGTACAATTGCTGTTGTAAGTCCTTGTATAAATAATGTTTTACTAATTTCGCAATTTTAACAATATTGACTTCATATCTTGTATAAAACAATTTTCTTGGTGTTAGTAAAAGTAAATGATTAAATTATCGTATCATTTCCTCTTTATTTTTCAGCTTATTATGGGTCGTACACTCGTACTGCCAGTTGTGAGCCTGTGGCATGGAAATGGTTGGCAGCAGAGCAGGACCATGCGCCAATGCAACGCGGTTAAGCAAAACAGGGTTTAATGTGGATCTTGCGAGGAGCAGGCGCCAGGCGAGCAGCCACCCAGACCCAGACCCAGTGGTTTCCTTCCTGGTTTTCATTTTGGTTTTGTGCGCCGCGGGTCAACTTTGAAACTTTTCTGTTCCATTTTTAATTGAAATATATAATAAAATTGATCTGCTTATATGCCCGGCTTTGTTAAAATTTGAGAAGGCTTATGCATAATACTACCATAGTCTTATAATCAATACAAGGTTTAATAAATCCTAGGTGAAATAAACTTATGCAAACCAAGTAGATAAAATTTCTCTAAATTAATACAACAGCAAACTCTGCATAAATCAGCACATACACATTCCAACGGGAAAAAATGTTTAAATAATAAAAAATAAAAAAATAAAAACCGATCAGTTCCCCAACCACACGGTCACTGCATTAAAAGTCGAGACGAGACCATTGTCCCCCTGAGTCCGCATCGGCTGCATCAACTCAAAGAGCATTTTTGAGTTAATACATCTCGACCGTCTAATTTTAAACGGAGCCAATCCGGCACCGCCTATAAAAGCAGGGAGCCCTTTAATATTAGTGCAGATCTGGTTGGTACAGATCTTAAAGCTAATCTTACGGTACAAATGCATTAAGTCAAAAGATTTTTTTGAGTTAATGCAGAGGATACGAATTCTGTCTCCCTTCCATCCAGCTTCCAGTCCCGTACGGATCTGTATCCCCACCCCTCTCAGGCTCTCACTCCTGTCTCCAGCTCATTTCCAAGAGAATCATTTCTTTTCTTCATTTTCTCTTCCCAAGTCCAACACACGCTAACGCTATCCTTTTATTTTTTTATTCCTCCTCTCCTAGTCTCCTCTCCTATATAAACCACTCCAACCCACAGTCTCTCTTCACTCACATTTCAAATTTCCCAAGTTATAACAACCTCATTCTTTCTTCCATCATGACTACATGTTATCCAAGCATCTTCTTATTAGTTTCTTTTTCTTTAGTCGCCATTGCTCTTGCTGGTAATTTTAACCAGGATTTCGACATCACATGGGGCGACGGCCGTGGCAAAATACTGAACAATGGCCAATTGTTGACGCTCTCTCTAGACAAGACTTCTGGGTCTGGGTTTCAATCCAGAAATGAGTACCTCTATGGCAAGATCGACATGCAGCTCAAACTCGTACCCGGTAACTCTGCTGGAACTGTCACTGCATACTATGTAAGCGACGTTCTTACCATATTTTCTTATCCACTAATTTGATTGATTTTGTAAATGTGCTTTACTGATTGGAGGATATTTTGTGTGTCTGTCAACAGTTGTCATCTCAAGGACCGACACATGACGAAATAGATTTCGAGTTCCTGGGGAACATTAGCGGAGACCCATACACACTCCACACAAATGTGTTCACACAGGGGAAAGGAAACAGAGAGATGCAGTTCAAGCTCTGGTTCGATCCAACGAACGATTTCCACACCTATTCCATCCTCTGGAATCCTAGACATGTCATGTAAGCTTGCGTTTGTTTTACACTTGAGCATAAGTAAATCCTCCATTAGCATTGATTAATTAAAGTATTGTTACTCTACCAGCATCGATTAAACTAAATTTTTGTTTATGCAGATTCATGGTGGATAATGTACCTCTCAGAGATTACAAGAACTTGGAATCAAAAGGGATTTCCTTCCCCAAAAACCAACCAATGAGGATCTACTCGAGCCTATGGAACGCTGACGACTGGGCCACACGAGGCGGCTTGATCAAAACCGACTGGTCCCAAGCTCCATTCACAGCCTCGTACAGAAATTTCAACGCAAATGCCTGTGTGTGGTCGTCTGGCTCGACTAATTGCCCTGCTATGAAGACCAATGTGGCAGGAGATAATTGGTTCAACCAGGAACTAGATTCCACTAGTCAGGAGAGGATGAGGTGGGTCCAGAGGAATTACATGATTTACAACTATTGCGCTGATGCTAAGAGGTTTTCACAGGGCTTGCCACCAGAGTGTTCCCTTGCATAGAGAGAAGAGAGCTTGACCGTTAATTAAACATAATAATATTCTTTTATTCTTTTGTATGCAAATCATTCTATTGTTTTTCAGTTATGTAAATGAATATGGTTAAAAATCTTTTCGCTTAATGGCTTGTGAATATCATAATTAGTTTTATGTATTATCAGCATTCCTTTTCACGAAGAAGTACCATTTTTTGTTAATTATACGAAATTATCCATCAATTTGTAAAATTGAAAGTAACAACTAAAGTGCATGGCTTCCTACAGTAAACATTTGACACTCTTACTGGTAAGTAAAAAATTGAAAGTAACAACTCTTCAACAAAAAGATCATGTATGATGAACAACTTCACAATAGATGATGGCTTAAATGTTATGTAGAAGATAGATAAAAAAAAGGATATTGCTTCATAACTGAAGAAGAGATAGTGAGTAGTGATGCTCTTACTGGTAAACTGAAGACAACTAAAAATGCAAATCAAAAGATCATCTACGATGAACTACTTCAAATAAGATTATGAGTTTTTAATTAGAAGAAGATGGTTGAACATTTTCTAAAATTTACCAGAAGTTATTTTTACTTGAGTTTCTGGATGCCTGAAGGGAAAACAATCATATCCAAATCATTCATTATTGGGTCTGATGAACCTTGAACCAGTATTAAATTCAAATTGGTGCACTTTTTTTTTTTTTTACCAACTTAAATTGGTTCAATTAGAAATCCACCAGATCTAAAAATGGAAAGCAAGTACAACCCGTTTGAATGGCAACAAATCTGCTATCGGCCATGAGTAAAATCAGTTGATTGCAAATCCAAATCAAAATTTAAGTATTATAACCTGAAATAACCCAAATTTATAAGATCAAGAGTTGAAATCACCAAAATTGATTAAAGGGTCATAGGCTAGAACTAATGATCTGACCCCACTTAAGTAATGAGTGAGGCTATGGTACTATGCATAGCGCATATTGGCTTCCGCTATGGACTCAAATCTTCAGTAAAAAGTTATAACCATTGATCCAAACCGATCAACATGGTCTCCATATGAATATGTACGTGTAAACTAAATTTTACATTTTTTGAGATTGTTTTTACTTTTTTCTAGATGGATAGAAAAAAACTTGATCTGAAAATTCTGGACCATCCAAAAACAGTGACCCAAGCATCTTCGTAATTTGCTGTCGCTACAATCTAATGATGAATGGAAAATCGCAATAAGTACATACAAACAGAGGTGCTCTTCTATTTTAATTAAAATACCATTCCAAACATTTATTCTAAATTCTTTATTTCAAGTTACGAATATTTCCAAACAATAGATGAAAATTTTCTCTTGAAATTTTTTTTTTAAAAAAAGAAGAATTTTGTTTTGAAATAATAACTCGCAGTATCTCGCAACATGGTTTTGAAAGGAAAAAAAAAAAAACTTTAGCAAAAATATACCGACATTTTTGTAGCTACAATTATTGTACAAAATAACCAAAATATTATCCAATTTGGGTATAATAATAAGCTTTTAATGATTTAATCCTTTCAATCGTCAAATTTACTTTCTTTTTTAGGATCAAGACATTGAACATGTTTATTTATTTATTTGTTTTCTTGAGTAAAAATCCTACAATTAGAATATATATCCGAACTCTTCTACAAGGACTGCATTAAACAAATGAAGTTGAATTTCTGTACCATTTTATCCATATGCTAGAATTAATCCATAGCACATAAAACGAACGGATATTTAGATTGGTTAAAAATAACACAATTGCAACACGGCAAAGAATTTCAGCACGAGAAGAACTACAGCAAAATCATTGGACATGGCGACCCACTGCTCAAGTCATAAATTTAAGACCAGGAGGGGGTCTGTACTCTGTAGTCTGTACCGCCTGCTATTCTAACTTACTTACCAGGCTCCACCATCTCAAACATTGTGCTCTTAAAAAGTTGTTTTTATCTTAGTTTCGTTGATTAAAAAACTTTCTATTATAAGCAGAGCGTTCATTTTGTGAACCCTATTGGCCTATTGGCTGTGTACGTGTGCACATATTCTCTTGAATTTATGGTCTAATAGTAATGAATTACTCTTGTATGACGGAAAAACCAAAATTAAATTTCAGCATAGTTAGGTGGAAGTTGTAGTTTGGAAGTCGTATAAATAGAGTGTATGTCTTGTATAAAACAATTTTATTGGTCTTAGGAAACGTAAATAATTAAATTATTATGGCATTATTTTCTTTCTTGTTTTCAGCTTTTGAGGGATCGTACTGCTAGCTGTTGCATGGAAAGAAAATAAGGCAACGCGGTTAAGCAAAAGAGGGTTTAATGTGGATATTGTCAGGACTCAGGAGCAGCCACCTACTGCGTTCCTTCCTAGTTCCTAGTTTTCGTTTTGTGTGCCGCAGCCCGCAGGCCAGTTTTGAAACTTTTCTGTTAATTTTTTAATTGAAATATATCACATTAAACTGCTTATGTGTCCGGCTATGCTAAAATTTGACAAGGTTTAAGAATAATACGCCCATAGTCAATAGTCAATGCAAAGTTTGATAAATCTTAGGTGAAACAAACTTATTCAAACGAACTAGTTCTTAATACAGCAAGCAAACTCCGCATAAATCAGCACATGCACAAGTGACATGACACATTCCAACGGGAAAAAAAATTGAACAATAAAAAAATAAATAAAATAGAGCGTTGAATCCCTCAACTACACGGTCGCTGCATTAAAATTCGAGAATCGAGACGACCATTGTCTCCCTTCCATTCAACTTCCAATCCAATAGCATCCCCTCTCAGGCTCTCACTCCTGTCTCCAGCTCATTTCCAATCATTTCTTTTTTTCATTTTCTCTTCCTAATTCCAACACACGCTAACGCTATCCTTTTTATTTTTTAATTCCTCCTCTCCTAGTCTCCACTCTCCTATATAAACCACTCCAACCCACAGTCTATCTTCACTCACATTTCAAATTTCCCAAGTAAATACTAAATAGCAACAACAACCTCATTCTTTCTTCCATCATGACTACATGTTATACAAGCATCTTCTTACTAGTTTCTTTTTCTTTAGTCGCCATCGCTGTTTCTAGTCATTTTAACGAGGATTTCGACATCACATGGGGCGACGGCCGTGGTAAAACACTGAACAATGGCCAACTTTTGACGCTCTCTCTAGACAAGACTTCAGGCTCTGGGTTTCAATCCAGAAATGAGTACCTCTATGGCAAGATCGACATGCAGCTCAAACTCGTACCCGGTAACTCTGCTGGAACTGTCACTGCATACTATGTAAGCAACCTTCTTACCATCTTTTCTTATCTATTACTTTGATTGATTTTGTAAATGTGCTTTACTGATTGGACGATATTTTGTGTGCCTGTCAACAGTTGTCATCTCAAGGACCGACACATGACGAAATAGATTTCGAGTTCCTGGGGAACCTTAGCGGAGACCCATACACGCTCCACACAAATGTGTTCACACAGGGGAAGGGAAACAGAGAGATGCAGTTCAAGCTCTGGTTCGATCCAACGAACGATTTCCACACCTATTCCATCCTCTGGAATCCTAGACACGTCATGTAAGCTTGCGTTTGTTTTACACTTGAGCATAAGTAAATCCTCCATTAGCAATTTAGCATTGATTAATTAAAGTACTTAATAAACCTATAGAAGAATCCAAGACAGAGGCTCTAGAAACAACCAAGACAGAGGCTCAGTCAAACATTAATAGCGCAGTCAAAGTCTGTTAAGATACTGTTAGGCAGTTGGTTAGTTAGAACTATGATTAGTTGATGGTTAGAACTCTAGTTAGAGTCTAAACCATAGTTGTAATATTCCTTTATATACAGCAGTTGTTGTACTTGTAACAATCAATCAAGAAATGAATAAAATTCCAATTCCATAAAACTCTTCTCTTATCTTATATGGTATCAGAGCTCCAATGGAGTCCGATCCTATCTCCTTTCCCAATTCTTCTTCTACAGCGACTTTAAGCGCTCCTCCTCCTGTCTCTTTGGATCATCTTGTAATTCTCAATCTCCAAATCTCTACGAAGCTCACCAGAAGCAATTTTCTCGCATGGAAATGTCAGATCGAACCTGCTCTTCACGGCCATGGTCTGTACAAATATATTGCAGATGAACCACCTCCCAAGAATCTCACCAGTGATGGAGCTCAAGTCAGCAATCCAGCCTATTATCACTGGTACAAGCAAGACCAGTTGCTTCTCACTTGGATCCGTTCTTCTCTATCAGAAACAATCCTCAATCAGACAGTGTCGTGCACAACTTCAGCTCAGCTATGGCGTCTTCTGCAACAGTCATTCTCGGCTTCCTCTCGTGCCCGCTTAACTGAGCTTCGTCGATCCTTACAGAACACTACCAAAGGTGGCAGCAGCTGCTTGGAATTCTGCCAACGGATGAGAGCAATCGCTGATGAACTGGCCTTTATCGGGTCTCCAGTCTCGGATGATGATCTTGTGATTCAAATTCTCAACGGGCTGGGATCCGAGTTCAATTCAGTTGTTGCTGCGGCAAACGCCAAAGAAAGTCTCAACTTTGCCGATCTTCAAGCCATGCTGCTCAGCCACGAATCTTTGCTCCTTTCTCAACTCAGCGGTACTGCTTCTCTTTCTTCTCTTCAAAATTCGCAAGCCTTCTTTACACAGCCTAAATCGGGTCAGCGCGGGTATAGACCCGGTAAGGGGAACAGGCCACGTGGGGCTGGCTATGGCGCTGGCGCTGGCTCTAACAGGCCACCGATTTTACCTAACCCCAGGCCCAGTTTTCCAACAAGCCGGCCCGGTTCTATCACTGTGACTAGGCCTCCTGCTGTTCGGGCTGAGCAAGGCTTTAATGTGGATCGAAATACTGTGTGCCAGATTTGTTCCAAAAGAGGCCATAATGCCTTAATTTGCTGGTATAGGACAGATCTGATCAATTATCCTGATCAGGCCCAACAGCCGTTTCAGGCTCATCTAGCCCAGCAGAACCACTCCGGGTTTCAAGCCAATAATGCCCAAACCGCTTCCGCTTCCCCGGGACCCGAGTGGTATCTAGATTCGGGTGCAACTCACCACGTGACCAATGATCTCAATAATCTCTCTTCTTATTTGCCATATGAGGGTTTCGACTCGCTTCACATTGGTGATGGTCATGGTATGAAAATTTGTCACATTGGCTCTTGCATCTTAACCTTTTCTACATTCTCCTTCATTTTGAAAGATGTATTGCATGTTCCTACCTTCACCAAAAACCTTTTGAGTTTATCTAAACTCCTTAGTGACAATTCTATTTTTCTTGAATTTCACTCTTCTTCTTGTGTCATTAAGGAACGGTACACCATGAGGGAGCTTCTTCGAGTCAAGCTCATTAGTGGCCTTTATGTCTTTCCTCCTTCAATAAAATGTTCTCCTCAAGCATTTTATGGTGCAAGAGCCTCCGCCGATTTATGGCATTTTCGACTTGGGCATCCATCCTCCATCACTACACAAAAGATTGTTGATTTACATGCTTTACCTTGTACTAATAAAAAGATGAGTTTATGCCATGATTGTTGTTTGGCTAAATCTCATCGCTTGCCTTTTGATTCTAGTACTTCTTGTAGCTCATCTCCTTTGGAAATAATTCATTCCGATTTATGGGGTCCTAACCCGATTCTTTCTCATAACGGTTTTCGTTATTATGTCATTTTTGTTGATGATTTTTCTCGTTTCACATGGATTTATTTCTTGCGCACCAAAGATGAGGTTTCACATGTGTTTTCATTATTCAAATCTCAAGTTGAGAATTTGCTTAATCACAAGATTAAAATTCTTCGCACGGATGGGGGTGCGGAGTATAAACCTATTGCTCGAATTTTTCCCTCTATCCTTCATCAAACCTCGTGCCCACACACTCCACAACAAAACGGTGTCTCCGAGCGCAAACACCGTCATATTGTGGAACTTGCGCTTGCTTCCATGGCTCATTCGCATATTCCCGATCGCTTTTGGGACGATGTTTTCTCAAGCGTGGTTTACTTGATCAACCGCCAACCTTCTACAAACAATTCTTCCTCACCTTTCTCTACACTCTTTCATAAAGATCCCGATTACTCTTCTCTACGGGTTCTTGGCTGCTTGTGCTTCCCTTACTTGAGACCTTACAATGATCGGAAGCTCCAACCTCGCTCAAAGCCATGTGTTTTTCTTGGCTATCCACTTTCCCAAAAAGGTTATAAATGTTTGCATTTGGATACTAACAAAGTTTTTGTGTCTAGGCACGTAATTTTTGATGAATCTCAGTTCCCATTCAAGACAGCAGGATCCAGCTCGGTTTCAGCCTCTTCTCAGCTTGCTGATCCTTCTCACCTGCTGCCCCTTGCTACTTGGAGACACCCTGTGCACACGGATTCGGCCACACCACATCCAACCCGATCCGCACCTACCACACAGGATTCCACTCCTTCCTCTCCTGGAACCGTTGGCTCCTCATCTGCTATTGCTCTGCCCTTTTCGGGTCCTTCTTCTACTGGAGACAATCCAGCGCCACACTCTATTTCGCCACCTGCTCCCCTTCCCATTGGTTCCTCCTTTCCTTCGGGTGCTTCTCCAGCTGGAGGGGATTCACGCCGCTTTACACTTGTTTACTCCAGGGGAACCCGACCTATTTCTACTGCGCCTCACAGAGAGCCCCTGCCTGCTTCTCATACCCCTGTACAGCCCATTTTACCTTCTCTACCGGCCTCCTCTCACCCTATGATCACCAGAAATCGTGATAACACTCGCAAGCCTCGACTATATCCCGATCATGTAGCCCTTCTTACCGAGTCATTTGAAAACATTGAGCCAAAATCATATAATCAAGCCAGGTTACATCCTCATTGGGTTGAGGCCATGCATACCGAATATAAGGCTCTTCTTGCTAACCACACGTGGGATTTAGTTCCTTGTTCTCCCGATCTTAATGTAGTAGGTTGCAAATGGGTGTTCAAAATAAAACGCCGTGCGGATGGCTCCTTGGAACGGTACAAGGCCCGGCTTGTCGCTAAGGGCTTTCACCAAGAGGAAGGCGTTGACTACTTTGAAACGTTTAGTCCGGTGGTTCGCCCGACTACCATTCGGCTTGTTCTCACCCTAGCTCTCACCTATGGATGGGCAATTCAACAATTGGATGTCCATAATGCCTTTCTCCATGATGATCTCCAAGAAACCGTGTATATGGCTCAACCACCGGGTTTTGAAGATACTTCCCATCCCTCTCATGTGTGCCGGCTGTCCAAAGCCATTTATGGCCTCAAACAAAGCCCTCGTGCCTGGTTTAATGCTCTTAGTTCGGCTCTACTTGCTCAAGGATTCCTTCCCTCCAAATATGACCCTTCTCTCTTCATTCTTTCCTCTAAAGAAGGTTCTCTCATTGTTCTTGTATATGTCGATGACATTATTGTCACCGGCTCCAGTTTTGCTCTCATTCAAGCTCTCATTCGCTCTCTTCAACTCAAGTTTGCTATCAAAGACCTTGGGCGTCTTCACTTTTTTCTTGGCATTGAGGTCAAACCGGCTTCTAATGGTCTTCACCTTTCTCAATCGCAATACATTGAAGATATCCTATCCCGTGCTCACATGCAAAACTCTAACTCTCTTCCCTCTCCTATGGTGCCCAATACATCTCTCTCTCGCTTTGTTGGGGATCCGTTTCATGACCCTCATCTTTATCGGTCCATAGTTGGTGCCCTCCAATATGCCACTCTCACTCGCCCCGACATCTCTTTTGCGGTCAATCGAGTGTCCCAATTCATGCAATCTCCTACTACCATTCATTGGGCAGCCGTCAAACGAATACTCCGCTACCTCAAGGGCACCCTTTCTCATGGTCTCACCCTCTACCCGGCTTCATCACTTGCTCTCCATGCTTATTGTGATGCCGATTGGGCCGGGTCTATCGATGATCGAAAGTCAACTTCTGGATTTTGCATTTTTCTGGGTGATAGTCTCATCTCTTGGAGTTCAAAGAAGCAACCGATCGTCGCTCGTTCTAGCACCGAGGCCGAGTACAAATCCCTAGCTATTGCAAGTTCTGAAATTATTTGGTTGCAATTTCTTTTGGCCGAACTACATGTCACTCTTTCTTCTTCTCCCATCTTATGGTGCGACAACATTGGAGCTACATTTTTGGCTTCCAACCCGGTCATCCATGCTCGCACCAAACATGTCGAAATTGATTATCATTTCGTACGTGAAAAGGTTGCCGATAAGTCGCTTCAAATTCGGTTCATCACCTCCAAGGACCAACTAGCCGACATTTTTACAAAGCCTCTCGCTTCTCCTCGATTTCTTCTCTTAACTTCCAAGCTCACGGTGTGTTCAGCCGGCTTCGCTTGCGGGGGGGCTAATAAACCTATAGAAGAATCCAAGACAGAGGCTCTAGAAACAACCAAGACAGAGGCTCAGTCAAACATTAATAGCGCAGTCAAAGTCTGTTAAGATACTGTTAGGCAGTTGGTTAGTTAGAACTATGATTAGTTGATGGTTAGAACTCTAGTTAGAGTCTAAACCATAGTTGTAATATTCCTTTATATACAGCAGTTGTTGTACTTGTAACAATCAATCAAGAAATGAATAAAATCCCAATTCCATAAAACTCTTCTCTTATCTTATAGTACTGTTACTCTACCAGCATCGATTAAACTAAATTTTTGTTTATGCAGATTCATGGTGGATAATGTACCTCTCAGAGATTACAAGAACTTGGAATCAAAAGGGATTTCCTTTCCCAAAAACCAACCAATGAGGATCTACTCAAGCCTATGGAATGCTGACGACTGGGCCACACGAGGCGGCCTCGTCAAAACTGACTGGTCTCAGGCACCATTCACGGCCTCGTACAGAAATTTCAACGCAAATGCCTGTGTGTGGTCGTCTGGCTCGACTAATTGCCCTGCTATGAAGACCAATGTGGCAGGAGATAATTGGTTCAACCAGGAGCTGGACTCCACCAGTCAGGAAAGGATGAGATGGGTCCAGAGGAATTACATGATTTACAACTATTGCGCTGATGCCAAGAGGTTTCCACAGGGCTTGCCACCAGAGTGTTCCCTTGCATAGAGAGATTGAGAGACAGAAAGCGCTTACCGTTTATTAGCCATAATATTCGTTTATTCTTTTGTTGACAAATCATTTTTTTTTATTTCAGTAAAGTAAATGAAAGTGGTCAGTATTCTTTTTGCTTAATCGTTTGTTAATAATATAATAATTAGTTTTATTACGATAAGCTGGCATTTTAATGAAGAAGTGAATTTTAGTTTAGTTTAGTTTAATTAAATGAAATTATCCATTAATTTTATACTGTAAACAACAATCTCTTTAACAAAAAGATCATTTATGATGAACAGCTTCTCAATAATAGATTATGACTTAACGTTATTTACAAGAAAGATAAAAGGGAAATTCACAAACATAGAACGAATATAATCTTTAGAACCTTGAACAATATATAATTGTCACAAACATACATGTTGCGGAAGATGCAGCCATGCTACTTCAACTTGATGTGTAAATGGTTTCTCTCCCTTTACCCTATTTCTCTTAATGTTACAAACCTTTGAGATGGAAATTTTTGGTGTAGCCTCTAATGGGTAGGGATAGGACCTATTTATACTTGTTTAGCTTTAATCTGGTACGTCCATCAAATACCAAATGAATGGATTAGATAGTGTGCTATTAATAGTGAAAAAACAAATGAATTAAAACTCTCAATTGATGACAATAAGAGTTAGAAAATTTATTTGGTTATCTTAAGAGACTACAAACTCTCAAAACATTTATATCCATTATCTAGGCCACTTAATTTAGAATTTGATCTAACATTCTCCCGCTTGTCATAATAATCGAACAACATAACTTCAACACTTGAATAGCACCATCATAAGTGTGCATAAAGAAACTAATCATCATAAATAATCAACTTATTTTAATATTTCACAAAATATGAGTTATGGTGATCATACACTATTATAAGAAACATATTTCCTTCTATATACTACAATATTTGCAATTTATAAAAATATATCTTTAGATTATATAAATTTCATAATGGTCCACATAATATTCATTTTTCTGTTATAAGAAAACATCATTGTTTTTTTTTAGGATAAGTTGGCAACCAGCCACTTACAGTTTTCATTGATAAGAAGGTTATTTACCATGCCCAAGTGGGCTGAGTTTAGTAACTACTTAATTACAAACAAAGAAATTTATTTATTTGTACATGGCTCGCACAACCTCTCTTAGATATTCTAGCAGTGATCAATCCACTGTCTAATTTCTCTTCTCGTTTCTCTCATGAGGACCTCTAGTGATTTCGACCTTTGATTGAATATCCTGTTATTCCTCTCGCGCCATACCACCCATAGTCCTGCCGCCCAAACCGAATCCCATGTTTGCCTTCCCTCCATGTCCAACTGTATAAAAACGGTAACCCAGAGGTGAACATGAGATCTTGTTCGCATATTTCTGTGGCTACTGTCGAAGGATGACAGTAGCAATCTCTATTATATCCCGTAATTTAAGAATAATTAAATTGTCTAAAAATCAGAGTTTACGATTAATCAAAATCAATTAGGCAATTAAGAAAACAGAAATTTTAAATTTGAAATTCAAATCTACTTGCTACACGGTGGACTACATGGATCGGATTTGAAAAAAATTGAGAAAGCTGTTTTGAATTTTGGTTTTTCGGATCCGGACCCCTTCCCCTATACCCCTCCCCTCCCTCTCTCTTCTCTCGCTGGAGACAGACCCCCCCCTCTTCTTTCCCTTTCCCCTCCTCTCCTCTTTGCCCTCCAGTTCCTTGTTCCCCCCTCTCGCTGCTCCCGGGCCCTACCCCCCCCTCTCTCTTGCTCTTTTGTTTGCCTCTGTTACAAGAAATACAAATCTCTCTCTCACTCCCGCGCCTTTTACCACTGTGCCGGTTGAACTATCTTTTGGACGCTTGGCTGTTGCGATGCTGTCGAGAACTGGGTTGTAAATGCGGTGGTGGTGCTGGCCTTGACTAGTTGTTGCCTCGGACGTGTGAAGGCGTCGTCGATTTTGACGGCTGAGAGGCGAGCAAGAGCTCGGAACCGGCTAGTCCCTACCCCTTCTTGCGGTTGCTCTTCACACGGGTAATCTTGACCCTTTTTGTTGGATTTTTGCCTTGTGGCTTGTGGCTGTTGCCTTGACCTGTGGCCTTCGTGCCTTTTTGTTCTGATCTGTGGCCGTGCGCCTTTTTGCCTTGTGGCTTGTGGCTGTTGCCTTGACCTGTGGCCTTCGTGCCTTTTTGTTCTGATCTGTGGCCGTGCGCCTTTTTGCCTTGTGGCTTGTGGCTGTTGCCTTTGACCTGTGGCCTTCGCGCCTACTTTCTTTTCTCTGACCTGTGGCCGAGTGTCTTTCTGCCTTGTGATTTGGGGCTGTGTGCTCTAATTCTTTTGTTGGTTTGGGCGCTGACACCCTGTTCTGTGTTCTGGTATGTACGTGGTACCAGCACTGTGCTGAGTTGTGCTGTGTCCCATTTTTGCTAATCTCTGTGACCTTACTGTTGTGTGATTGTTGTGATTGATACTGGCCTGGTACTGATTTTGAACTGACAGGGGCCAAACAGTGATATGAGATAAATTAAGGACTGTTGTGCAATTATGACATTTATTGGGCTTATTCGGTTAGGATTATGTGTGATTTTGGGGCTTGGCTTAAACCGAAATAAGGGAAAATAGATGTTTGAAAAACTTGGCCGAAATTGGGAAATGGATAACAGTGGGCTTTGTAACAAATAAGTGAAATAAAAATCGGATTTATTTGCTTCGGGTCTGAGCCTCCTGGTTGGCTCGATCCGAAGTTTTCACTTAAAGCTCGGGAGATGATTAGACTAGTCCTGGATTGACGACTCATGACATACGATGAGCAGATACTAGATTATCCGGCAGGACACAATATGATCCCGAAACACATCAAAATTAAAAGTCCCAACAATAGTTAATTAGGATAAACACATTTAAATTAGATTTAATTTAGTTAAGTAATTTAATTATATATCTTACTTAGTAAATAAAATTTGTCATAATGTTTTAGTGTTTTAAAAATTTACAAGATATAAAATAAGTTGTAATAACGATTTTCGTATCATATAGATTATTTAACAATTGGTTAGTAATGTATTTTATTTAAATAAACACTTAGGAAAAACTTAAGTAAAACAGTTTATTTTCAAATTAAAAATTTATAAACAATAAAATAAGAGTAGCGGGGGTTACGATAATTAGTTCGATCCTAATTAGATTACGTTACGAATTTCAGGACATTCGACCTATCCTGATTCCGATCCGTGGACCGATCCCGCTGACGGCGGTACCGGAGCATACGCGGAGCACGCGGATTTCCGAGGCGATTAGCACACGCCTTCAGCTTGCCCTACAGGTGTGGGATATCTGAATTACTTTTTCGTGGCGTACTCTAACCAGTCGACCACTTGACCTGTCATACGCACTTTAAATTTGTAGTTGCATTAGAGCATGTTTATCCTTTCAGAACTGTAATTAGAAATTGCATAACCCCTTTTAAATTGGAAATTTACCGCTTTTAAATAGGAGTAGAGTAATTTAATTATAGGTTTAGACTTTATAGATATTAGGCTATTATTTGTCCTCTTCTCGTAGAGGACAATAGTATAATCATTTAAACGATCATATGCATTGGTGAGGGCTGAGTAGAGACTGAGTGACTGCGTTCCGCCTCGTAGTATGGGATACGAGACGGCCCGTTAGCCACTGAGCCGTTTGATCACTTGATCTTTCGGATGGTCTTGCATTAGGAAATATTATATGTATTAAAGTTGGAATTATATATATATTCGTTCATTTTACATTTACGTACACCGGAGGCTGCGGTCGCTGGGTACGAAACGATTCGAGCTTGGTCTCCCTTACATTAGGAGCTACTCGCCATATACGGATTTTGAGGCTGCGTGTCTCAGTGTGTGTTATGAGACTGCGTGTCTCAGGTGTGTGATATGGGGCTGCGTGTCCCAGGTTTTTATACGAGACTGCGTGTCTCTCTGGATTGTCCCATTGGTCTGGCCAGGCGGTGGAGTTCCGTCGTCTGCTCATGAGGAGACGGATTAACTAGACTTACGACTTGCTTGTAGATTTCTCCTATTTGTATATGTAAGTTGAAGGATCGTTTTAGAGTAAGGAAAAATACACGGATTGAGATATATTCATCGGCGAGTGGGCATATACTCTTGCGAGTTAATGCTCGATGTCCCTGATATCGTGTACCGTTTGCTCACACAATGTCTCTGGGCATCGTGTATCATTGGCTCCCTGCCCACCGTCCTTGGGCTAATATCTTGTGGGACCTTGGGTCCGATTAGCACAGCACGGGGTGTACATATATTTAATCCGTACTATTATATTTTATTTGTACACACAATACCTCGGTATTGGACTCCGAATTGAAAACTATATTATCTGCCTTGTATTTTGTTTTGGGAAATTTTGCATGCTGTCATGATAGGAAAATCGCACCATGTCATCTAATATATATATTTTTCTTTAGTAGATAAATATAATAGGTTGTTTATATTTAAGCATGTGCATTTAAAAGTACGAATTACCGAATTTTACGTAGATTACCATTAAATGTGCTTGACCAAAGAGGATCCCTGAAAGGGTAATTCTGGGTCACATACTGGGCGATTAGTCGCTCATCCCACACGTTGTTTTCGTGGGTTTTAGGTACAGAGACTGGCGTACTGCAGCTAGGGATGCCAGGAGCTGTCCCTGAGGACCGTGCCGCTTGATGATTGGTTGATAGGATCCCTTTTGATTAGGATTAGGAGTCCGATGATTTTTGTCTATACATCGGTCTAGTTAGATTATGTATTCCTTTCATTAGCTTGTGTTTTATTTTGTGATGTGGACTGTATGGACCCGTATATGTTTATGTTTATTTAGTGATGTATGACTGATGTTTATTTATATCATTTCGCTTCCGCTGTTTTTGTTGTTATTGTATTTGATTAGCCTTGCGTGTTTAGAGATAATTAAACACGAGGCGGGGACTGATCACACCTTAATCCGAAAATTCTGGTTTGGGGTATGACAATCTCCAATAGAGTTTGGTGTATGCACAATCCCAAAATAGGTGTACATCAATCTCAGTGACCGTGCCACCGCAAAGCACACAACCCTGTGTAGCTTGGCAACCCCTATGTATGAGAACCCCCCTTGTGAGTAGTTTATTTTGCAATAGAACCCATGGAAAGACCTTTACCTTTGGTGGTGCTTTGATTTTCCACAGTCTCTTGTGATACACGCATAACACCTCCGTCTGATGCATCATTCTATAAGTCGAGGATGTTGTGAATTTGCCACTTATGTCCCATCTCCACACTAACTCGAGTGTACCGGAATCAACGCGTGTTGAGGCCGCATAGAATGGGTATAGTTTTGTCAGGTCTCTTATGAAAAAGACAGTTGCTGAAGATCTGGTAGTTGTGAAAAACTCTCAATTCCGTACAGGCGCTGTAGAGTAGCCGCCCAGTTGCTCTGTCTGTCCGAATGGCATATCCATATCCACTTGGTGAGCAGTGCATCATTTTGTGTTTGTAAATCAATGATCCCCAATCCTCCATTTTCTTTTAGCGCACAGGTTTTCTCCCATTTAACTAAACAATTAATTGGTTTACACATCTCATGACCTTTCCAAAGGAAATTACACCTGATTCTGTCGATGCTATGTAGGCCCCACTTCGGAATTTTTAGAGAAAACATCATTGTTGTCCCTAACGGCACCTATGGTAGTACTTCAACCAATGCTAGTACTTATAGTAGTATGAAATGACTATCAACTATATACATGCATTACAATCATCTAACTAAACTTAATTGACTGTTAATCAAGCAAATCACTTGTCAAATAATATTTGTGGGATTAGCTTTCAATGTACTGATGCCATAGAAAAATACTAAAAGTATTAATTACTTGAATTTATACTATTTTGAGAATCAAGTCAAACATTTAATCTATTTGGCCCCTCAATACTATTAGCATTCCTTCACAGCTATGTTACTCGGATACTCCAATATAGGCTTCGTACCCGTATCGGATACCGATACGCGCCCGATACGGCACCGATACGTATCCGATATGCCAGCTGGCATATACGTGACGTGGCGTATCTTAACTCGGCCGATACGGTCGCCGATACGCTGTTGAAACGGTTGGATATGGCCAAAATGCTGAAACGGCTGATACGCTCACCCGTGAAACTGCGCCCGTGAACCACCCCGTGCCTGTGAACCGCACCCGTGAACCGCTCCCGCGCCTGTGAACCACGCGTGAACCACTCCCTGTGAATCCCTGTGAACCAGCGAAAATGACTTTATTTTTGCCCCAAGCGGGACTCGATCCTGGGATCTCCAAATTAGAGTGAAAAGCTTTATCCACTACACCAAAGCTTGAGTTGTGTTATATTCTATATACTATAGTATATATTATATTCTTATGTTAGTTATGATTATCTAAATACAATATATAAAATAATAAAAAGTAATATATATAATCGACGTATCGTATCCTTGATTTTTGAAAATTGCCGTATCGCCGTATCCGTATCGTATCCGATACGATACCCGTACCCGTATCCATCCAACATAGCTTCACAGAGAGAACCAGATGATATTAATTTAAACATAAAAATGTTCTACACCATCAAATATGTTCTCAAGGACAAATTATGGCTACATAAATTTCTTACTTTGCTATGGTGAATGACTCATAAATTGGACGAATTAATATGTTCAAAACCTTATGCTCTGATACCACATGTAAGTTTCTATGCCTTAATATAGAATGAATATAATGTTTAGAACCTTGAACAATATATAATTATCACAAACATAAATATATCTGATGCGGAAGATGCAGCCATGCTACTTCAACTTGATGTATAAACAGTTTCTCTCCCTTGACCCTCTTTCTCTTAATATTACAAACTTTTGAGATGGAAATTTTTGGTGTAACCTCTAATGGGTAGGGATAAGACCTATTTATACTTGTTTAGCTTTTATCTGGTGTAACCTCTAATGGCATGAGTTCTCAATTTGCTTCTTTTTGTGCATTTTTATCGAAACTATAGGGTTGAAGAATAATTAAGGCTAGTCTAAAAGAATTGAAACTCTCAATTAATGACACTAAGAATTACAAAATTTATTTGGTGACCTTAAGAGACTAAAAACTCTCAAAACATTTACATTTATTATCTAGGTCACTTAATTGGAATTTATTCTAACATTCTCCCACTTGGCCTGATAATCGGACAACATAACTTCAACACTTAATAGCACCCTCATAAGCGCGCATAAAGCAACTAATCCTCATAAATAATTACCATATCTTAATATGAAGAAGATATAGTATAAGTTAGTAACGCTCTTACTAGTAAACTGAGGACAACTAAAAATGCAAACCAAAAGATCATCTACAATGAACTACTTGAAATTACATTAGAGTTGTTAATTAAAAGAAAGATGATTGAACATTGTCTAAATTTTATTGAAAGTTATTTTTACTTATTGATTGAGTTTCTGGATCCCTGAAGAGAAAGCAATCAGCACCAAATCATGTTTCATTGGGTCTGATGAACCATGAACCAATATTAAATTAAAATTGGTGCAATTAGAAATCGACCAGATCCGAAAATGAAAAGCAAGATCGATGAATCCGTTTGAAACTTCGAATGGCAAGATCAATCCGCTGGCAACACAACTGCAGTTACATGGACTCGGCAACTTCATGACAGTGGACATCAGAACGAGGGAGGTAATGCTAATTGCACAATTTGTAGTGCGGCGGGAAAAATGTGCCATAATTTTCAAAGATCTACAGAAGGAAGTTCATGTCCTTATGAATGAAATTCAGGATCAATTGGCCACAATACAACACTGAGGAGCTGCCTCAAGATGGAAAGATTTTACTAACTGGCTACACTTCGCTATTTTTAAATTAGCATCTGTTTACTTAGTATTAAACTCATTTCTTTCAATCTGCATTTATATTTCATTTTCGGCTGAAATGTTTTGAGCAACTGTTTTCTTATATCATGCATTGTAACAGTTCTTTCATCAAGACCTAACCTTTTACCATAATCAATACAACAAATAGGGCATCATCCTTATTTTCCTTTAAAACAACCTTGAGTTATAATTACTTATTGGGTCGGATCATTAGTTCTAGCATATGAAGTGAGGCTATATGGTAATATGTATATTATGAATTGACTTATGCTATGGATTCATATCTCTATTTTTAAAGTACAAACAATCAATCCGAAATGTTAAACATGATCTCTATATGAAAATATATTTGCATACCGATTTTACATTTTTGTGATATTTTTACTATTTTTTTAGATGATAGAAATTAAATCATTGTTTTTTATGCACGGTTCAAAATTTTCAAATTAAGTGATTTTCAACCTATCTAAAACAGCAGTAACAAAATTAAAAAATATATATAAAATAGTACATTTTAATATGAAAATCATGTTGAACTGTTCATATTGACCGTTTGAATTTTAACAACATAAATATGAGTCCATAACGCGGATCAGGGTAATATATATGCATATTACCGTAGCCTCATCACTCCTCGCACATGGCCTTTTAATCAATTTTTGGTGATTTCAACCTTGACCTAAAATAATCCAAATTTAAAATATCAAGATTGAAATCACCAAAATTTAAAAGATGAGGATTGAAATCACCAAAATTGATGAAAAGGTCCTGTTCCAGAAATAATGATCTGACCCGGCCCAATAAGTAATTATCCAAACATGAAAACGATCTGATCCAAGCATGTTCATTTGCTGTCGCTACAATCTTAATTGTGTTGAATGGAAAATCACAAGAACCACATACGCACAGAGGTACCTCTTCTATTCAAATTCAAATACCATTCCAAACATTAATTCTAAATTTTCAGTTCTAAAAATGGAAAGCAAGAACAACCCGTTTGAATGGCAACAAATATGCTATCGGCCATGAGCATAGTAACAAATGAATAATTCGGGTTCGGTTCGGCAGGGTCAAAAATTCGTGATTCGGAAATAATTCGGGTATAATTCAGGAATGATTCGGAATTACAGTACGAGACCTCAGTGCATATTTAATTTAAAACCGATGATTTACTATACGAGATACTGCTTGTATTTGCCATAGAAAATCAGCTGTGGTAATATATTAAAAAAATAAACTAAATAGGGAACTGTGTCTTTTTTTTTCATTTCACGTGAGTGACTACTTTTTGAACAAAAGGCTTTGCACACTGGGAACTATGCCTTTTGCACCCTGTGCGCGCGCGAGAAAGCAAATCCCAGCATAATGGGTACTGTGCGCTGAAATTCAAAGTTTTTTCCCGAGAAAAACACGTATTATTCGTAAAATTCGTTAAATTCGCGTTTTATTCGGTCAAAGGTTCGGTCAACAAATAATACGCCATTCGGTTCGGAAACACTCAAAAAACATTTTATTCGCGAATTAAACGCAAATAAAACGCGAATATTGTCACTATGGCCATGAGTAAAATCAGTTGATTGCAAATCCAAATCAAAATTTAAGTATTATAACCTGAAATAACCATCTTGTCAAAAAAAATAACTCAAATGTATAGGATCAAGAGTTGAAATCACCAAAATTGATTAAAGGGTCATATGCTAGAACTAATGATCTGACCCCAATAAGTAATTGAGTGAGGCTATGGTACTATGCATAGCGCATATTGGCCCCCGCTATGGACTCAAATCTTCGGTAAAAAGTTCTAACCATTGATCCAAGCTGATCAACATGGTCTCCATATGAATATGTACGTGTAAACTAAATTTTACATTTTTTGAATTGTTTTTACATTTTTTTTTAGATGGATAGAAAAAAACTTGATCTGAAAATTCTTGACCATCTAAAAACAGTGATCCTAGGTGTTCCCTCTACTTACTATTAGATTTTCATTGAACAAAAACTCACCCGAATTTTTCGGATTCAATTATTTTTTGGGCTTCTGCTTGTGTACTCTTTTCCCTTGAATTAGAGGCCTACTATATATAATTAGATTTCATGAAACAAAGACAAAGCGAACTAGTGCCTAAACAAATGAAGTTGAATTTCTGTACCATTTTATCCATTTGCTAGAATCCATAGCACAAAAAACGAACGGATATTAAGATTGGTGTTAACACAATTGCAACACGGCAAAGAATTTCAGCACGAGAAGAAGTATAGCAAAATCATTGGACATGACGACCCACTGGCACTGCTCAAGTCATATTAGGATTAGGGGGTCTGTACTCTGTAGTCTGTACCGCCTGCTATTCTAACTTCATTACCAGGCTCCACCATCTCAATCATCCAATTTCTGAATGTAAATTCAAATTGAAGTAGTATGCAACGATTTAATCCTGTGAACATCTTACCGCGCGCCTGAATGCAGAGGTGATGAGAATTGTTAGCCTAGCTCAGTACTCAGTAGCTTGTCATTTTGTCATATGTCGGTCAGTCGGTGCACTCGCTGTCCTAGGCAGCTCTAGCATTGCCAAACCTTTAATAGGAAACAGCGTCGCGTTGGTTAGTTACAATTTTATTTATTTACTTTTCTCCACGACTGGCTCACTGCCATTTATTTATTAATTAAGTTTGGTCTGTGGAGTTGTGGCCTGAGGAAACGCCATTCGGCAATGTTTAGCATAAATCACTTAAGGTTATGTTTGGATCGTGCAAGAATTAGTGTAAAAATAGTGATTTTTGAGTCAGTGGTTAAGAATAATGCTAACTAAGTGGTTTGAAAATAACGTTATTTTGGACTATTCCGGATTAGTAGAAATGTTGTTTGAATTATATATTTAGAATAGTGCTATTTTGATCTAATATCGCTAATCTAACAATTGGAGAAATTCACTAATCTACATTTTCGTAAAAATAGCAGAATATTCTGCGATGTTCCTGCACTATTCTTAATTTCTATTTTACGTTTAAATCACAGCTTTTAATAATAGCGGAGCTATTCCCGAGTTAGCACTATTCTTGCACGATCCAAACGCAACCTTAATTTGTTGGATTTGAAGGCGCTTATTTCTTGGATGTATTAAGTACTAATTATAATGAAATGCACCATGCATGTAGACTGTATTTTTTTTTATTAAAGAGGCCGGAGCCCATTTCATTCAAGAAAAGGTTAATTTGCAACCATGCATGTAGACTGCATAGCACGAACGATCTAATACATTATACATAACAGGAAATATATTATATATATAGCTTTGCATTGACAAAATCAAGGATTACATTGATGAACGTTATATTTTACAACAAAACAGAGAGAAGAGGAAATTAAAACAAAAAATAAAATAAAAGAATATTAAGACCGATCGTCCCCCGTCTACTCCATATATTTCTCAATGGATATTACACTCCGGTGGCAGCCCTTGTGGAAACCTCTTACCATCAGTGCAATAATTGTAAACCATATAATTCTTCTGGACCCACCTCATCCTGGCCTGACTGGTGGAATCCAGTTCCTGGTTGAACCAATTATCTCCTGCCACATTGGTTTGCAAAGGCGGGCACTTGGCCGAACCCAATGACCACACACACGCATTGGCATTGAAGTTCCTGTACGATGCCGTGAATGGAGCCTGGGACCAGTCGGTTTTGACGAGGCCGCCTCGTGTGGCCCAGTCGTCGGCGTTCCATAGGCTCGAGTAAATCCTCATCTGTTGGTTTTTCGGGAAGGAAATGCCTTTTGATTCCAAGTTCTTGTAATCTCTGAGAGGTACATTATCCACCATGAAACTGCATCAACAAATTAAATTTTAGTTTACTTAATCTTTGCTGGCCTTATTTAGGCTCAAGTGTAAAAACTAAAAAGGGAAGCTTACATGACATGTCTAGGATTCCAGAGGATGGAATAGGTGTGGAAATCGTTGGTTGGATCGAACCAGAGCTTGAACTGCATCTCTCTGTTTCCCTTCCCCTGCGTGAACACATTTGTGTGGATCGTGTATGGGTCTCCGCTAAGATTACCCAGAAACTCGAAATCTATTTCATCATGTGTCGGTCCCTGAGATGACAACTGAAAGTAGAGAAATAGATTTATTAGCAACAGATAAATCTATGTAAAACTAATCAAAATGAGCGATGCAATTATGGTAAAAAGAGTTGATACTGATACATACATAGTATGCGGTGACAGTTCCGGCAGAGTTGCCGGGTACGAGTTTAATCTGCATGTCAATCTTTCCAAAGAGATATTCATGTTTGGATTGAAACCCGGAGCCAGAAGTCTTGTCAAGTGAAAGTGACAACAGTTGGCCGTTATTTACGATTTTGCCACGGCCGTCGCCCCATGTTATATCGAAATCCTGGTCGAAACTGCCAGCATTTGCAATAGACAGTAAACAAGAGCATGAAAAGATGAGTAGAAGAGAGAGCTTGTTAGTGTTTTTTAGAAAAGCCATTTATATATGTTGGGAGATATGGGTTTTCTAATTTTTTTCTGTGAAGACAGAAAGAAGGGTGATTGAATGTGGAGATGAAGATGGAAGTGCCAGGGTTTATATAGAGAAGCAGAGAAGGGGATAGGGATGGAGGAAACAGGGTGGAAGATTTCAAAAAAAGAAAGAAAGAAGAGAAAATGGTGAGATTAATGTGCTGAGTTGGCACCAGATTGGCGATAGTACAGAGTGTGAGAGACGCGCAGTGTATTAAAAGGGAGCAGTGAGGATTGGTGGTTTTCAGTGATGCACGAATCATAATTGCCACCATTTTTCGAAACTGTTTTAATACAAGAAGTTTGCATACAAGCAACGAGTGCTTGATAGATATAAGTCACCTGACAAACCTTAAAGATTTGTGAATAAAGCGGTAGTTCCACCGTTTTTCCACTTCTCTTTCAAAAATTTCTATTTGTTTTTGTACAAGTACAACAACTTCTGCATTTAAAAACACAAATAAATAGGAACAGATTCGATTTCAGTTTATCACATACCAATTAACGAAAAAGTAATGTCATGTTTCAAGTCGTAGCATTAAACAATTTTATTCTTCTGAAATAATTATTTTCAATTGACAGTCTTTTAATATCATTTTGAAGAACAATTATGCTCGTTAAAATTAAAATTACATAGAGATTAATTCATAGAGAAAAAAACCTTAAAAAAAAGTATAAGGATTAAATTCATATTATCCATCTACTGGCACTAATTTTACGATAATAAAATATTTTGGTAGAGACTGCCGGAATATAACCGAAATTTCTTGGGTAGATGAGAAAAATGATGATATAATTGTTTGCAGGATATTTGCCAGCTATTATTGGGGCCCTGTCTTATAAAGAGGAGGGTCAAAAGAGTCAAGAAACCGTGCAACTTTTAAAGAGCCCTGCATGATTGTCTCCCTTTGTAGTTTGCATCTAAAATCGTACAAAATGATATTTTTCTAGTGAGTGAGGCTATGGTGCTATGCATAGCACGGATGACTAGTGTACTACGGCTCAATATGGTACTTTTTAAAATCCTAACGGTCGATCCGACCGTTCAATGTGATAACCATATGAATATGTACTTGCAAACTAAATTTTATATTTTTTCGAATTTTTTTACTATTTTTTCAGATAGGTAGAATTTTGATGGTCCAGAATTTTCAAAAAATACTGATTTTTCTACCTATCTGAAAAAATAGTAAAAAAATTCGAAAAAATATAAAATTTAGTTTGCAAATACATATTCATATGGATATCACATTGAACGGTCGGATCGACCGTTAGGATTTTAAAAAGTACCATATTGAGCCGTAGTACACTAGCCATTGGTGCTATGCATAGCACCATAGCCTCACTCTTATCTAGTAGATACTTTTATTCACCACAGTTATAAAGAGTTGCCTGTATGATGTGACATATAATTATTTGTGTTGTACATCAACTTAATTAGTATGTCTGTGTAAGTTTCTGACTTGCCTTCTCGCTTCACCACATAAATGATGAGTATTTATGCTTTTATTAAACCCATTGAAGGTTCCGAAATTTTTATTAATACCCTAAAAAAAAAAATAGCAAATCTGCGCAAGACTGAATTTTTTTTAAAAAGTCCTAACCGCATGTTTAGGCGGTTTGATCTTGATACCTGACCACCCCACGTTTGGGCAGTCTGTTGCCTATTCCAAACCGCCCCACACTGGGACAGTCTGTTATAAAAACACTATAAAAGTCTGCAATATCTCCCTTGACAAGACATGCGGGACACACTTCTCATTTAGGTGGAGGGTCGATATCGCCGAAGTTCTCGTCAAGAATGTTTCTAATAGTCGGATCATCCGTGGTCATGTATTCTTCAACATCTTTGGATGGAAGAAAACGAGATAAATGTCTCTTTAAGCGGGATTCGCCCATCCAAAAACATTTAGGCCCTGTTCGGCTGCTGGGTGGGATCGGGAATGGGCATAGGAAAAAAAAAAATTTGAACTGAAAATTACTGTTCACGTGGGAAAAAAAAAATTCATTCTGAGTGAATTTTTTTTTCCCACGTGAACAGTAATTTTCCAGCGGCAGCCGAACAGGCCCTTAGCGGCGAGCATTGCGTGCAGTTTCACTTCGTCCTTTTCAAAGTTTGGGTTTAGATGTCATAGTAAGATCTAGGGTTTCAAATGATAATGATAGATTAAATAATTTATATTAATTCTAAGAGGAGGGTTCAAATGCCTCCATTTTTTGTGCCTCCATCATGCCTCTATTTTAAAAACTTTAATAACTCAAAGTTTAAAACTTAAACGTCAAAATAAAACCGTTAGATGCGATCTATGTTATTTTCTCTATGTGCTCATATAAAATTATCACATTTTAATTTTGCTTTTATGCGAATCTATAAGTTGAAAAATCAACATCTAGAAATTATCCACATTAGTATACATTTTTACAAGCTCAAGATGACAACCAAAACAAAGTTGAAATGCCATAATTTTTTACACGTGCATAGATAAATAATGTAGTTCATATCCAACGGTTTTATTTTGAATTTTAAGTTTTAAATTTTGAGTTATTAAAATTTGAAAGAATGGAGGCATGATGGAGGCACAAAAAATGGAGGCATTTGAACCCTCCTCTAATTCTAAACAATTTCTAACCAATTTTGAACATTTTCTATGGTCTGGAGCTGACCGCCCAAACATGGGGCAGTTTGGTGTTGATAGATGTTGGTATTTATCACAAATTACCAAGTTCATATTTATCCACTTGTTCAAGCCTTTTACGATTCCTTAACCTTAGTTACCTCGGTCGAAAATTTTTATTGTTGGGATGACAGCTGGCCGAATAGAGTTGGAGTTGCGCCAAATTACCTAGACACCATCATTATTTTCAAATCTTAGGTCCGATCCTTGTCATTGGAATTAACTATAGATTACTTAGCTATGGTTAGATTCCTAGCTTTAACCAAAAGAGCCTTTTTATGCTTGAACAAAAGTGGTAAATTAAAGCAGAGAAATAAAGTGGCACCGCCTCGTTGTATATGTGCTGCTTTGACAGAACAAACTAGAATGTAACTTTCTTCCAAAAAAAAAGTTTAGATCTGGCATCTCTTGGCACCTCCACTCGTCAAAAACATATTTGTTGCTGCATGATTTAATTTTACTGCCTCATATTAATTAGTTCCTTAAACTCACATCTGTTGTTGTGTTGATATTTTTCTTATAACTAATAATTCGCCTTTTGCATGGTCTGATTCAAAAACTGATCCTCCTTTTTTTCATTTAGGCCTAGCATTTATTTACGGTCATGACATTAATTTCTCAAAATTAAATGTACCATAAGAGCCTAACTTTTTTCACCGAAATTTTTAAAAATACCATTATTTGAAAAAAAAAACAAAAAAAAAAACAAAAAAACCACCAATTTGGGGTAATTCTGGATCTACCCAGGCCGCACCGGTGTTCTGGCCCCTTTTAATAGGGTCCGCAGAATGCCGATGCAGCCCCCGGGGAGGGTCCACACAATGCCGATGCGCCCCTTTTTAAAAAAAAATCTGAAATATGTAATTTTTTTGGTTTTTGTTATTAAATGGTTTTATTTGTTTGGGTTTTAGTTTTTAAAGCCTACGGATCAGGACTAAATACCGTCATCGGCTTCTTCTTCTTGAACCCTCGACTCCGCCTGGAGAGTGACGTCTCGTCATTATCTGCTGAGTCTGGAGAGTCCTCTACCTGTACATCCACAGACTAAACCAGCTTGTCACGAACCTACTAAATCTCGGATGTCTACTGGACTCAAACCAAAAACCATAGTTTGTCCAGACTCAGCCTACGTGAATAAATATGCCTGTCTGGTGATAGGGTCATCATGGAGCGAAGGGTACGATGCCTGCTGTGAGGACTGTCCAGAAAACTGTGAGACGAGTTCTGTCTGAACATACCCTGGCTGATAGGCAGGAGGTGCCATCTGAGTCGGACTGTAACCAGGAGAATACAGTCCATCTCCCTCTGTGCCAAAATCTGTGGAGATATTGAACCCCAACGGACCCTCCTCCTCACCTTGTAGTAACTTACAAATTAGATAATAAATTTGTTTGAATAAAAATCACAGTTATGTATTTTAATTACAGTTATACCTCGGCATTCTGAATAGGCATGGCCTGCTTTGCAGCTCGACACAATGCCTTGGTACCTCAGTCGAACGCCTGACCTATGGTCTCAGCGTCCTAGACAGGTGCAAACAATGCCTCGTCATCAGCGTATGAGACGTAGACATCAGGCTCGTCGGATATGTCGTTGACTGCATCAACCCCGCCCAAGCCAGCGCTTCTCAGTAGAGATAATATATGAAAAAATTAAAATAAATTATAAGAATAAATTTTTTACCAATATAAGCATACCAGCGTGGCACCACCCCAATTGTACCTGCCCGCAGTGGACAAATCGCGAAGTAGAATAACATAGCCGCACCTGATCTCCGTGTGAATCCGGAAACAACTGATAAACCTCAATTATATATAGTTACGGTTAGGGTTTCATCTCCAAAACTATACCAAATTCCTTGTATTTTAGCTTAGTTTAGTATAGAATGTACCAAAGAACAAAGTTAATGCCTTTGCCTTGTTTAAATTACAGAAATCAAGCAAATGGAGCAAAATACAGGTTAGGCCACACGAATCATGTGCGGGCCGCACAGAAGTAAAATGAAGCTACTGTTGGGTTTTGAGGCTACCCAAAGCCATTAGGCTTAAGTTGCGGAAAGACCGTAAAACAAAATTTTTACTTCTAACTCAAGCCAAAAGGATTGAAGTGGTATGTCGGATAATCTACCGAGAGTTACATACCTGTTCAACCCTTTTCTTAGATTAAAAGCCATAAATATAACTTTACTTATTCAGATCATAGATCAAGTGGTATGTTGGATAATTACCGAGAGTTACAGACCAGATTGATCCTGTACAGACCCAAAGTAGTAAAACCGTATTTACTTGTATTTTAATCAGTTTATAGATCTACTCCTTTGATTGATTTCTAAAAGATTAAATCTATTTAACAATTAAATAGATTAATATAACATTTATTTACCTTGCTTCCAAATTCAAATTGGAATGCAGTCTGACCCGGCTGTCTGACCCGGTTAAGCAAGCACCAAAAATATATAGTGCCTCTATCGATTATCCACCAGGAACTACCAGAGAGTTGGTATTTCTTTTGCCAGAAATATTATACCAACGGTATTCGAAAAGTCGCAGTTTTCGGTAAATCACTATTCACCGAAAGTACGCAATTTCTGACAAAACACTATTCACAAGAATAACTTTTATTCTCGGGAAAATATATATATGGATAATCAGATTTTCTGCAAATCACTATTTAGGAGAAAGAATTAGATACGAATCGAATCGAATTCTGATTCGTACTTTGATTTGGACTTCAAATTGATTTCTTTATTTTCTCACATTTTCATGCCATTAAATAGGCAATATTTGTGGCGGTTTAGCATATGGCGGTTTTAGAATCAAAATCAAATTTGATTTTGTCAATATTTGTTTAATATATTAATTAAATATTTTCATTTAATTTATTTAATTTAATTTAGGCTTTTAATTAAATTCTAAATTTAATTAAGGCCTAAATTCAAATTGGTCTTTTGGTCCAAAATATTAATTCATAATTAATATTTTAATCCATATATATATACAATTATTCTGAATAATTGTATTTCTTGCGTTTGCGATAAATTTATATGACGTGTCATACAGGTTTATAAATTTAATTCGGTTTAAGCATGTCATCTCCATGACATATATTTTATTCTTAATTATAACACTTTATAATTAATCATAAAATTTCTCTGATTACTTTCCTATTGGTGTGACCCTATAGGATCTGTGTTATGTTGGCAAAATAGAATTAGAACTGTTCTAACTTCTATAATCATAGGTGGCACCTGGCAAGTACATTATGACACCAATTACACAGATGATGTTGTACCGTACAATATCACGATCCAGTAAACGATTTACTTCGTGTTAATTATTTTGTCTCATAGCTATCAGATTAGTTTCAAGGTAGGTGTGTGTCATCCTTGCAAACTTAATCTTTTCTTGATCCTGAATAGATTATCAAATATGTTTACTCTTGTAATCATACTGAATCCAAATAATCATATTCTATCAAGGGGCCCAGTGATGCTATAGCTCGTATTGAGATACGAGGGACAATAGTACTTTTGATAAACCATATTTTCCTCCGCATAAGCTATGTATACCGAAGAACTACCCTTATAGCTACTTTTTACGGATAGCGTTAGATAGCAATCACACATATACATCTCTTATGTAGGAAAAATGAATATCTCATACTTTAGAACTTAACACTAAAATGAAAACATTAATGACACAAACACAATTCCATTTAATGTTTCATTTGGGGTATGTCAAATATCATGTTCTCTAACATGTATTTGTGTGATTAAAATGACAACTCTTTGTCTATGGTTTGTAAAACTTAACCATCATTTAATCCACACACTAACCTTATCGCGGTAATTAGTGTTCCTGCTAATTACCTTGGTTAGAGACTTTTAAGAGTATTATCATCTATATTATGAAGTTTCACAATTCCAGTCATGAACTCGAAATGATTAATAAATTCAATAATACTCAAGGTAACAAAATGATTAAACACAAAATGATTAAACATTCAATTCATGAACAAAGCTTTATTATAACAAATTTATCGTATTATTGACTTCTAGATTATTACAAACTAACAGCTACACAAGAAATTCAGAATTAAAATCAAGAAATCTCCAATTTTTCTGGAGAGTTATGTGGCCTGTACAAGCATTTCGTGCGGGCCGCATGAACTAAAAACTCCATTTTGTGCGGGTTCCTCTGGACTCACGTCCGGCCGCACAGAATCACAGTTGCCGAGACACAGTTCATATTTTGGCCATATGTTGGTCATACGAACTCCTATTTGGGCGAATCAAAGCTTGACAGAACCAGGATAAAAAAATCTACAACTTTCAGGAAGGAAACAAACCCAAATTCGGAATATAGAATTTTGAGCAGCCGCTCCAATGGTCGCACCAACTTAGATTTGGACAGATTTTATTGCCAAATTGACGCAATCTTCGCCCGATTCACTTCCAGATTTGTTTCCTTGCTCCCAAAGTTACAAAAAATGTTATATATTGGCAGGGAAGTAGCAGGAAAAGCTATCTATTATTCATCTTACATTTACTTTTAATTTAGTTTTAATTCCACATATTTTTCTACATCTCTTCTACCTTTTCCAAGTGAATCAAGGCGATTGGAGCGATGATCGAAGGTTGCTCGAGCAGGACATCGTGAAGACGAGGGCAGCAAGCAAGGACATTGGTGTACTCTATTCTCTTTCTTTCTTTTCTTAGTTTTATCATGTTGTCTCTTGTATTTCTTATGGATGTTAGCACCCATGAGATGCTAGATTTCCTCTCTAAGGGATTAGGCTTTTAGCATGAACTTGTGTTAAAATCTACCTTACTTGGATGATTTTCTTTATGATAATTGTTTGCTTCCATGTTTGTTCTTGTTGATTTTATTATTCATGTGATTGCGTGATTTGTGTTGCTTGTTAATTAACATCCCGCTTAGGTTTAATCAACTTGAGTAGATTATGATCAAGAATTGATGGTACCAAATTATGTACATGAATAACCCTAGGATTTGAGATTAGTTTTGACCAAATCTAATTTTTAGTTTTAGTCCAGAACCACAAGGAACAAAGGTTGAATTGAGGTGAATGACTTAATCGTGAAGCCTCATATTTAATTGGGACCCCTAGAATTGAACCGAATATTGGTATGAAGGACTTAATCGTGAAGTACTAGTATTTAGGAATAAACTAGGCTAACCTATGCTTATGGTCTAGATAACTAGGGTGAAGAACTTAATCGTGAAACCCGAATTGTTTAGGCACGTCATTAATTCACTAAAGTAACTCTTAATGGTATTTAAGGCTTAGAAACCCTATCATTGCAAGCATGAATTTAGAAATCAATTAAGTGTGGATTTAAACCAAGAGATTGTATGCCGATAGCCTAGACTTCTCTTTATTGAAACACAAAACTCATTTTATTTGTTTGTTTAAATTGCTTTTGTTACAATTCAACTCTCTATCGGGTATGGAACCCATAAAACCAAAATTGCAACAAACCCCCCCCATTTACTTTTATTGCACCTTTTATGATTAATTTGTTAGTGTAATAATCTAGAAGTCAATAAAATAGAATAATTGTATTCTATATATTTTGTTCATGAATTAAACTGTCATTTTGTTACCTTGAATATTATTGCATTTATAAATCATTCTTTTTTCTGACTAGAGTCATTAACTGGAATTGTGAAACTTCATAATATAGATGATATATATTCTTAAAAAGTCTCTAACCAAGGTAATTAACAGGAACACTAATTTACCGTTACAAGGTTAGTATGTGGATTAAAAGATGGTTATGTCTTACAAACCATTTGACAAGAGATGTCATTTTAATCACATAGATACATGTTCCAGGAACATGGTATTTGACAGACCCCGAATGAAACATTAAATGGAATTGTGTTCGTGTCAATAATGTTTTCATTCAGTGTTAAGTTCTAAAGTATGAGGTATTCATCTTTCCTACTAAGAGATGTGTATGTGTGACTGTTACCTAACGCTGTCGGTAAAACGTAGTTATAACGGTAGCTCTTCGGTATACATAGCTTAGCTGAGGTAGTGATGGTTTACCAAAAGTACTATTGTCCCTCGTATCTCTATACGAGTTATAGTATCACTGGGCCCCTTGATAGAATAAGATTATCTGCATGCAGTATAATTACAAGAGTAATTATATTTGGTAATTTGTTCAAGATCAAGAAAAGATTAAGTTTGCAAGGATGACACACACCTACCTTGAAACTGATCTGATAACTGTGAGACAAAAGAATTAACACGAGTAAATAGTTTACTGGATCGTGGTATTGTACAGTACAACATCATCTGTGTAATTGGATGGTCATAGTGTAGATGTCAGATGCCTCCTATGATTATAGAAGTTAAAACAGTTTTAATTCTATTTACCAACATAACACAGATCCTATTGGGTCACACCATATAGGAGCTACTCGGAGAATCTTATTGATTAATTATGATTTGATTATGATTAATAATAAGATGGATATAATTAATTATACTTGATATAATTAAATTATAAATGTTATTTAGATGACAAGCAAAAACAACGGTTAATTTATAAACGTGCCGACACGTTGTATAAAAGTCACCGAAACAAACAACCGTAAGAAATTTAATTGTTCAGAATAATTATATGGATATTAATTGAATTTGGGCCGAGGGCATTTTGGTCTTTTCACATGTCATTCTTATCCACATGACATGTCATCATTCTTATCTACATGACACGTCATCATCCCTACCACCCAAGGGCAAAATGGTCATTTCATGTTCATTTTAGGCCTATAAATAGAGGGGTAGGGGTAGAGAATAGAATACTAATTTCTGAGATATCGAATCTGTCTGATCAGTTCGGTAATCTATTTTCTCTCTTTCTCGGTTTCTCTCCCAAATAGTGTTTCGGTTGAGAAAAAGAAGTTATACGTAATTGACGTATAATCTTGCGGGTTGTTGAGAAGAATATTTACGGGATCGGTGAATAGTGTTTTCCTGAATTTCGCGGTATTTCAGTTTTGCTTATTAGTGAATCTGAATAACTGCAAATTCGTGATTACGTGTTTTCGTCTTTTCTCGGTGAATAGTGTTTTTGCAGAATCCGCGGTTTATAGTATTTCTGGCAAAAGAAATAAACCGCTCTCCGGTTAGTCCTGGTGCATAACCGATAGAGGCACCAGATGTCTGGTGCTCCGAGACGAGTCATTCCCAGATGTCGCTCTTCTCGCTCGGTCTGCAATCCAATTGGAATTTGGATACGAGGTATAAATGTTATATTAATCTATTTAATTGTTAAGTAGATTTAAGTTTTAGAAATCAATCATGGAGTATATCTGTAAAGGATTAAAAGGGCTTGTCAAGAGAAAGACGGGAACAGGAACGTTCGGTACTCTTTCTGACATACCTCTTTAATCCTTGGCTTAAGTTAGAAGTAAAATTTTTGTTTTACGTTCTTTCCGCATCTTAAGCAAACAAATGGGTTTGAACAGTCAAAACCCCAACAAACTTAATCAATGGGTTTGAACCGTCAAAACCCTACATAATTAATTTAGTAGAAAGTAATATTTTCCGTTATCTTTGAATCGATACCTATTTTACTACAATGATAGGTTGTATGCTTGCAACCGGCTTATCATTGTGTATTAATATTTTATAAATATAAAAGTAAAAAAGTGTATTAATTTGTCTTATATTTCAATACCTAAAATACACAACAACAGCCAACAAGTAATCATCTCCAAAATATATGCGCGCAGGTACCGATCAACAACCACATGTTATTTATTTAAATTAGAACATTGTTTAAAAGTAAGTATGATATTATTTGAATTAAATAGGGTACAATTTACATACCTGATCTGGACGATCTGGATAGTCCATGAATTTGACCCTCAATTTTGCTAAGCTGATGGTACTAAGCGAGATCTGAATCTTCTCACCTTTCTTCTTCTCTTTCTGGAGCTCCACGTGCGAGTACCCCAGCAAATCCATGCACAATGGCCAAAAGTCCCCGTACTCGACGCCCGTCACAGGCTCCCCAATAATAGTCATACCCCACAGACAGCTGACGTCCTGTAGGGTGACTGTCATCTCGGCATGGGGGAGATGAAAGGTGTGCGTCTCGGGACGCCATCACTCAATGAGCCCGGAAGATAAGCGCTCGTCATGGTTCTCCTTGGCCATCTGGGATAGCTGAAACAGTCTCATCGCACGCAATGTCCCTCCGTACGCCAGCTGGTACGGTAGCCACATGCGATTGTGACGAATCGTAACCGCATCCAAACCTTACATTTAATTAAAAAAATAGGTTAAGTTCATTTAATATTCATAGAAAAAAATTATGCTATTAGTGTTTTTATAAATATGGCTAATTTAGAACTTACCCCAGTGACAGCCTCTAGAATCTGGTGCCCCGCGTTCGGGTACCACAAAAAGTTGCTGACCTTGTCAGTGCGACTCCGGATACCCTGAACATCTGCCAACGCACTGTCGATGTGCTGGGACATCTCGTACGAAGTGGCTATAGGGCCATGCTGTGTACCTCGACTGGAAGATGGTACACCCCTACTGGAAGACGGTATATCTCTACTAGATGCCATGCTGTAATTGCTAATATTTTTATTAGTGTTGGTACCAAGTCTAATTTAATGTTGGTAAAATAAATCTAATTAAATTTTGGTACAATTCTATTTAAATTTTTGTAAAAAAAAACTATTTAGATTTCGGTTCAATTCTATTTAAATTTTGGTAAAATAAACCTATTTAAATTTTGGTACAATTCAATTTAAATTTTGGTAAAATAAACCTATTTAAATTTTGGTACAATTCTATTTAAATTTTGGTTCTAAACCCTAAACCCAAAATTAATATCTAATTCTAAACCGTAAACCGTAAATCCTAAAACTAAACCCTAAACCTAAATCCTAAACCTAAACCCTAAATCTAATTATTACCCTAAACTAAAAATTAAGCTAGAAAAGAAGAAAAAAACTTACTCGAGGTTGAAAGGATAGAAAACTTCTTTGAATGGGCATAAAAAATGAAACCAGCATTGTGCATTGGCATTGTGCGAACCCTCTCCTGGAGCCGCATCGGCATTCTGCGGACTCCATTAAAATGTCCCATTCTCCTGGGACCGCATCAGCATCGGCATTCTACAGACCCTCTCCAGAAATGTCCCAAATTGATGGTTTTTTGATTTTTTTTGTTCATAAAATAGTATTTTTAAAAATTTCGGCTTTTTTCATTAACATAAATGCATAAAAATGACGAATTAGTTTTTAGTGTTGTGGCATAGAACAGTGCATATCAGTGCGAAAGATCGCTGGAAATTGCAATCCGGGACAAAAGGATTTGCAGTTTTGTAGATAAGTACTGAAGCGGCGTGCGTGGAAATTGCAATCCGGGCTTGTGAATTCAAACGTGTGCAAAGCTCCATGCATCCATGGCATCATTTGCAGTGGAAGCTGTCACGTGCAAGGCAGCTTCCAGCTGGAGCCTGGAGATTATTATGTACTGTACCTACTCAGATCCTGTTTGTTACATTATATATTTATATTAGTGGACCCTTGTCACGGCTGCCACGTGTTGTCTTCTTTCGGTTCCGTTGTTGTTCATGCATCTCTATCTCTATCTCGTTCTCGTTTCGTTTCTATTTTTCTTTCCATTTTGTTTATGCAGATATAACTCCTGTATTAATTCTCCCATTTCACTTAATTCATTTCTATTTTATACCATTATATTATATGCAAACATAAATTCCACAACAGTTTCGAATTTGGCATTGCGTGTTGCGTGTATCCCTGCATGCAATGAGCAAACTCTTGTACGTGTATGCTTTTGCCCGCTAGCGTACAGCTGTTGCTCTATTGCTCTATTGCTAACAAACAAATCTTCAGCGTGGGACCACACATTTTCCGTTCAGGTTCGGCTTCTTTTTCAATTTTTTTTTTCATTTTAAATAAGAAAATAAATCCGGGCAGAGCTAATAGGATTCAAATGCCTTACTATTTGGGTCTTCATTGTACCTTTTGTTTTAATAATACAAATTATCAAAATAAATTTGTTATATGTGATCAATATAATTTTTTTCTACATCCACCTAAAAAATTATTATTCTTTTATTTTGATTTTATATGAATTAATAAGTTGAAAATTTCATACCGGAATTTATCCACATTCATATATTTTTAAATGTTCTTTAGTTCTTTCCTTCTTTTACATACTTGGTTTACATCCCTAAATATTTTTCTCTCTACTTAGTCTTAAAGTTTGAGGGTATGGGCGCAAAAAGGCTAGAAAGGGTGTGACGAGTGACGACTGCAAGGACAGCTGTTTCCAAAGAGGCAAAGACTCCTGTCCTTTGTTTCCTGTGGTACGGACTACGATGGAGTCAGAAGGCTGAGGCACAATTATTTGCAATGAAATCACATTTTTTTTTTCAATGTTAGTCGGCATGTGGCTTAAAAATATGTGGGCTGACATTTCTTTCGCACTAAACTTCCACGTGACAAATTCCTCTAATTTACTTTCTTCCTAGGGGCCTGTTCGGACGTCACGGGATTACACGGGATGAGATGTGATGGAAATGAGAACTTACTTTTGAAAAAGTGAAAACCCATGAGCACGGGTACGCATGTGATTGATTATGGGAATATGCTAAAATGGATTTTCGGTTGTATTACGGGATTAGTTGCAGGAATTTTTTTTTTTAAATGTTTGATATTATACAATTTTCTTTATTAATAAAATCAATAACGCAATTAAATAATAACATAACATTACTTATTAATTATTATTTTATAAATATAAATATTTTTTATTATTAAATGAGAAATATTTAATAATAAGAATATGCACTCTCTTGATTTTTTTTTATTGAAAAATTAACTAAACTCAAGTTAACACAAAAATAAATTATTTTGAACAAATAACAATCAAGTGAGAGATTAAGTAGCAGCTCAAGTGTTTGGGAAAAAAAAAATGGAGTTGAACTAGATAATTTTTTTCTCACCATTTTAGCATAGATGTTCCCAACAAATAAAAAAAAGATGGAACTATTTTGGGAAAATTTTGAGCATCCGAACGGTGCTGTAGAATTATAATCCAACTTCACCCAAAACCCACTTGTTCCCATAAAATAATTGACGTCCGAACACGCCCTAATTTTTTAATTATACAAATATATGAATTTCCAACATTCAATCTTTCACGCGAATAATATTTTAACTAATTCTTATTTATTTACTTATTTAGATTCCTTTTCCTTTGTTAATTAAGGTTCAAATTTCTCAACATTCCTTCATTCTCCTACTATTATTTATTTACAGCTCCTTAATTTTTTTTTTTAAGGTTACAGCTCCTCAATTAGCACCTCTGTAATCCTGTTTTCTTCAATCTTTAGAAAGTTAAGTATAAAATAATTTACAAAATTTGCTTTATTTATTTATTTTTTCAATAGAGATGTATGTTTAATTCTTATGAAAAACATCTAAAAATGTTAGACGTGCCAACACTGATTGACAAGTATCTATTGAATAAAATCCAAAAAAATAACTGAGTTACAAATTCATATGAGAAATTGCTAAAAAAATTCAGATAAAAAAATTTCTGTAAATATTAAACAGTTTAATGACTTGACTTTCAACTTTTGCTAAAAAATACTAAAACAAGAAATAGAGCAACAAATCAACAGAGAAGTTGGTGCTCCACAATGAAAGATTGGTTAGAAATAAAAACCGCTTGTAAATTTGTAATGGATGAATAGAGAAGCGTATCTTTTGGTTGGCTCAATAAAAAAGGACCCAACAATAGTGGCTGACTGGCTGGTTGCATTAATTACTATACCATACCATACCTGACCTTTGTCAATTAGCTATGCAAAATACGGCCTGGAAGAAGAAAAGGGGTCAATTATTTGGTACCAGAAGGGAAATTGACCAAAATTAGCAAAATTGATCCGACTTGGATGGCTTCACTCCCTTCGATTAATCAGATCTGACAACATTTGATTTCAACTACTTGAGTTGAACATGCTCTGTATCGATGAGGTTCGGCACCTCTCCAGCGCACACATACATATGCCGAAATTTTTAAATATAGCACAGCTCCAAAAAAAATAAACCAAAACGGCACCGTTTCGTCAGAATTCTAAAATTAGCACGGCCGCAGATCAGCTGAGCGGCCCCATTTACTGGGGACCGCAGATCAGCTGAGCGGCCCCTGAAATGGGGCCGCATATTGGCTGAGCGGCCCAGGGGGCCGCATATTGGCTGAGCGGCCCCCCTTTTTTTTTTTTAATATCGGAAATGCTGTTATTTTTTTTTATGATTGTGTTATAAAAATAATTGTATTTGTATTGTAGTTTGAAATGTTGTTTAAATTTATGTATTTTGGTGCAAGTTATTTTAGAAATGTCGTTCGTTTGAAATATTTTATATACGTTGTGTGGTTCAAATATTTTTTTTGTACGAGGAGATAGTGATATAATGAACAAAATAAATAAATAACCAAAACAAATAATAAACTAACAAAAAAAATAAGAGACATAATATAACAAATAAATCCAGTATCTGACATAGTCTACGAATATAATTAAAACTAAATAAACATCCAGTCCATTGGTACGGCTCTCAGCCTACGAATATAATTAACTACCTCGTGCATCTCGAGCAGCTCTGTTCTGTCTTTCCATTGTATCTCGGCCGGCTTGGTGTCCTCTTCTCCTACGATGTAGTACATCCATCCACATCGGAATCCTGTTGTGTTTTCTTCTGCCCAAAGAAATATTTTTATCTTCTGGAACAAGTACAGGGCCCTCGTTTGCAGGCCATTCCGACTGATTTTCATAGACATGCCATTCAGCACTCCATGTGTTGATCAGTGTCCGGATGTGGTAGTAGTGACTAACAAAGCAGCCAGGGTCGATGCCTCGGAGACGGCACACAGACACAACATGAGAACACGGTATTCTGTCCAATTGAGGCTTTTGGCATGTGCATTCCACCGTGTGATCATCCCTGATGTGAACCGTGTATTTGAAATTAGCCTTGGTAAACCGGCCAGAATCGTCAGGTATGTAAGAGTGAACTCTCTCTTGTGTAGAGGTTACCTCGAACTCGTTGTTGTGGCCAAACCCCCCAAGCGTCTTCATAGTATTGAACCTCTCGAACCGGTGGTTAATAAGCTAAGAAAAATTAAAAAATAATGAAGAAGTCAGATCTTTTTAACAAAGTTACTAAAAAATTATGAAAAAAAAACTATAAATAAAAGTACCTCATGCACACGACACGAGAACTGTTGACCAAGACTGGCTTCATTTAGCGCTTTGGCCCTTCTTTGCGCAAACCATGTGAGACATTTGTAAAATGTGTCTTCAATTATTGCTGCCACCGGTAACCTACGAGATGACCTGAAAACATTATTTAGCGACTCGGAACCGTTTGTAGTCATAATTCCCCAACGGTAACCGCCGTCCAGTGCTTGGAATATCTTCCATGGTTTCGGACACTCGTTCTCGTCTTGATCCAAATACTTACCCACACCGTCCAGCCAATTGAGAGCGCGATCACATACATCCCCCATTGCTTGCATTCCTTGCTCGTATCTCCTCATCTTTCTCTTAGCCACACATATCCTAAAAAACTTGATTGCCGCCTCACTACAACCGTTCTTCTTCATGTTCTCGGCTATGTGAGTAGCACAAAGACGGTGAACACATTGATCCTCATCCTCATCGTTCCACCCCAAATCATCTTGTCTGAACACCTTCTTTATACCTTTGCCCCTATCAGTTATTACACACATGAATCTGGAGCGAATTACATTGCGGCGCAACCATTTCATGAACCACGCACAATCTTCGAAACTCTCTGATTCTACCAGTGAAAAAGCCAACGGGAGAAGCTGGTTTTCTGCATCGTACCCGGTTGCAATCAACAACTTGCCTGTATTACAATAATCAAATTAAGTAAAGATAAAAAATCAAATTAAGTAAAGATAAAAAAATCAATAGTTACCTTTGTACCGGCCTGACAGAAAACATGCATCAACGGTGATGACTGGTCTGATGTGTTGAAAAGCTGCAATGCACGGTCCAAATGCCCAAGCAGCCCTATGGAAATACCTCCATGGTCCTGGTTGACCGGTGGGAAATGAGGTCACCTCAAACAATGTTTCTGTCAATAAATTAAAAAAATAAGTTCAATTGTTGATTTTATTACAATGACGTAAAAAAAATAAGTGTCAATTTAGTACCTGGGTTCTTTCTCTTGATTGCCTCCAACAACGGAACTATAAGAGAGTACGACCCCTCCCAACTACCAAACTGGCGGGCAATTGCCAACTCACGGCCACGCCACAGTTTGTTGTACGCCGGTATCTGACCGTTGTATCTTTCAGCAACAGCGATCCTTACTGTGTTGATACTCAAATCAACGTCGTTCCTCATGTGAGCCGATATGCAATCGGCAACCATACTAGCCGACAACTGTGCATGATCAATTCTTGTCGCATCCGCGTGACATGAATGTTGTGTTGGGCACTTCGAAATACGCCATTGTGTACCGTAACCAGTGGCCTTTGCGAGTATGTACCAGCCACACCTACTGTCACTGCACTTGAACCTCATTCTGGTGGTATTACTATGCGTATTCCTTATCTCTTTGTTGCAAACTATGTGAAACCTGGCAATTGCGCTCTTCATGGCCTCTTTTGAGTCATATATTTGACCCTCAGACAGTTCATTCTCAAACACTTCCCTCCTTCCAAACAAACTCGAATTTGCGGGCTGAAACCCTGATGTGTCATTGAAAGCTGAACACGGGTGCTGAAACCCGCGATCCATTATCCGAAAACCACTATCCATTACGAAAGTCCTCGGCCGTCCAAGCACAGGCCCGGTATCTTCCTCGTCACTATGATCGCCCGTACCCTCAGGATTGTCATCACCCCAATTTTCCTCTGCCTCTTGTAATTCTGAATCCTCTGATTCAGCACTTTCATCTGGATCACAAGATTGACCCCAATGAGCGCTCCGACTAGATGAAGGCTGGTCGGTCCGGGTGGGGGCCCGACGGGAGGGCCGACTACTGGACGGTCGATCTCTCTGAACTGGGGCTCGACTACTGGACGGTTGGTCAATTTGGACAGGGGCCGGACTAGAGCCGGATGAGTTACCCCGACCCCGACCCTGAATTAACCTCATAGCTGGGTTGGTACGCCGGACTCTAGTAACCTCCACATATAGATCGATTATCTTGTATGTACCCCCAGAAAAACTCATAGTTTGGTTGTACAATACCTGCCAGACTCCCTCATTCTGGATTGGAAAGAGTTGGAACCAGGTTTGTGCTGAACTAGTCGGCATACTAATCTTGGCCTCAATTTTAAGGTCATACTGGCCCTGATCCAATCCCAAGTTCTGACATATACTCGATTTAAGCCCCACATAATCAGTACCCGGTAAAACCGGAATCACAGTAACAGGTCCGATACTATAATAAACCCCATTAGGACCTGTTAGAACATCACCACCAGTATAAATTGATACCATAAGAGCCATTTTGAATCCAATACACAAGAAACCTAAAATTAAAAATTAACTAAATTAATTATTAATCTACTGAAAATAAAAAAAATGAAAAAAAAAAGAGAGAAAAAAACTTACAGGAGAAGCTCTTGTCCAGGAGAGAGAGGGAATCAGAGTGTGAAATGAATTTCTCTCTCCTGGATCGGAATAAGAAGGGAAGGGGCCGCTCAGCCAATATGCGGCCCCCTGGGCCGCTCAGCCAATATGCGGCCCCATTTCAGGGGCCGCTCAGCTGATCTGCGGTCCCCAGTAAATGGGGCCGCTCAGCTGATCTGCGGCCGTGCTAATTTTGGAATTCTGACGAAACGGTGCCGTTTTGGTTTATTTTTTTTGGAGCTGTGCTATATTTAAAAATTTCGGCATACATATGTATATATATATTTATGGTACTATGAATAGCGTATATTAGTCTATACTACATATTAATATTTTTGTTTTCAAAATTTTAACGGTTGATCTGACTCGTTTGATACAGTTTCATATGAATATGTATTTGTAAATCAAATTAATATTTTTAGATTTTTAACTACTTATTTTAGATAGGTAGAAAATCTTTATTTTTGGATGATCCAGATTTTTCATATCAAATAATTTTCTACCCATTTAAAATATTAGTAAAGAAATTCAAAAAAATATAAAATTAGTTAAAAAGCACATATTCATAGGATGACCATGTTGAACGGTTCCGATCAACCGTTAGGACTTTTAAACCGAAGATCTGAGTCCATAACTCGGAACAATATGCTATATGCATAGTACCATAGCCTCACTCTTTATCAAAAGCAGATGGAGCATGAATGAGGTCAATTAATCTTCATTTTTTGTAGAATTTTTTTATATTTACGTATGATTTTTTATATAATTTAGAGTAAAATGTCATAAGTACTTTAAATGGATCCTCATTCTTAATATGTAAATTTTATATGATTGATCTCCATTATGTGTTTGACCTTTATAGTTCGAAAGTCTGATTCTGTCTTGCTTTTTTTCTTTATGTTATATATTTGTAGGACATTTTTTTTAAATATATGCAGTGCCACAAGGATTTAAACCCACTATCCAGTAAGTCAGGATCTTCTCAAGTAAACATCAATTTTGAGTTTAGATCTGAACAGTCCATATCACAATTCGGACTAATTCGGTCTAAAGTGAAATGCAAAGGATCCTTTTAATATTTATGTAAAAAAATGCCTTCAAAATTTTAGTTAGTTTAGGTGATATGAATTCCTCTCCGGTTGGGATTTCATTTCCTCCTAGATCGTTTTTGCTATTATGAAATCTGTAAGTGCTAGCTTAAAAGATATCGGAAATTCCTTCTAAAATCTTCGGTAATAGGTACCTAGAGTGGGAAAAATGGCACGCCGGAGCCGGCTCCGTCACGGAACGGCACGGCACGCGTGTCGGTCACGTGCTGTGACTCACGTGTCCCGTGCCGTGACAATTATTGGCAAAGAAGACACGGCACGGCACGGAAATTGTCTTGGTCACGGCACGGAACACGGAAACGGCATGTCACGGGACACGCGAGTCACGGAACGGAAGACACGCCAGTCACGGCAGTAGCGAAGCAATACACTAACATACCTTCCTATAAAGTATAATTTTATTTTAATTAAAATATTTACCTTTAAATTTCAATTAAAACATTTGAATTTTAAAGAATCGTTTCATATATTTTTTTTAAACGTTAAATGCGATCAAACTTGACTAACGCGCGTTTGGTCACGGCACGAATTAGTCACTGCACGACTTAGTCATGGCACGCGAGTCACAGCGTGACTCGCGTGCCGTGACCACCCCTTGTAATTTTTGTCACGGCAAGGCACATGAAAAATTTACTTGATCACGGCACGACACGGCACGTGACCAAAGTCACGGCGTGTTAGTCACGGCACGGCACGGCACGTTTTTCCCTCTCTATAGGTACCCAATTTGATAATTTTCATGGTTGTTAAATCGGAATATTGTACGTAATATAAAATTAAGTGTTACATTTTCAACTTGAATAACAACAGATAGAAAACCGTACTATGCATATTTGAGTCACATTCGTCTTCTTTAAATTTTGTACCGAAATACAATTGAAAACTCTTGAAAAATTAAAAACAAGATCCACGCAAAAAGCCGTCTCACTCGCGAAATGGTAAGGAAGCCTGTACGAAATTTGATTGGACATTTGTACTAACGAGGGCAAATTTGATTTTTTATTTATTTATTTTGAATTTGTCGGTTCAAGTTAATTTACTTTTCCCAAACAAACAAATTAACTTTGAAAGACCTGAACTTAGGGCTGCATAAAAAATTCGTATTTCATAACTCGATTCGAATTTGATTCGAAAAAGTTAGTAAAAAAATTGGATTTGAAATTGAGTTCATTTGAAATTAATTCCAACCAAATTTAAATCAAAATTAATTAAAAACCAAACTCAAACTGGACCTTGTTCGTTCGAAATAGATTCGCAAACCAAACTTAGTTCGAAATTAACTCAAACGTGAACAGTTGATTTCCCCTGATAACTTATATTCACTGTTGAAAACCTTGCCATTGCATCTATAAAGTAATTTGTAGATGTTCAGTAGCTAGTTTAATGAAGCGAAATATATAGCTGAAACTTTGAATACCTGTGAGGTTTTTTTAGGAGGATTTTTCAGTAATTAGTGCCTAGTTGTAATGAACTTTAATGTTTTATTTAGGATAATATTTTAATTGTACTTTAAATACTTTGGATATTTGAAAACTTTGGTGATGTTGCTCCTATTGGCTATTTGGAAAACTTTGGATACTATGATTGTACTAAATTTTGATTGATTGTACTAAACTTTGGTGTTTGATATAAATTTTGGTATTTGTAATGAACTTTGATATAAACTTTGGTGTACTGTGTAATTAGAATTCAGAATGCCTGAGTTTTTATTGAAGTACAGTAATTTCGAACTATGGCCCAGCCATAAGTCATAACTCGTAAGTCGTAACAAAGTTCATAAAAGTTTAAAATTGAGTTCGTAAAAAGTTCGATTCGAAATTGAGTTCGTTCGAAATTAATTCAAACCAAACTTAGTTCGAAATTAATTCAAACCAAACTCAAACTGGAGATAAGTTTGATTCGGTTCGGTTCGTTTGCAGCCCTACCTAAACTACATAGATCTGAGTTCCAACTTTCGATATATATTAGACCGTACAATTCTGATTAATTTGCAAACATAAATACTGAATTTAGCGATATTAAAAATTTAGACTTTTGACGTAATGATATATATGGGAATGGTATAGTGGTTTGAAAAAACCCAGCCGGTCCAAGACTGTGTAGGCCCGTGGACTAGTTCTGGACCAGATCAGATCAAATCCGGACTGCCCCGGGTAGAACCGGACCCGGACCCAGACCTAGCAGTAGCCCTCATAAAAAAAAACCGGACCAAACCGGACCCAGACCCAGCAGCAACCCAAAAAAAAAAAAAAACCGCCGGACGGTGGACCGGACCGGACCGTGTCAATTTAGACCACGGTCCAAGCACGGATTTCGGCCGACCCTTAATTATTCGAACTGCCGGACCCAGACCGTGAAACCCGCCCAACCCGTGTGGACCGTGGACCGTTGGAACCGTGGCCCGGCCGAGTCTGGATCGGACCAGACCGGATCGGACCGGCCCGTTTTCAAAACCCTAGAATGGTATAATATGAAGTATGATCATAGGAAAGATGTATGACAGACAAACTTTAAAAGCATAATAATAATGCCCTCTCATAAAAGGCCTAAAGTTGGGTTTAACGTAACATAGTTTTTGTCCTTCCGATGAAACTTGTATACTTGAAGTGTAAAGCAGCAAGCCCAGTTCGTTTTGTAGATACTTTTGGAATTATGCCTCTTGTTGGGCCTAATTGTTTTTCGTTTATTCTGCGATTACTCTATATATAATGGGCATCCGTATCTGGTAAGCTGTTACTGTTACCATCAAGGTTTGGATCTGCCGCGATACATCGCACTCAGAGAACAGGTGTCTGACCATTTCAATCTCTTTTCTGCACATACTGCAACGGTTAACCAGTACCATCCTCCTCATTAGATTGTCGATTGTGAGAATTTGATTTTATGGTCGCATAATATAATAGATTTAAGTCAATTAATATAAGTTGTTTATTTGGACAAACTAGTGACGTTGCTCTTATTTCAATCGCCAGAGGCATTACTATTTTAAAACCTGATGAGACAGCTCCTGGTGTTCGGACAATTCCTTTTTGTTTCTAATTACATTTCTCTTTGATGCAAGTGCTGTGAATTGCTAATAGAAGTTTGTTATCCTTAACGTACATCCTTATATCACAAATGTCCAAATTAAGAATCTTAATGCTAATTTAGCAATCCAACCAACAGTTCTTTTTTTTTTTGAGAAGCTTGACAGTGGCTATCAAGAGTTACAAATTATAATGAAAACATCTAACAATTACAGCCTATAGTATACCGCTGTACCCTTAAAACAAGATCATCTAAGAGCAATATTTAAACCAAAGTCTCCCCAGCTGTATCATCTTTGGTACCAGACATCGTACCGGTACTCTCTTTGCTCTAAATATTCGTGCATTTCGTTCATTGCAAAGCATCCAGGTAACTGCCATAAATAAGGAATTCCATTCCTTGGTTGTCATGATCCCATCTCTTCTTATTGAGAGCTGTGATTTTTGCCAAACTTCTGGTACCGAAGAGGCACTTACCATGATCTTGGTACCCACTACCAATTCGATCTGCTCCCAGCTCTCTAGTACCCACAAGAGTCTTTGCTCCCTTTATTCAAAATTTTGAAGATAATTTCTGAAACCTAATAATTTCAGTTCAGGCCTCTGATTTCATTCAACAATGAAAAAGATGATTCGGCCTCATCCACCAGCAGTGCATCTTTGAAAATAAACCGGTCCAAATGGAATGGGGTACCTTACCTCTCCTGATTCAGATTTAATTGTATTAGAATTTGATGTATTTGGATGATCCCTTGGGAGTTGGGACCCAAAAAGACCCAACAACCAGTTCTCTAAAAGTACAAATCTAACAGTCATGGAAAATAAATGTGATGAATCAATGTTAAATGAACTCTTCTTAGCAAAGATTGTAATTTACAAAATTGAATCTACCATATTGCTAAGTGCCTTATCAGTTAACAAACTAGCCATATGAAATGCATCTGAGATTCTGTCATAATTAAGACTATTGCTCAATTTCCAGTAACCTAAAAAAAAAAAACTAAAATAGAAAAGCTCCTGAAGCGAGAATAATTACATGAAATAGGGAAAATACACTTGACAAAAGTTCACTCATTAGACTATATATTACAATCGGAATTTATAGGACAGGGTCAGATTGTTTTTTCTCTCCCAGAAGTATATAATATAGAGAGTATAGAGTGTTTTTAATAAAACATAACAAATTAATTAATTACAAATAGAAAAACATATGTGAATTTACTAAGCACGAGGATCAATGGAACTTACTGGACCCAACTAATTGGCCCACCTTGCTTCAACCTTGTCCTTCTCTGATCCAGATTCAATTACTTGCGCTTTCTTAATCAACCTGATTTTGACACTGACCAACTTGATTTGTAACTGCTCAACAAATGCACTTAATTTTTATTTTTCTTTTCAAAAAATACAGTTAAGAAAAGAAATACACTTATATAATGCCATGTGTTTTGCTCTCCTAATTTCTTTCACAATCATATGATGTGAGCGCCCATACAAGTTGGCAGGATACCAAGTTGTTTTTTTTTTTCAATAAAATTAATTTCAATGAAGAAAATCGACCGCTCTTATTCTATTAAGATTTTTGCTATTCGACAATCTCCCATCAAAATTATCACCTATTAATTGAATGCTATATATGAATGCATCGAACATGTTAAAAGTCTAATAAACTCATTGATCGGATTGTTAGCAAACTGTGGCAAATAGAGGGTAGCGTTTAAGAATAGTGCAATGTATAGAAAGTTGGGCTTAGGCCACAAGTTGAAGATCTTGTAAATATAACTTAATCCTAATAAGTCCAGGCAGCCCCTGCCTTTCCTTCAAAAAACTCATTGATCGGATTAGACTCCTCTTCGTTTAATAGCGGAAAAGATATAGCATATAATTAGCTGATCATCAGAAGAAGCTAGCCACAAGGAGAATTAGCCGAAATTTTTATTTATACCTTCGGCCCAAAAACCATAAAATATCCAGAATTCCATATTTACCAGGGCCGTAACGATAAATGATGCCCCTGGTGCTATAAATACGGACCGCAGGGAGTGAGAAAATCTAAATTTGATATTCGCGCCACTCTCCAGGCGGGATAGAGGATTCATGAAGAAGAAGGTGCGGAAATTATTTAGTCTAGATTCGTAGGCGTTTGATTTATAGTTTGTTAGGTGTTTTGTTAGATATTGTAATTTATTTATTTTCATCGGACATTAAATGTTTTTATTTTATCTGAACAAATTCTGGTTATTTAGTTATTTATTTTTTGCTTTGTTAATTTTTTTTATTGATTATATCATTATTTCTTCGTATACAAACGACATTTTAAATGAACGATATTTTAATCCTACAAACAAACGATATTTTATAAATAATTGACATATCCAGTAAACAACATTTAAAACAAAGTAACAATTAAACATATAATAACTAAAATATATAAAAAAAACAAATAAATAAATAAAATAAACAATTTTGTCAAAAAATAGAAAATGGGGCCACAACGACAAATGGTGGCCCTCATGAATAGGGCCGCCATTTGTTATTGCGGCCCGAGTGAATTTCTAGAATTTGTGGTTTTTTGTTTTTTTTTGTTTTTGACCGAGGGTATTAATAAAAAATTTCGGAGAATTAGGCTCTGTTCGGCTGCAGCGTAATTTTTACTGTTCACGTGGACAGTAAAAATCAGTTCAAAAATTTTGTTTTCCTGTGTCTATTTCCTATCCCACATTGCAGCCGAATAGGGCCTTAGAGATGATTAAATACGAGATTAGAGGGAGAGTTGTGGGTTCATATGAAAAATATGGTACATAACGAGAAACAATTTGGCAAACCTAAAGTTTCTGCTCTGCCCTCTTCTTCATTTTAAGTTAGGCGAATGGAAAGGCACCGAAGTTATATCGATTAAATACCAAAGAGGTGATCTTGTTGTTGTCTTCGTTTTTGTTCATTTTCACTATATGTTAAAAATGTTAATTTCTCTCTATTTAGCTTCTTCAAACCCTAGCTAGATGAATGACAAATGTATAAATTAATATAGAATATTGAGATTTTTTTTATCTTCTTCAAATTAATGACATGATGAAAGATTTTAATTCTAAAATATCGTCATAATTAAACTCTATTAGAATACATTGAGTTGCTGTAATCATAATATAAGATATATAGGTATGCATGGAATTAACATACAGTATATATTGACCCACAATTAAAAGACTTCTTACTACAACGATCCACGAACGAATTTAAATATGCAAAAAGAATACAAGCTTAAATTTTGCACTTGACCAATTTTTGTACTCTCACAACAAGTACACCTAACTTGCTTTAATAATTCCCGTTGCCAATAATACAATGAAACAAGGAAATGCATGATGCATCCAGCGCTATGACATTGTGGGTGATGCACAAAACAGTGAAAAGTGCAGGGAAGTCTTTAAGTGGCAGTTGAAGTTATGCGTTTGTTCTCTTCTGAAATCTCAGTACAGCACAACACAAGAATACAACACCCCTGTACAACGAACCAAAGCCCCGAAGGAGTAAGATCCAAAGAAGAGGGATGAAAATGAAATGCCCCAAAATGTAGGTTTTACAAGAAACAAATTAGAGAGTAAAGACCCCATGCCATCTTAAGTTCTTAACCCGGCCTCCATCGCTCTCTTTTGTCTCTCTTCGCTCCTGCAAGTCTCTTACCTTGTTCCATTTTTCTCTCTTCTTCTTCTCTCTCTTCTTTCGTATTTTCAGTTTATTTTTATTTTATTTTGACTATTTTGTAGTAACAAGAAGTGGTCACTGGTCAGGTCTCTCGGTGCTTTCTTTATCTGGCTTTTCATTTATTCCGTCTCTTTCTATCTCTGCGCCTTTCTCTCTCTCTAGGTCTGAGGTGGTCAGAAACTCAGAATTGAATTGAAGGCAAATTTAATGATGTTTGGTGGGAGTTCCTTACAATTGTAAAAATCCTAGCTAGGAGCGTTAGTTATTGCTCTCTCTCTCTCTCTCTCTCCCCGAGGCACACACACAGTTAAACAAACTACAACATCTCTCCAACTCCTATTAGCCTCTTTTACAATTTTATTGGGTCATGAAGAGGAGGTGGGCAAGACTCTTGATGGTTGCATCTATAGCTCTCCTCATGTCATATGGAAGCTTGCATGGTTTTGCAAGGGAGATTGGGAGAGAAAAGATCAGGACAGATAACGGGTCGGCTTTGAGCACTGGTACAAGTCATACAATTGGTATGGATGTGAAGCGGGTCAAGGTAAAGAAGATTGCAGCTAATAATGATAGCTTGGTAGATGATGATAAGAGGCTTGTACCAACTGGCCCAAATCCATTGCATAATAGGAGATGAGATTTCGATCAGCTCAAGTTTGTCTTCTCAAAAGAGATATCGATCAAGGAGGAGAAGAAGGAGAAGGAGAGTAATATGTTACAATTCTCTGCTTGTTTTTCTTCTTTTTTTGTGTGTAGTTTTGGAGGGTTTTTTTTTTTTGTTGCCATTTGGAAATTAAGAAAAAGAAGAGGCCTTTTCTCTACTCTTTAATCTGATGAATTTCATATTTTTTTTTCATAGTTACAGTAGATTTAAAATTCAGGTAGCATGAGGTGGCTAGCTTAACATAATATATAATTGAAATGTCCTATTAATTTGTAGTCACCTGCTTCATCGATTTGGATATTGTGAGCTTGTTTTATACAATCTGTAACTCGTACCAGTCTAACAGGAGCTTTTGAGTTTTTGCCATGGCGGTGAATATACATTTTAATTTTAATTTTTTTGGCAAATAGAATATACATTTAAAGTTGGGGTAGTTGATCGATAGTATGAACCAAATATTTTCAGTACTCAAATATTTAGATTCCCTGCTCTGAACAATTTGAATTGAACATTTGAATATTTGTTTAAATGTTGTACAAACAATTATCTTTACTGCATGTACTAGATTTAAACATGCAACTTAATTCATATATACATGAAAAATAATATTTTAACCAATATTGTGAATGCCGTAACAATTATTCGATAAAGGCCACAAACAAGAGACAATTTTATGAGAAAGTTTAATTATATTCTTGATTTTATTGTTAAATAGAGTACAAATGACATAATTTATATCAACATAAATTTCGAAAAAGAGAACTCTATAAATGACATGTCGTAAAATATCCTATACTAAAATACAAAATTATTCTTCTTTAATATAACCTGTCAAACATAGTCTACTATTCTGACATCCTGTTAAATCAAGTCTGATGAAAATATATAATGAGATAAGAGGCATACACAATACTAATTAATTCGTTAATGTTTTGCATTCAATCATATTGATAGCTTTAACTTCATTGACAGTTTAATTATGGCTATTATACATATGCTGTATATATGATTCGACTAGCTAATTTATGCCATTCGATTTCAGTTATATAATTTTCTTTCCCTTCTGATCATTTGCAATGTTGGGTTAGGCCCGAATCAAGTTTTTAAAGTTTTAGAAAGGCAGAATATAAATTGCCCAATTGCATATGCAGAATAATTATGGCAATTATTGATATGGAAATTTTCCTTATTTGCATGTTCCATATTATAAAGTTGGGAAAGGGGATGATTCAGAATCCGATCCAATTCTGAATGCTCTAAATTTTGAGATTGTCTAAAAAATAATGATTCGAGATCCTAATCAATCCGAACTCAAATGATCTGAAACAAATTAAAGGATTCTGAAAATAAAAATGACTAGAAACAAAGGATTCATATACCACAACAAAAATAATCCAAAACCCGACAATTGTCGGACCCAATCCAAGATGATTCGAAGTTAGATGATCCAAAATTCAACTCGATATGATCCCACCCGAGAATTAAAAATGATCCGGAGACGAACAACTTCAAACCCGACGATTGTTCGAAGCTAAACTAATCTGAACCTGATCGAATCGACTGATTGCCACGTGCACCTCGAACTGGCTAGTTGTCTTATTTATACACCGTCTTGCCTAGAGAACGATATTGTGATTTCATTGTTCCTATTTAATTTGTACTGTATATTGTGATAATCGGACTATTCTTGCTTTCGTTAGATATTAGGTTCTAACAACTAACAAACAGGTAGTGGAAAATATATTAATAGCTCAAACTTCAATGGATCAATATGGTATAGAACTTGTGAATTTATTTCATCACTCAAAAAAAAAAAAAAAACGAACAAACAGATAAATAGGCAATTAACTGTCTATAATTAGCAGAGGAAGTACGTACGGTGTGATTATTTTCTTATGATGACAGCATTTACTTAATTTTAACCCAAGAACATATATAATGTATAGAACATGATGCAAACACATTACTAAATGAAGTTGGTATATCAATAGCCAATAGCGTGTTGCTGACCGTATACCTAGGAACAGGGAGCAGTATGGCCTATAAAGGTGTTCTTCCGAAGTGAACGGAGAAGGAAGAAAGAGAAAATTTCATTTTACTCTCCATTTGAAATTATAAGAGATGAAGGAAGTATAAGAAATTTAACTTTCTCATTTTCTTCGTTCTCTTTTCTTTCTTTCTTTCTTTCATTTATATCAGAAACATATATACCTTAAATGTTGAGAACCAACATAACATTAATTAATTAAACAGCCAACTCATATTTCTACATGTTCGCCTCTGTTAGCTAGGACGCCTAATATTGGCGCAAGTACAGTAGGCCTTTTTAAGATTGCCCGTATGAATGAAAGCGACTACTTTGATTTGTTATATATTTATTTCTTAGACAGTTAAGTTATTGCCTTTCAGTCTTTTTGGTACCATTAACCATTTGCGTCTTTTCATGTTTTGTATTTATTTTGTGCTGTTTTCTTTCTTCTTTTTTTCTGCTGGAAACTTTTTCTGCTTGAAACTGGAAAGGCTTGTACGTGGGCATAGGTTCCTAGACTGGTAGTATTCGGAATGCCTAGGTTACGTTTAGATCTGTACTATTCATCACCTTTTTCTTCCTTTTATTGTTCTCTTTGTTTGTTTATTAACTCATGCATCAAAAACATAAACACCACTGGAAATTTGTTGAAAATTCAGAAATTATAAATCATTCTTTTGTTCATTACTTCATTCATACCCATAGTAACAACTTAATTGTTCGGGAAAGGTTCCGTGAAGTCAAAAATTTGTGATTTAGGAATAATTCGGGTATAATTCGGGAATGATTCGGAATAATCCGGATCAGAGATCTCAGTCCAACAAGGAAGCAAAAAAAAAACAAAAAAAAATGTTTTGGGAAAAATTCGGGAAAAATCCGCGAATAATTCGTAAAATTCGGAAAAAATCCGTGAATAATTCGTAAAATTCTGAAAAAGTTCGTAAAATTCGCAAATTATTCGGGTATAATTCGGTCAAAGTTCGGTCAACCGAATAATTCGGCGTTCGGTTCGGCATCACCAAAAAAATGAATATTCGGATATAATTCGCGAATCTTGTCACTATGTTCATACCAAAAGAAAATAGTTTGGTAGATTGATTTTGTATTGAATTTTAAAGATCAAACTTGAAGTTGAAAAAAAGTTGAGTGAGGCAATGGTAATATGCATATTATGGATTGACCTGTGCTATAGATTTATATCTCTATTTTTAAAGTTCAAATCAAAGTTTTCATTTTTTTTGAAATTTTGTTGCTATTTTCTTAGATAGGTTTTTCTTCACTCAATTTGAAAATTTTGGACCATTTCAAAAATAGTGATTTTCTATCTATCTAAAAAAATTTGTAAAAAATTCTAAAAATAGTAAATTTGATCTTCAAATATATTTTTATATGAATATCATGTTTAACGGTTTGGATAATTGTTTGAATTTTAAAAATAAAGGTATGAATACATAGTACGGATTGACCCGTAATATGCATATTATCATAGCCTCATAGTATTCTCCTTTGAATATAGAGACATCAATCCATCCATAGTACGAGTTGAAAATTTAAATAATATTTCGCTATGGTGTTCTCTTTTTAGCTAACATAGAAACCAACAAACATTAAATGAAGTCCGAATTTTCTATTGAAGAGTTAAAGGAAAAATAAATTATATTTAATTGCGTAAATTCGGCAATAACGTTAGTACAGTAGCAACTGTATTTTGACTATTAGTTGTGTTCTCTGTATTAAATGCTATTATATCTTTTACTATTTATTTTTATGAAATTAATGGTGCAGATTTCAGATACTAAAAAATATCAACTGTTCTGATGTTAAAATAATCATAATCAAATAAATTTACAAGGTGAGCACCATTATAAGATTGTAATATACAAGGTCTACGAATAAATCCAAAAAAAAAAATTATTTATCACAATTTTCATTGTTCAACCTGAACCTGTTTGAACCCCTTGAACGAGACGTAAAAAACACAACGGCATGTATGTTCAGAGAAACTACCGAGATTTTTATTAATACCCTAAAAAAAAAAAATAATAATAATAATAAAAATATCCTCATTTTGAAAAAAAATTTAAAAATGCCCTAACCGCCCCATGATGGGGCGGTTCACTCCCTCAACCAAACCGCCCCATTACTGGGCGGTTCACCCCCTATACCCAACCGCCCAATGATGGGGCGGTTCAAGCCCGAATTTTTTTTTTGCTTAAGCCCCCCTCTGGTCCCTTCCCCCCCCCTCTAACCCACCCGCCCCCCCACCCTTCCTCCTACCCGACCCGACAGCCACCCCCCCGCCCCCCCAGCCCAGCCCCGCCCACCCCCGGCCTCCCCTCTCCCCGGCCACCCTACCCCCGGCCTCCCATTCCCCGCCCCCTACCCGGCCTCTCCTCCTCTCTACCCGGCCGCCCATCCCCTCCCCCACCCCGCCACCACCACCCGACAGCCACCCGAACCAGCCCCTCCCACCTCAGCCCCTCTCTCCCTCTCTCGGCCAAACTCTCTTCCTCTCTCGGCCACCCTCTCTCTCTCTCTCGGCCAACTTTCTCTCGATCGGATTTTTTCTGGTACGTTTACGTAAATTATTAATTTATTTTTTTGTAGAATTAAGAGGATTTAGTTTGGAAATTGAATTGCCGTGTGCGGGTTGTTGATTTTCCCGACGCGATGAAGTTGATAAAAATTAGAGTTTATGGTTCAGTTTGGAAATTGAATTGCCGTGTGCGGGTTGTTGATTTTCTCGACGCGAGTAAGTTAAATTAGGGTTTATAAATTAAATTAGGGTTTAGGTTTTATAAATTAAATTAGGATTTATAAATTAAATTAGGGTTTATAAATTAAATTAGGGTTTAGGTTTTATAAATTAAATTATGGTTTATAAATTAAATTATGATTTATAAATTAAATTAGGGTTTATAAATTAGGGTTTATAAATTAAATTAGGGTTTAGGTTTTATAAATTAAATTAGGGTTTATAAATTAAATTAGGGTTTAGGTTTTATAAATTAAATTATGGTTTATAAATTAAATTATGATTTATAAATTAAATTAGGGTTTATAAATTAGGGTTTATAAATTAAATTAGGGTTTAGGTTTTATAAATTAAATTAGGGTTTATAAATTAGGGTTTATAAATTAAATTAGGATTTATAAATTAAATTAGGGTTTAGGTTTTATAAAATAAATTATGGTTTATAAATTAGGGTTTATAAATTAGAGTTAGGATTTATAAATGAAATTAGGATTTATAAATTAAATTAAGATTTAGGTTTTATAAATTAGGGTTTAGGTTTTATAAATTAAATTAGGGTTTAGGTTTTATAAATTTAAGTTATTTGCAAATTGTGCACTGCAGATACTATGGAGAGGGGTGGTAGTTTTATACCGTACGTCGGTCATCCTCTGATGGAGCAGTGCATTATGAATCTCGGATTGTACCAGCTTGCTACCATGCCACAGGGTCAGATCGACCAGGCTCTGATGAGCGGGCTCGCGGAGAGATGGCGACCGGAGACTCATTCGTTCCACTTAACCTTTGGGGAGATGACCGTGACCTTAGCAGATGTGAGCGCTCTATGGGGTCTACGGATCGATGGGGAGCTTATCAGCGGTGTCTCCGACAGTCCACTTCATGTGGGGATGATACGGCGGCTTCTTGGGGTAGCGGATCCAAAGACGCTACAGAAGAAGAAGAAGAAGGATGATGAGGAGTTCCGGTATTCGGGGTACTGCATTAGCCTAGCGGCGCTCCGTGATCACTTTTTCCTGCATCGGATCACAGCCGAGACCACTGATCTGGAGGCCGTCAGGAGGTAATAATTGAGAATCTTGAAATTAAAATATGTTACGAACTCAACAGTGAAAATCATTAAATTTATCTTTACTATTTTATATTTTTAGGTATGTGAGGGCCTTTGTGCTGGATCTCTGTGGCAGCGTCATGTTCGTGGACTCCAGCGGTGACTCGGTTCCGATTATGTTCCTCTCTCTGCTGACAGAAATTGAGAAGCCATCGACCTGGAACTGGGGCGGAGCTGTGATCGCCCACTTATACCGGAGCTTGTGCCATGCTTGCTTGGTAAGTTTTCACAAATATTTCGGAATTTAAATTACAATAATTAGGGTTCAATAATCACCAACACATTCACCTCATGTCCAAAATATAGGTGAAGAACAAGCAGATCCACGGACCGCTTCTTCTACTCCAGCAATGGTCGTGGTCTCATTTGCCGGTATGTCGGCCAGTTCGTCCGTCTCTTGTCCCTTACTTGAGGAGACAGGATGCCGAGAGGTGTCCCGCGTACGGTGCCATATGGGGCGATCGACACACGTACGAGAACACGGGCAGGGGGGGAACTGTGGGGATTTCATATGTCCGGAGTCAGCTCCATATGCTTCACGAGAGCAGCGTCGACTGGTTCCCCTACCGGGAGTTCTACGAAAGGAACGCATTTTGTCGACTGACATTGGAGCAGAGGCATCTCTGGTTTTATCGGGGGCCGTGTGTATGTTACTGGATTGTTGAGTACACGTATCCAGATCGCGTGTCCCGACAGTTTGGTCTGGACGCATTTGTCCCGCAGTTCCCAGAGCTTGGAGAGGCTGAGACCACCAAGTTGCACAAGTAAGTTACAATTACTTAAGTGATCTCCTACCGTTACTTGTTCAGTTCTGCACTTGATTAACATTGTTTTTTTAATTTAAATGTACTGCAGGACTAAACACAACAAGCCCAACGTCGACTGGAGCACGCGCCACGCAGAGCATTACCTCCAAGCACAGTCTCCACAGTTTCACATGTGGCAGCCTCCTACGGCCGATGATGTCACACTGGGCGTAGGGCCTGGAGGATTGAGGTACTTAGTCTGGTACCAGAGGTGGGGCATGCCCTCGGTATACCTCACGGGCCATTGGGGTGAGACCCTTCGACGGAGGCTTTCTCGTGCAGGGTCGAGTGGTTATATGTCTTTCGGACCGATGCAGGCTCGCCAGGTAATTACTTACGAAACTAACATATTTAAAGCATTAAATGTTTATTTAGTTTTTCCTAAAAAATTAATAAATACACTTTTTGCAGATTCTAACCGGTATCAGAGGAGTGGCACACAGCTTGGTGTGCATGGCACGAGATGGTTGGCGAGCAGTGGGATGTACAATGCTCCAGCACACTGCTCCTATGGTGGAGGTCTCCGGCTTTGACGGCCGCCTCGTTGGCATGTTGCATGATAGTGGGGAGAACATAAACTGGCGCGAGATAGAGCCCACACCACTAGATCCAGATCAGCCCAGAGTCGCTATATACGGTGATGAGATGCCGCCACCTCCTCCAGGTAATTTGATTTTGCCGTACACAGTCATTTCTCGGTACAAAAACTATTCTAATTAATTTGTCTTCAATTATGCAGTGGATGAATCAGGTTGGGGCTTCCACGAATGGGTGTTGAATAACAATGCGTGGAGCGCTTACTACAATGAGTATGGAGTTCCGGTGCAGGTTGGACAGGTACCAAAAATTTATTATTTATTCAACTTACTACTTATTTGTATGTAGCAAAACTAACATTGTTTCCATTAAGGGTGGAGCTCCCCCACGACATTCCACTCCGGAGTTCACTATGGATGACTTTATCGGAGATTATGCCGGGGATGAGAGACGGAGCCTCCACATGCCACGATATCCAGAGGCCAGACAGCACGATGACGAGGCCAGTAGGAGTGGAGCACAGCATGCAGATGCATATGCATCTGCTATATTTGGCACACCGCCTCCTCCGCCTACGTATCCATCGACCTGGGAGCCATGGGAGGTGCCTACTATGCCGCCTATCCCCCCACTGGTGGAGGATCCGTGGGCCGAGGCGGATACAGCCGCACAGGAGGAGGAGGTTCACGTCAGGCGTGTACAGCCGCCTAGGGACCGTCATCCACCTCGTAGGTTGGATCTCTCTGGTCGTCGCCCTCGCCCTCGACGTTAGGTTTTTTTATGTTTTGTAGTTTGATAGGTTTCTACTATTATGTATTCGGTCTGGACTGTTTTGCATGAGTTGTGGACATTTATTTTACGTAGTTTGGATTTTTTTTTTTTGACTTCCGATTTAGATTACATATTTTTCACTGTTTATCACGTTAGCCAAATCGACAATCAGTACAACAGCCGTATAACCGCATCAAAACTCAACTCACTTTTATTGAAAATTACAATAAAAAAAATTAAGCACTTTCCTTCATTTTTATATAAAATCTACAATAAAAAAATATATATCAATATATATTTCCTTACAATAATATATATCTTAGTAAACCCAAATATATCTTAAACAATATATACATCTTAAAAAAAAATATACCAATATGTATTTCCTTATAAATATATATATCTTAAAAAAATATATATATATCTTAACATGAAGGAAAAATATATATCTTAACAATATATATATCTTAAAAAAGAAAAATATATCTAAACAATGTATACATCTTAAAATATATATACATCAATATAAATTTCCTTATAAAAATATATAAAATCTGAAAAAAAAAAAAAAAAAAAACACTGAACCGCCCCATCTCTGGGCGGTTTTCTGGAGGAGGTGGACCGCCCAGAAATAGGGCGGTTTTCTACCATCAGTGGACCGCCCCATTATGGGGCGGTTAGGGCATTTTTAAATTTTTTTTAAAACTGAGGGCATTTTTAATATTTTTTTTTTAGGGTATTAATAAAAATCTCGGGAGAAACTATGAGAGAAGGAATTTCGATTCCTAAAATAACTTAAATTTTGAATTTAGATCCGGACAGTTAGAATCTGTATAAATAATTTTTTGAATAAAAATTGGAGGTTAAGTGATTCAACTTTCTTAATATTTAGAAGAAATTTTTCTATCCGAATTTCGAACGTGCGATCTTTCACACGAGGGCATTGTCTTTGTTTCTAGACCAAAGACTAGTGCTCGAATCTCCACAATATTAAAGAGTTAGGCTTCATAAATTCTGATTTAGAGTCAGATTAATCTGACTTTTAATCGGACAGTCCGCATCCAAACTTAAAATTTAAGTTTCTTTAGAAGATCTGAATCAAGAGACAAAGCACGGAGAAAAGAAGAAACAACATATGTTAAAATATAGAAAAGGAATCCAACTTATTTTCAAATATAGAAAGATAACGGTAATGTGTACCGTCATTACCAAAATAGGAAATAATACTAACAGCTAGTTTTGAGCGTTGTAATTATAAATAGAAAATCTTGTAATAAGAAAAATACAAGTTTGCAAATATACTCTCTCTCCTTAGTTTCTCTTCTTTGTTTCATAAAATCAACATGGTATAAGAGCGGTAGATCTGAAAAATTCCGCACAAGTGCCACCCAAACTAGCAAAGCTAGTCGGTACCAGCGTAAACCACAACACAAAATTCAGCAAAAAATAAGATGGCTCAAGAGGGGCAACTCAAGGGCACCAACACCTCCAAGCTAACAAACACCTTGCTCAACAACCAAAATTATTTGTCATGGGCAAAGACAGCATCTAGGGCTCTAAGTGGTCGAGAAATGAAAGAATACATCACCAGAGAGACTAAAGAACCAAAAGCAACAGATCCAAAAAATAATAAGACTGAAACTGAAAAATGGTAGCAAAAAACTAGAGAACCACAAATGATAGAATCATAATCTCGCTCATGTTGTCGATGGAGCCAGCCATAGCCGACCTCTTCATGATGACCGACACGACACATGAGTTATGGGAAGCCATAAAAATTATGTATGGGCAACAAAATAATTTTTCCCACATGTATCAACTCATGCAATAAATGTAACAAGAAAAACAAGGATCAAGGAGTAATATTGAGTACCTCGGTGCTTTTAAGAATAAACAGGCCGAGCTTCAAACTTACTGACCCTTGACCACAAATTGGCCACACTCCAGAAATGAGACAAAGATGATGACATATTTCAATATCTCGCTGGGCTAAACCCGAGTTATGAAGCGGTAAGGTCTCAAATTATGACTATTCTTAATCCAAAATTTAAATCAACAAGTGGAAAGTAGAAGATATGTCTTGGGTGGTCCACTGGCCGTAAAAAACTCCAATTTTAATCAAAATCGACAAAATCAAGCAAAAACTGAAAATGCAATCACTGTAGAAAAGAGAGTCACGCTCAAGATCGGTGTTGGTTTCTCTATCCGCATCTCAAACCCAAAAAATTTAGAGGGGCAGAGAAGGGAGGAGATGGGTGAAATTGGGGAAAGGATTGAAAAAAATAGATCTTACGCTATTTACGCTATTTCAAATGAAGGAGATGAGTTAAATATGTTAACGGGTCCGACACAATTTGGGTCAGGAGCTCACATGTGTGCTGGTGGACCCAATACCTTTACTGGTGGACCCAGTATCCATCATGGCAAACCTTGTAACCTAAATGGCGGACCCTATAACCAAATTTTTGGACCTAATAACTCATTTGGCGGACCCTCTATCACCCCTGGAGGAAACTTTGTCGCTAGTGGGTTGAGTTCAACCGTGTCAGTCAGGAATTTTGCTGACGGGTCAAGTTCAACCGGGTCACTCCCTCCTTTTGGTGCTGGCGGGTCATTAAACGAGTCAGGAGGTGCATATGACTCTGGGGATCAAGTACAACAAGTTATGGAGCAGCTTTCTGTGCTGCTTGGCAGTCAAAACACCCCTAGTACATGTGATATTGCTTTTAATTCAAAAGATTTATTTTTTAACCAAATTATTATAAATAGTGGTGCAACGGACCATGGCTATGTTTGAATGACACAATAATAGAGGCTATTCTAGAATATTAGCTATTCGGAATAGCAATGTGTATCCAAACAACATTTTTGTTATTTAGAATAGCTCAAATAGCTGCTATTCTCTATTTCTTGTAAATGTTGAAATAACTACTATTCGGAAATGTGAAGAGAGAAAAAAATGCTTCCTTTTTAGATTTCCGCCAACACAGTCCCGAAATGACAAATTTGACACCACTTCCGCTATCTCCAAGTCGTGACAGTTCATTTGAGATCCCATTTGTCTATCTTTCCTCTTAATTAGCACATTGTTAACACTATTATTTATTGGTTACATCTATTCACTATTCCAAATGTACAATCCAAACAACATTTTTAATAATCCGAATAGCACCATTTTCACACTAATCTGGAAATCACTATTTTTTCTCTATTCTCACTTACTATTCTCAAATTTCATTATTCTAGCTATTTTAGTTCTCATCCAAATGTACCCCATATATTTGGTAACAAACAATTATTGTCAAATCTAAATCTGACCAAAAACGATAAATATGTCTTGGTTGCAAACGGCATGAAGACACAAATAAATGGCATAGGAAAAATTAATTTATATAATAAGTTAATTAAAAATGTTTTGTACTTAGAAACATTTTCCATAAACCTACTTTCTATAAATAAATTAAAACAAGAATTAAATTGTAATGCAATTTTCTCTTGTAAAAATGTCGTATTTCAGGATCAGAAAATTGACGTCAAGATTGGTGAAGGATTTTTACAAAACGAACACTACCTATTGAACTCCAAACAATTAAATTTTTGTGCTTTCGCAAAGGCCATTAACTTTGATCTTTGACATAAGAGACTTGAGTATCCATCACACAAGATTTTATTAGATTTTAAAAGCTTTAATTGTATTAATTATAAAACATGTAAGTTGGCTAAGCAATAAGCAAACAAAGCTTCATTTTTCACTTTTCGTTGGCAAAAGTAAAGCTTTATTTGATTTAGTTCACTCCGATGTATGGGGACCGGCCCCAATTGATTAATATAATGGATTTAAGTATTTTGTTATTTTTATTGATGATTTTTCAAAAGCTAGTTGGTTGTATTTACTAAAATCTAAAGATAAAGTGTTTGAATTTTTTTTTGAATTTCTATGTCTTATAGAAACTCAATTTAATGTCAAACTCAAAACTTTTAGATTGGATAATGGAACCGAATTTATAAACAAATTTTTTTCATGTTTTTTTTTAGAAAAAAAAAAAAAAAAAAAACATCATACATCAAACAACTTGCATGAATATGATCAAGCTCATTTTGATAGTGAATTATGTTAAAAGGAAAAGGCAACTTGAATTCAAGCAAAAGAAATTTGTTTCGAATTCAAGTTTCGAATTCAAGCAAAAGAAATAGAAACACCATATGTTAAAAGTGAAGACCAACTTGTGGAAATCTTCACCAAAGACTTAGACCTGAATCCATTTGAGAGAATTACAAGCAATCTAGAATTATACGATGTATACATTCCTAACTTGAAAGGGAGTGTTAAAATATAGAAAAGAAATCCAACTCAAATATAGAAAGATAACGGTAACGTGTACCGTCATTACTAAAATAGAAAATAGTACTAACGGCTAATTTTGAGTCTTGTAATTATAAATAAAAAATCATATAATAAGAAAAATACAAATTTGCAAATACACTCTCTCTGGTCAGTTTCTCTTCTTTGTTTCATGAAATCAACAACATATCTAGTCAAATCTCTTCAACACCGCTAAATTATGTACATGACCCGTACTTTATATCTGGAGTCGGATTAAAAAGAAGAAATGTCTTAATTAGGAGATAGGAGTAGGTCCGATGGGCATTGGACCTACATTTAGGTTCAATTAGCTCTAGGACCGTACGATTAGCATCAAGATCTATGCGCACGGAAATTGATACATACTTGCACGGATTTTGATACAGAGACACAAATCTTTATGCAGATCAAATGGTCATCACACCCATCGAACCAAGATAGGTCCGATGCCCATCGGACCTACTCTGATTCCCTTAATTAGACCTTGCGCCGATTTTCATCCGTAATTTTTTTATTTTGGACTTGTAAAAAAATATGTTATTTAAATGCAAAAATGTCTCTTCAATTGAATCCTTCTTCCTCTCCTAATTTGCCGCTGGTCATGCTTTGTTGTCGTAATACTAAAAGTTTTCTTTTAGAAAAAAAAAGGTTAAATTCGAAATAATATCACTCAACAATTCCTACATGCAGTGTACGGTAGGTCGAGCGCTTTAGCGGTGAGGAAATTAATAATAGTTTGTCAATAAGGTAAGGTGGGCCTTTTAAAGGGATAAAATCATATCTATTCGTGTTGAGTGTTGACCAATGGCAAAGGTAGAGAAGTGGAAGAGATCCTCTTAATTAGCTACTACATTTCACAAGGGGACCCAGTTTAAATGCTGAACATGTTCATTTAGGGATACAACCAAGTCTAATATATATATATTTATACCTAGAGTACTCTGACATGCAACAGTTATTTGCTTCTGTTATGACCACAGGTCCACAGGCGAACTTGCTCGATCGTAACATGTTTGACTCTGCCAGAGCCACACCAGAAATTTAATATTGTATATATTTTTTTAAGTGTATTAGCAACTTTTTTTTGTTAAGAAATTGCTCAGGCTGTTTTGAATTTTTTTTTAAAAACCATAATTAAAAAAAAAAATTTAGCAAACCAACACGATTATTATTATTTTTTACAAAAATCATAATAACCGAAATGCCATTTCGGTCCGTGTTTTTTTTTTCTCCGGACCGAAATGGCATTTCGGTCCCCACTTATTTCACAGATTTTTCACACCATACGTGTGTAGCCGTTGGTGTAACATCCATGGACCGAGATCTCATTTCGGTCCAGAGTTTTTTTATTTGAGACCAAAATGGCATTTCGGTCCGGACCCTTTTTTTTTAGGAGTTTGCTTAAATACCCTTCTTCTCCCTCCAACTCACAGCCACCATTTTTTTTCCTTCTTCCAGCTAAAAATATCCACAGTTTTAGCGTTAGGAAGTCTGTTATCTACAAATCGGCCCCTGAATTGTGCTTTTAGCTTTTGTCTGAAGAATGTAGTAAGTTTTTTTTTTTCAATTACGATCATATTTTAGGTTGTAAAATTAAAAATGATATCGAAGGTCGATTGTGAAATTTTTTGTTCAGGGAATGTCTCAAATATTAATAAATGTGTACCACAGATGCGAAATTTCAGTCGCACCGACCTGCACATTTCCTGTTACTAACTCAACTAGTTTGATGAGCTAAGAAGACATATATGTTGGCATTCGTTTGTTCCCTGGCCAGTTTGATCTAACAATCAGGGCACGTTTGAACACGGCACCACCCGACTCAACAGAAAAATACCAGTTATTTAACATAGACCACGAAATGATATGTCATATGGTGCTTGGACATGCCACTCCGGTACTATATTTTAAACTTCTTGAATTAGTGGTTGAGTCAGTACCAGTTGTTAGTCAGACTAATTATAACCCATACTCGGGTAGTGTACCTGGAAGTAGCAGAGATATACCGGTGCCTGATTCACCCATATATTGTGATGACCCCTCTGAAATACCGGTACCGGATGATTTGTATAATATTTTGACCAGCTGAATAATGATACTAGCTCAGACACAAACTCTGACCTTGGTGACCCGGTTGTCGGGGAAGATGATATGGCTGAAATTGAGGATGAGATTAGGATGCAAGATGTAATGAAGGAATGACAAACGTCTATTCCCTTTATTAATCGGGGATTCCAGCATCCTTGTCCGGCATTTAATGACGATGTGTCAATGCCGTACAAGGATGAAGCATTTTTTAGTTATCCACCGAGAATCAACGGCCCATTTTCAGTGGGACAGATGTTCGAATCCAAAGCTGATTTTAAATCTAAGTTGAGTGCATTTGTCATGGATAATAACTTAGAATTACAACAAACCCAGAGCAATCGTAGTGCCTATGTGGTTATATGTAGAGCGGAGGGGTGTCCATGGAGGTTATACGCAAAAACCACTGAGACGGGCAATTAGACAATTGCAACAAACCTATACGAGCACAATTGTTACAATATTGCTTGTCCAGTAGACAATCGTCAGATGACTGCCAGGATGATTGCAGATATAATGAAACCTGGTCTTATGAAGGCTGAACCGTTTTGTAGTTAGAAGTGCGTACAAAACGGTTCAGCCTTCCTACAACAAGATTTGGAGAGGGAGAGAGCTGGCTATTGCTGATTTATTTGGTTCTTGGGAGAAAACCTATGAACTGCTACCTTCTCTGCTCGTTGCAATCCAGAGGTCTAATCCAGGCACAAAATATAGAATTGAGCATGAACCATCTACCTGTATGGGCATCCATATTTTCACCTGTGTTGCATGGGCTTTCGATCCATGCATTCAAGCCTGGCCATATCTCCGACCAGTTATAAGTGTAGATGCTGGACACCTATCCGGTAGGTATAAAGAAAAACTATTCATGGCATGCGCTTATTATGCAGAACAATAATTATTGCCAATAGCATTCAGAATTGCGGAAGAGGAGACTTCATCTAATTGGGGTTGGTTTATGTAATTTGTACGCGAAGATGTTGCCGGCTCTAGTCGGATATGTGTTATATCATACCAGCATGCTGCAATCCGTTCAGTGTTTGATCGACCTGATTTAGGGTGGTGTGAGGAAAGGGGTGAAGTAGTTCATCGATTATGTTCTCAACATATTGCGTCAAATGTGTACAAGTTGTGCAAGGACCAAAGAATCAAAAATATTTTCAACAAATTTGTGGGTAAGATGAAACCTTGGAGGTTTAATGAGGGTATGAAATTGATAAAAGGTAGGAGTATTACTACTCATTAGTACATCATATGATGTGGTAAAAGGGTGCAAAACCTCGAATAAGAGCCTTTGCAACTCCATAAATGAGCACAATGTTATGACAGAGGCTTGAATAGGTGGGTATTATGACTACGAACGGATCAGAATCCTTAAACAACGTATTTCGAGTGGCTCGTCAACTGCCTGTAACAGCAGTAGTTGAGCGCACATTCTACAAAGTTGTGAAATGGTATGTCAAAAGAGGTGAGGTTGCTCAACAGTGGCTTCGAAGCGGAATGAGATTATCAGCAAACATATTATCAGTTTTAGAACATTGGACTACAAAAGTAAAGGAGCACTGAGTGATACCAATAGGGTCCGAATTCAATATTTATGAGATCGTAGTTCATGATGGAGTCGTCAAAACGGTATATCAGTTATTTACTTAAATTTCATACAAAATTTGTAAATTGTAACATTTAATTATCTTGATTTATTTTATATGCAAACTACATAATTCCACAATTACTAAAATTCTACAATTACTAAAATTCGGATTATTTATTAAAATTAAAATTTAACCACATACCTAACGAAACTTGTAGATCTGAAGTATTTCTTGTTCTCCTCTCAAAAATATACTGAAATATGTGATTAGAATTAAAAATAATGAAATTTTGAGAGTTGAAAAAAAATGGTTTGGTTTGGGTTGAAAGAAAAGAAGAGGAGGAAAGTAAAAAGAAGGAAGAGAAGAGAAGAGGGAGGCTGTCAGGTTGAAAAAAAGAAGTACCGAGACCGAATTGCCATTTCGGTCCAGTCTCCATTATAGATTTACTGTGGCGGCTGTATTGAAAATCGGTGAAATCAGTAGGGACCGAAATACCAATTCATTCCGGAGAAAAAAAAAAGAAGCAGACCGAAATGACATTTCGGTTCTTATAATTTTTGTAAAAAAAAAAAATAATCACGTTGAATTCCTAAATTTTTTTTTTTTTTATTATGGTTTTAAATTCGGCTGTTTTCCCATGTTTTCTGCTCTTCTGGCCGTACAGAGGAGAGGGGTATTAAATAAATGGAATTGAAGTAGGTTGAAAAGGCTGCCCGACCAGCCATTTATAACACCTGGACTTGCATCTTGTCTATTTTGCTACTTCTTGTTTGCTAGTTGTTGTCTCCCTCCTCCTATACCGGGTCGGATCTACATTTTAACATCCAATCCCACCTCTGACCCACTCACTCACCTCTGAGCAGAAGGCACAATGAAAACCCTGGATAGCAGCAGCCTAGCAGAATCAGGGAACTTTCTTCTTTCTATATAAAAAAAAAAGGAGACCTGAATCGCGGATGTATTTTTATCTCATCTTTGATCTTTGCTTCTTTGGCATATTAATATATTATTGGGTTGTGGATCCAAAAAAGAGCAAATGGATCGGAGAGCAAAACCGTCAAAGAGCCCGTACCGTCTTTATGGATTGGAATTTGGAGGGTATGACTATGATGCCTCGATAAGTGCGCACAAATTCGGGAATTAAATGGGTCAAGTACAGACTACAGAGAGAGAATCGACGTCTGATTCAACTTTATTTCATTGAAATCCAATCTGTATTTTCATGTCTTTCCTTCATTTCATTTTCTCTGTATAGTTTTTTTAGGGGGTGGAGCTGTTGAATGATTTAGGCATGATTGTAGGTATGAATTACACTTTACTGTTGCACACGAATACACGATTGACGAGACGAGGCTTAAAAGTTAAAAGAGATTTGGTTATTAAATAACTTTACAATTAAATAAAAAAAAAACAGAAGTACATAATTTAAAAGCTATCAATTCATATAGAGGTTCCGAGTCCGAGAGAACAAGACTCAGAGTTTCAGATCAAATTATAGACTAAGTAGTTCCACTTTTCGATACCTATATCGTATTAGTATTCGATACCTATATGGCTGTATCCATTTTCTTTGAAAAATTGTGGTATCGCTATACTCATATACATGCAACATATATAGCTCATTCTTGACCGCATAAATCTAGAATAAATAAATATGATATTTATTTATCTGTCCAGAAGAATCAATGCATTTTGTACAAATGAAACAGAACCAAACCATTTTTCAATTCATCTGCGCCATATTTCATTCTACTCATTGCATGTCAATTAATTGAATTCAAATTGGAGCGGTCAATAAATAACAGATGAGACCAAAAGGATCGATGATCCATAAATTTCAACCATAATATAATGTTTGGTGAGAATGATTCATTGGAACCTTTTTGTGCCATTGATTCAGATAATAATTTGGTTTGATTTGAATCATGGAGCCTGCTACAATTTGGGCCGTATGTCTTCCATGAAGCCTGCTATAATTTGGGATGGATCATGGATGTACATCCATCCATTTCACGGATCTAGTTCTTAGGTACAAGCTAGCCCAATTATATGTTGGGGAATAGATGAAATTGAATGTGCAGCGCCATGATGGGCCTAGCTCCATATTGTACACTCCAAACGGCAGCACTTCATTCTCCTTCGGATCCCCGGGAATAAATGGCACACTGTATACATCAAATCAATGTATGGATTTTTAGTTTATGGATTAACTTGTTTTTTCAACTTTTTTGCCTTCAAAATTTTAATGATTTTTGAGTTAACTCCACATTCCAGCGAGTGAATTAATGAAATCTGCTTTACAGCAGGGAGATAAATAAATTTTACGATCTTCATTTGATTAATAAATCATAAGATTTCATAACCTGCCTCTTCTCTCATTCGTTTTATATTTCTCAAAATATCTGACACTTCCTCTCACAAAATTTATACCATCTTCTCCGTCTTTATTTGTCTCGTATCTCACCCATTTCAATCAATTAATCTTCCTCTCCCTCCCTCTCTTTTGAGAGACAATAATCACCGACATTTTTATTAATATCCATAATTAAGTATAAATTATTAATTATACCCAGCTTAGCTGGGTATTTTTTTAAATGCCCAAATGAGCCAAAAAATAGCCGGTTCCAATTTTTTTCCCAACCAGCCAAAAAATGGCCAACCCAGGTATTTATAAAACAATGGCAAGAGTTCCGTTTTTTTTTCAAAGTTCGAGTTTCACTTCCTCCTTTACGAAGTTCCTCCTTCGAGATGTGATATGTGAGTATTGCGTGCGATTTCACTTCCTCCTTTTCAAAGTTCGGATTTGGATGCCATGATAAAATCTATGATTTATTAGACAATTTATATTAATCCTAAACATTTTCTAAAAAAATAAAAAAAAGTACTTGAAAATCGCCTCTACAATCGCCCATTTCGCCTTCTCTTTCTCTCTCTCTTCCTCTTCCTCTTCCTATCTTTCTCTGCCGGAGAGTTTGAGTGAGTTGTGAGAGGGAGGAGAGAGAAAATGGGGTAGTTATAGATTCTACAAAAAAAAAATTCACAACCAGCCAAAAAATGGCCGGTTCTAATTTTAATCCCGCCAGCTATTTTTTGACAGGTTTGGACATTTTTAAAAATACCTAAGCTGGGTATAATTAATAATTTGTATTTAATTATGGATATTAATAAAAATATCGGTAATAATCACCTATCTGGCTCGGTCTTAGTCAAGAGCAAAAGTTTTAACGTTATTTGACATTAGAAGTGGAACCGGAAAATTGAGATAGAGATTGGATAAATAAATGTTGTGTAATTTTTATTTTAAAAGAGAGCTAATAGTATTTTTTTTGTACAAATTAAAATTTTTAAAGGAGAAAATTAGATGATGCTTAGGCTCTACTCCAATTGAGGGAGGGAAATGGAGTTTTACTGTACAAAGGGGAAACGAGAGCCAGACCACCCGATTAGGACGACTTCACCTGCTCTAGAAGGAGAGAAATGGAGAGATAGCGGAGGGGAGTGATTACTGTTCAAAGAGGAGACGAGGTGAGAACCCTATACAATTTTGACAAAAATTTTCACTCTCAAATCAGAATGTAAGTTCCCTATTTGGAGGGAAGCTTTATCCCAGCAAACCTCCCTCCCCTTTACATTAATAAACTTTCACTACCTCTTTATGAAACACAACCTTAAAAGTACCACTTCCTCTTCACCTACTTCCACCCCTATTTAGCATTTTTTGAAGATTAGTGCATATCTTTAAAGTTGGATGCAATTTTTAGGTATAATAGAAATTAGATATGAATGCATTTGTTAGGCGATCAAATCCAGTCATGAATGCATTTGTTAGGCAAGAAAAGAAATTGCAATCCTAGCCAATCAAGTCATCGAGCACGGTAATATTTTCAACAACTTGTTCAAATAACACAACATGAAGAGGTGGAATTGGCGCAACATTAGCAAAGCCAAAAGGTGACTATTCGAGTCAATCCCTCCGACTCTATATGGCTAACCCAATTACTTGGAGGTAATTTTCTTCATTTATAAATAAAAAGTAGTTGTATCTTAATAAAATATAATATAAATCATATATATAGAAAATGTATCTATCTTATAGAAACTAATATAACCCAATCCCTCTGACTCCGATTCCGACTCTAAAGGGCTAATTAACCCAATTAGATTTTTAGTAGCTTACGAAAATGTATCTATCTTATAAAAATAATATAAAGCATATATATAGAAAATAAAAGACGAAAACGTTCACCTTTCGTTAATACACAATTGCAATACAACTGTCAATTACTTTGAAAAAATATATTTTTCTTTTTCGCAAATAAAAAGCCATAAAATTACCAAATTTTAAATTATAATGTAGCTATTTAAGACTATATTTCATCATATTGTATGTAATATTAAGCACTCAATTTTATTGAATTGATTGTTAGGTGAGTTATTGTGACAAATTATATAGTTAAAATAAAGTGATTATTAAAATTAAAAGACTTAATAATTATAAGAGTAGAACTAGGGTGTTTTTGAGTTCACCAAGTCTTTTTGTGAACTCAATTCTAAAACTTATTGGATTTACTTCAAATGATGAATCCGAACTGTTTAAATCCGCCTATTTTAAGAGTGATATGTCTACATGCAAAAATTTAAACTTTCAAATTAATTTAGGATAAACTCAAGCAGTCAAATTTAGAAGGTTTGTAAATTAATTTTAATGCATTCATTTTTTGAACGTTTTTTTACCACTTGACTCTATACAAAATTAATTCGAGAATTTAAATGTTTTGCATGTAAACGCATCACTCATAAGGTAGATGGATTTCAACGGTTCAAATTTATCATTTAAAACTAATCTAATAGATTTTAGAGTTGAGTTTACGAAGAAGTTTGATGAAATTAAAAACACTCTAGTTCTACTCTAATTATAAACTACAAATTTGAAGACCTTCACAACGCGATAACGTTGTCCGATAATAAAAATAACAATAACATGGCGCGAGCGGTGTGCAAGAACATTCACAGACAGCGTCAAGAACATTGAGGAACTTAAAAATGAAGTGCTTTGGCAAATACAGTTCTATGAAGCAAGAACACGCAACATAGCAATAAATTAGACAGTGAAGCAAAGATGGAATAAATAGCAAACCCCATGAAAAAAGGGGGAGGAGGAGTGGCTGGCAATAGCGTACCAGCAAAGAGGCAACATACTGGCACCTTTTTCTTTCTTTATTTTATTTTTATTTTTTGCATATTTCTATTTAAAATTCAGCTCAAATGTTTTGAGCATTGTTTTCTTTCTTATGATGGTGGTTACCATCCTTGTGTAACGGATCCTTTTATCTAATATAATTGCGGGCACGACCCTCAATTTTCTTCAAAAAAAATAAAATAACAATAACAATATATAATAATAATGAATAAACAAATAGAAAGAAGGAATATAAAGCCTGGTCTCATGACTTAAAGTTTTGACCAATGAGCACTGCATAAAAGGAAAGCTACCTATTATGAAATTGCTACTCAATTAGCTAGGCAATTTCAGGTGGCACTAGACTGTCTCCCGGACTTCTATTTAGCGGGCCACTCCGGTGATTGATTGGACAGAGATGTTTTTGAACTCTCAATTATTGTAGATGATTCAAATAGTTAGAATATTAGAATATTGAAATTTAAAATTAGTAGATGATAATAAAGAAAAAAATAGTGATTTTTAAATTAACTCTATTTTCAAATAGCTCATATTCTTATCTTAGTGCATCTAAACATACCCTAAATTTGCAATGAATAGGCCACGTGCGCTTGACTTCTATACAGTGCGTCATGTTTGTGTATCGTGTCGTGACATGTTAGTCTGAATATCTATCAGATGTATCATTATCGTGTTGTGCCCATGTAAAATTTTACGTGAAATTGTTTGTAAGTACAAAATTCTACATAAATTTTGGATAGAAAACACTTTAAAACAAGGAGGCTTCATCTCATCACAGATACGTTCCGACCTAGTGTGGAAATACTCTTGAATGCCAATGCATTCACCCAATTTTGACTCCAGCTGAGCACGAGTTTAGCTCGAAATTTTGCCAGACCGTGCATGTCCTTGCTGACAAGCGTGTTCAATTGTGTTCTGATATGCGCGTGTTCAGAGGTGAATACACATGAGTCATATGGGGGCCATTTCACCTCCATTTAGTCAGCATCAAGGAACTATGTACTTTTATATTAATTTTCTAAATTTTTGTATTTATAAAATAATTGTTATATAGTTTAGACTAAAATGATATAGAAAATGAACCCATTAATTTTCTAATTTTTTGTATTTATACATTACTTTTATATAGTTTAGAATAAAATGATATGGGTATTGTAAAGTTGAATCCTATACGGAGCATGACAATTTTATATAATAAACACGTTTTGACCTTATAGCTTGAAAGTCTGATCCCATCCCTGCTCGTGCTATCCATGTCCTTACGCGTGCTACGCTCAAATCACCTACACCCGCACATAACACGCGTAAGGACACGCCACGCAAGTTGACATAGTGTGTTGTGCCGTCAATAATAATGTGTGCGGTGTCATGCTCGAGAATTTTTTATTCATAAAAATTATTAAAAAAACAAGAGAAAAAGAAATAGAAAAATTAAGTATATCAGCTGCAACATTTACAGAAAGATCGGAGGCATTGTTTTTCCCGATCCAAATTTTTCTTACTTGTTTTAATCCGTAACAACTATGATATTTTGATAGATCAACATAGGGTCCATTTCATTTTGAATGGGAGGAGTTGAAATCATCTCCATTTCTTTTTAATTGTCTCTCGCTCCTGTTCTTTAATAATTTGTACGGATAAAAAATTCTGGCCGTGCTCTGACCGTAGGCATAAACATAGATCAGATGTATGATAATATTGGAGATGGTTGACAAATGATAGCGACATTTCCAGATTTGGTGGTGGTTCAATTTACGAAGTAATCTTTCCTCATTGTAAATCGGCCGATTTGGAATTTGGAACTTTGAATAGCACAAATCGTGCTGTGTGGGCCTGAATAGGTGTAGATATGGGCCCGTTTAAGATGCCAATTATCAATCAAAAGAAGAGGCAAGTTTGACACGTCTGTAATAGCATTAGCATATATGGAAAGCTTCCATCAAGCCATCAAGCCATCAAGCCATCAAGCCATCAAGGTCAAGGTACAGAGTATTAAATCAAAAAAAAAAAAAGGTACAGAGTAATTGCAATTTGCAAGTGCCAATAGATTCGTTATCATACTTTCTTTACAGATCCTGATTAGTGATTACAGACCATAACGCAATAATTAATTTCACGAAAACGAAAGAAGCCACGCTTTTGTATGTCTCGCCCGTGCCCACGTCAGATATGATCACATTTTATATGTTGGCAATGATTAACAATAATCCATATAGCGATGCGCTGCTCTCTTTGAGATTTTGAGAATGTTTCATCGGCCATTGCACTGTCGTTGTTACCACATTTTGATTAGAAGGAAGAATCCTAACATGGATGGTACGAACTCTTAATTAAAATTATGTAGAACGCAATAAAGAAAATCTTTTCTTGTACTATCTTTTCATTTATTCTTGAATTTCATGGAACTATGATACTGAGTTCGGTTTGTGAATCTTGGTGTTTTAGTCTTTAATTGGCTTTGGATTTACGGAATTTCTAAATTGATATTACGCTCATGAATTCAGTTGTGCTCTAATTGGGATTAGTTAGTGCATTCCTTTAATTGGGTTGCAATCTGAATACCACACGCACGCCTCTCGGTTATTTCATTATTGTTGTTACCAGCCCAATGCTACCTCGTACCAATGTTCTATTTCCTGTTGAATTGCTGATGTTTTGGAGATGGTACCAGGTCAGTACCAGGTGTGAATGTTGTTTTGGTACCCATCAGTCAGACAAGAACTGATTTTTGTATAATTTTGTAAATAAGTCCTAATTAAAATTTTGTTGGGTTTCTAATTCTGCAAATCATTCAAGTTTCGTTCCTACTCTATTTTATTAGGTACCAAGTACGAAGTACTAATTAAAATTTTTATTCAAAGGCATGTAGTTACTAAGTAGACTTTCTGTTTATTTTATTGAATTGAAATCAAACTTCTATTTTATTTTCTTTTTTTAGATAAGCAAGCATCAGTTGCACATTCTAAGGCCATAAATTTGGGTTTGTACCATATATTCCTTGAACTTTAATTTACTTACATTTCTTGAATTGGAATAATTCGGGTTTATCTTATTGAATTTTTTATATATAGTATCTAATTAGCTAATGAGTTTGAACTCGATAAATTATTTAAATCCGATTTTTTCCTGACAGAAATCCTGCGTTACCTGTTTGAAACTTATATTTGAAAGAACATTATTTGTCGCTGAAGGGCTTTACCCCGACATTTTTAAAAATACCCTAAGTTAATTACATATTAATAAAAATGCCCACACCCATCCGGAAATTTTAAAACTGCCCAAACTGGCCATTTAATGGCCGGTCCCGATTAAAAATCCCAACTGGCCATTTAATGGCCGCTCCCGTGCTTTTTTTTTTTTCTTCTTGTTTTACACATTCAGTTAAGAAAAATTTCATGAATAACTGAATACACAAGCAGGAATGTGATTGCAGAGGTATATGAAATTGCAGAGGTTCCGTGATTTGAAGTACTTTCGTTTGATAATACAGGTGTGAGAAAGAATTCAGAGTCACAATTAAATTCACAGACGTATCATTCAATTCAATATCATCTACACAAAATATGTTATTAAGAAATCCACACAAATTGGAATAAAAAAAGTTCACAACATATAAATAAAAAAGTGTGATAATAGGGATAGATCACCTCCTCCTATTACTACTACGTCTAAAACTAAATCTTCGAAAAAAATCGTTTCCGGCAGATGGCCTACTAGATGGCTCTGCTTGGGTTCCAGATGGCCCTGTTTGGGTTCTAGATGCCCTTGTTGTACGCCTACTAGTTGACCTTCTCGGTTGGCTTCTAGATGGCTCCCTTTGCAGTCCAACTGCCTCACCTCCTAAAATAATTGCATCTTTCATTGCTACTGCAAACATAATAGAAGCACCTAAATGGCTTGTAGCGGAGAACGCCGTGACCCTCTGGACACACTTGCCCTTGCCCTAGCTGAGTCATTCTCGTACTCTTGGCTGCGTTTCTTGCCTCTGTATTTGTATATGTTACTTAGTAAGTTGGTGCAAATTGAAAGTAAATATAATTTTGGATGAATGTTACGTACCTCTTCGTTGTCTATCGACAATGGAACATCGAGATTGATGCCCCCTTCGCCTACCTTCCAGTTCATCCATTGTCATTATATGACGGAAGTGTTTTCGCCGCCCATGCCTAATCCGTCCTTCCAGTTCAGTATTAGGAGGCCAATCTGTCATATTGCCAATGGGAGCAAACACCCCACTCTAAGTACTCTCAAGGTAGTCCACATTTTACCAGTGTGTAACAAAGTCGTCCTCACACTAGCTTCGGTTCCGACAAACTACTAACACATGAGCGCACGGAATAGAGGTTAACTAGATACCTCTGCAATTACATTCCATTTGGTTGCAATTCGCACAGATCATAAAGCAATTCGGACGATAGAGGAACTTTTCAGATTCAAATTGGAGTCAGATGGGCGTTTTATGCTTTTTAATAAAAAGGGTAAAATGGGTATTTTATGAATTTAGAATGTGTTTTAATATAAAAACAATAAAATGGGTAAATATGTGATTTTTTGATGTTTAGAGGGAGAAATACGTAATTTCAAAATTTAGAGAGGAAAATATGTAATTTTGAAGTTTTTGAGGGGTATACGTGAAATTCCCCCTTTTAAAAATGTCGGGGCTTACCTGTTTGCTGTTGATTGGACGCTTTGCCGCAATTCTGAAAATCTAGTTGTTTGGATTTAATTACAACTTCTTCTGAGAGAATCCCTTAAGCTTGTTGCTTTTTATTTATTAACATACTCTAAACTCTCTGTATCACCGCTTACATTACGACACGTGGAATATCATTATAAGATTCCACCTCGGTACCCGTGCTGCATCTGTTAACATTCGATTTTATACGACATACCTTAATTAAATATATATAGGTAGGCTTTCTTTTTTTCTTTTTTAAAATTTTGTAGCTGTCAAGTCAAATTTAAGTAGGCTTTCGCCTGCCAATTAAAAAAAAAGAAAGAAAAATGAACTTCGATTATTGAGAAAAGAAATAGAGTGAGGCTACGGTACTATGTATAGCACGGCTTGGTCCGTACTACGGCTTAATATTTAAGTTTTTAAAATTTTAACGGTCGATTCGAACCGTACAACATAATTATAAAATGAATATGTACTTGCAAATCAAATTTTACATTTTTTTGAATTTTTTTACTATTTTTTTTAGATAAGTAGAAAATCACTGTTTTTGGATGGTCCAGAATTTTCAGATCAAGTAATTTTCTACCTATCTAAAAAAATAGTACAAGAATTCAAAAAAATATAAAATTTGACTTGCAAATACATATTCATTTTATAATCACGTTGAACAGTTCACATCGACCATCAGAATTTTGAAAATTCAAATATTGAACTGTGACACGGATCAATTCGTGCTATGCAGAGTACTGTAGCGGTGTAGCCTCACTCAAAAGAATATATGAAGCGACAAATCCCCTGCCAATTAGCATTAATTAACACGTCATTTTGTGTCCCACTTGCCCAGCACATGGCCGTACCAAAAAGGAACCAATAGAAAATGAGAAAAAAAGAAAAGAAAAAAGGGACAGATGAAACGACGAATAGAATTGAGTATACACTTACACAGGTCTGGTGTATATAACATAAATCCAGCCCCCTTAGGGACAAGCCCAAGCCCCCCTCTGTCAAAAACTGTAAACCCCAAAACTATGTTGAATCCATCCATGAAGACAGCAATGGAGCTGCTCCTAGACTGGCGATCAGCGAGCTCTCTCTTCGCCACGCTCATGCTCCTCAACACTTTATCATCTTACATCCCCGTCGAGATTCGCATATTTGCAAAGAATTTCTTAAGCAACATCTTCACCTATCTCAAACCCACCGCCACTATCATCATAGAAGACACCGACGCCTTTGCTGGCGTAAATGACCTATATGGTTCCGCACAGCTTTACCTTGGTGCCCATTGCCTCTCCGACTCCCATACTGTGCGTCTCTTCAAGTCCTGCACTGCTGCCGCTCCATTCACTTCCCTTCCTGACTCGCACACCGTTCATGACACGTTCAGAGGAGTTCCCATGAAATGGACCTCTCAGATGCACGAGCGGTCGGAATCAGGGTCAGGCCGCTTCAGAAATCGAGGCATTGATGATGGCGCAGACCGTCGCTCCTTGATGCTTGTGTTTCACCAAAAGCACCGCAACTTGGTACATGATTTTTATATACCTTATGTGCTTGAGGAGGCAGCCAGGCTGAAGAGCAAGTCGAGGGAGAGGAAGTTGTACACAAACCGCCCTAGCTTTCCGGGAGATGAAGTTCACCGAAGCTGGACAAGCCGTACCTTCGCTCACCCATCAAATTTTGACACACTCGCACTCGATCCGAGCTTGCGGGAGGAGATTCGTTCTGATCTGCTTAGGTTTGTCAGCCGAAAGGATCATTACATGCGGGTTGGTCGAGCCTGGAAGCGCGGGTAATTCATACTTTACAGATACTACCTTTCATTTATGTCATAAGAATTCTGAGTTACTATTTGCTCCACAGATCAAATGTTACTTGAAGATGTTTACATCAAGTAATCTACTAATCTTCATGCATGGCAAATGGAATCTCTCACATCACTCCTATTATTACTTTGTTGAAGCTTTAAATTATGTACATAATTAATTGTTCACAAGGTCTTTTTAAATGAGATGACCTACGGTAAATTGTAAAATAAGAGTCTTGTTTTACTTCTCACTCATATCTCCGTTTAACATGATATTCATATTATAATGTGCTTCGAGATCAAATTTTACTTTTTTCAGAATTTTTTTACTATTTTTTGAGATGTACAGAAAGTCACTGTTTTTTTATGGATTCTAGACCCTCCAAAAACAATGATTTTCTCTCTATCTAAAAAAAATAGTAAAAAAATGTAAAATTTTGTATCCGAGGACATTAATTTTCGTATGGAGATCATGTTAATGGTTCCGATCACCTGTTTAGATTTCCAAATGTACAAAACATGAGCGTGAAGTAAAACAAGACCCTTTGCAACTCACTGTAGCCCATCTATACTTAAATTATTCGGATGTAATTTATAGTGCTTAGCAGTAACATGGCTGAAATTTGAATTTCATACAAATTCAGACTATTTTTAAACTTCAAATTTTACATTTTCCCTACAATAATTCCTCACAGAAACATTTCCTTAAAATAGTGAGTGATGCTTTTGATATTTCTCATCTGTAAATTAAACAATTTTTCTATTTATCAAACAATTATTTTGGATTCCAGAATTCAAATACTTATTTTATTAGAGGTACGGACCTTTAACATAAAGTTTGTTCTCAATCTTCTTGTATAAACTTTAAGTCAGATAATATTATTGGCTAACAAATATATGTTGGTTGCTTAAAGGTACCTCTTATACGGGCCACCAGGCACAGGCAAGACCAGCCTTGTTGCGGCAATAGCAAACCTGCTCGAGTTTGATTTGTATGACCTGGAACTAACAGCAGTCCATACCAACTCTCAGTTGCGCCGTCTCCTCGTTTCGACCACCCCCAAATCGGTGATTGTTATAGAAGACATTGACTGCGCAATCGACCTCTCAGATCGAAAGAAAAAGCAGATGGAAGAAGATCAAGGGGAAGGCATGATGGGCTGGCCCCGCAACACATCATACACTCGAGAGGCCTTAAACCTCTCTGGTGTATTGAATTTCGTGGATGGTCTGTGGTCATCATGCGTTGGCGAGAGGTTGATGATTTTCACTACAAACCATGCAGATAAGCTTGACCCGGCTTTGCTAAGGCCCGGTCGCATGGATAAGAAGATTGAGCTTGGATATTGTGGTGCTGCTGCATTTCGGATGCTAGTTAAGAACTACCTTGGTCTCAATGAGGTGGAAATGGGGAAGATAGACACCGTGGCTGAAATTGAGAGGATGCTTGGAGAGGTAGAGGTGACACCAGCCGAGGTGGCTGAGGTGTTTATGGGGTGTGATGGGGCCTCAGCTGATGGATCTTTGGATAAGTTGGCAATGGAACTTCGTCAGAGGAAGTCGCCGCCTCCATCATCGGTGGCAGTGGCAGTTAGGACTGAGAAAGACAGTTTAGAAGGGAAACAGTGAGACTGGCCTGAAAGTAGTATTAAACAATTAATTGTAATTTCTCCGGGGTTTTTGAGGTTATTAATTAAACAATTAGTAATAAAGATTAGGCAAATCCCTCCGATGCAGGTCCTATTGGTTTTAAACTATAAACTGTACAACATTGCAACTGCATAGTAGGTTAATTTTGTTTTACAATTTAATTGAAAGGTGACAAACTAATTAACTATAATTTATAAACCATTATAATGAGAATAACTTCAGTATACATACTTGTTAGAACAAATATCCTAATAATTTTAATCTAATTTCCCACAACTTGATTGCTTTAATAGGACATTAACATAAAGGCATAAACTGCAAGTTGATCGAGAGGCAAAAGAGCCAGACAAATTTACAACCTAACCCATCCATGAGACCCTAACAAGAAGCTAGGCTTCACCCTGCAAGTTACATCTTTAAAAGCACTAAATTATAGTAAAGGTAAGTACACATCAATAACCGAGTTAATACATGCAAAAGTTATTTAAAATAAAAAGATTAAATATATTAGCTTCTAATATTTTGCAAAAAGTTAGAAGAAACTCTGCAAAAAATTAACAGGCATATCAATTCTGATACTGAGTAGGAGCTGTTGCACTTATATAACTCAAAGAAATAACTCAAGGAGCAGAAAATACAAAAGATCAATAAATACATAGTCAATAATTCAATATCTATAAATGACAAGAGTGAATATGATAGGAAAAGAAAATTAAAAAAAACATTATTGAGCACAATATATTCAACCATAATTGGGATTACAATAAAGCAAACACAAACTCAAATAATATTTTTTGCAATCAACAAAAAGTTTAGGTTGTAAACAAAAGTTCAATCGAACCTACAGAATGATATATTAAAATATGGTACGTATTATTTTGTAAGGATTTTGTAAAAATTAATAATAGTTGAACCATCTATAACATCTATACGAAAACAAAAAATGAAAAAGAAGTCTGTTGTTTCAAGTTTCAACACATACTGATTTAGTACGAGTCTGAATTTTCCTTCTTTTTTTATAGCTTCTTTGATATAGTTAATATATTAAGATTATGAAATAAATACAGAAGTGACAAATTTCAATAACAGATTAGTTAAAATGACTCATCTAAATAGTTTAGCTGCTTCAAGGAGACTAATTAAACCTCGGGATTGAGGACACAGATATACTGCTGGTAAACAGAAAACAGCACTACGGCACTGCCTCTATAGCCCCTAAACAACATTTTTTTATGTTGACTGGTACCAACTTCAAATTTTAACATGAGAGTATAGTTCTCGGTGTCAAGGATCTAGACCTTGTATTAAGAAAGTATATGTCTCACTATTACAGATAAGAGTACTTTTGATGATCAAAATAAGAAGGAAAAGTGGGACAAATCAAAGGGACGCTATTTCAGATTTGATTGTTACCATTAAGGAATTTTAGGAGGACATTGAGAAGAAATTCGTTAAAAAAAATAAAAAGTTTCAGATTGGTATATTATTTAACAAAACACACCTCACTGAAAAATATAAAGGAAATATTAGAAAGTACATCATGAGATATTTAATGTTGTTTCAAAACTGAGGGCACTCAAGTTTGAGATCTCTAATGATCTTTTAGTGCACTTAGTATTGATATCATTTCCCACACACTTTAGTCAATTTAAAGTGAGATATTGAGCTCATCTCACATTATGTGTAGGATGAGAAAAAACTGAAACAAATTTAGACATAAATGAACCATGTTGCAACAATCTCCAAAATAAAATTTTAAGGTAATCAGAAACAATCATATAAGATAGGGGATAATAAGGAAGCTGCATAGTACACTCAAAAGAAATCGAAAAAAGAGCAATACAATTGTCAAATCGGATGATACGGGTTAATTCTTTTGTGGTGCAGTTAGACACAAGAAAGAACATAACCATTATTTTCATGCTGAGTGTGTTGAGAATGATATGTCTCTTCTTTTGGTTTGTAAAGAGGTTAATTTAACTTCTATATCTAGATACAATTGGTGGATAAATTAAAACTATTCACATAAGTGTATTTTTTGCAAAGCTGCATAAATTACCAAAGCCAAGTGATGATGAAAGACTCATCTTTGTGGGCAACCGTAATAAAATTAAGGTGAAAGCTATTGGTAATTATATAGATTATTTTTGGGAAAACTAGATTTATTTGAATTTATATGAGATATTTATGGTACTATCTTTTAGACGGAATAAAATTTCTATTTTCCATATTCAACAAGTATGAACTTATGATAATTTGGTTTCTGTAATTTTATTTACGAAAATTTGGTATGTTTCAAAAATTCAAACCAAGTTGATTCTGGTTTTCATTTGGATTATGATAATTTATATTCTTTAGATGTCAATAGCTCCTATTTATATTCATTCCATATAGATAAAAAGAAGTATTAGGAAAAATTGACAAATGAGAATTCGGTTACATTATGGCACAAGACATTCTAGACTTAGAATTGAACGTCTTGTGTCTAATGAAATTCTCAAACTCTTAAATTTTCAGATATTAATGATTGTGTTAATTGCATAAAAAGGAAGCAAACCAATTTAAGAAAATATGAAGCCAAAAGGTGTTCAGAAGTCTAGGAATTAATACATACCGATATCAACGGACCGTTTCAAATGATCACTAGAAATGGTAGCGGTATTTTATTATATTCATAGACGACTATTTTAGATATGGCTACACATATTTGTTTTAGGAAAAAAGACTTAATACCTTGACATGTTCAAAAGGTTCAAAGCGAAAGTTGAGTTACAACTTGACAAAAGCATTAAGGCCATTAAATCTGATCATTTTATGAAAATTACGACAGATTTGATGGATTAGGGGAACAATGTCAAAGGGCTGATACACAATTCATAGATAAATGCGGCTTTGTGTCTAAGTATACATTTTCTATGATGAGAAACCTTAAGAACTGCAGCATATATCCAAATATGAATACCCACTAAAGAGACTAAACGTAAACCCCTTTAAGGTTTGGACTGGGTGAAAGCCTAGTTTGAAACATTTATGTGTACGGGATGTCTAGATGAGGTAAGGCCTTATAAGGCCGCACGAGATGAACCTAGACAAAATGAATGTTAGTTGCTATTTTATTGGATATGTCGAGCGCTAAAGGGTTTATAAGTTTTATAATCCTACAGAACATTCGGTATTTAAGATGGAAAATGCAAAAGTTTTTTAGAATGTTTAGTTTGCGGGGGGTGATACAATAATGAATTTTGAATTCGAAGATGAGTATGCGAATATTCCCAAAGGTGTTACGAGTTTTATGGATATAAAACCCATTTTTACGGATATATAACCCATTTTAACTCTAAATACAATTATCGAAATGGAACCATTATTGAATACCAAACTCAACAAAATCAAACAAAACAAATTCAGATTCAGGAGATTGGTGCGGTCACACAGCGAGATGCAGGATGGTGCGTGGTAAGCCTAAATTATATATACTTTTGATTGAGGTTTAACCTAAAAAACTAAGCCAATTTCCTTGTATTTTAGTATAATTTTGTGTTAAAATATGCCAAGAATCAAGTTACTGCCAAAGTCTATTTAAATTATAGGAAATAGAGAAAATTGTAGATCTTCTCGCAAGCTTCCCAAAAAGTGGTAGAACACTGAAAACGGAGTTACAGATCATGATCTATGCCCGTTTGAAGTTCGGTTTACTGGAAATTTCCAGAGCCTCCTGCGGCCTGTACAAAAATTCTCTGAGGGCTGCACAGAATCACAGATGCGACACATAGTTTGTATTTTGGTCATATCTTGGTCATACAAACTCCGATTTGGGTGAATCAAAACTTGACAGAATTAGGACAAAAAGATCTACAACTTTCATGAAGGAAAAAAAATCCAATTTCGGAATGTATAATTTTGTGAAGCCGCATGAATGGCCGCACGAGCCTGAAAAACTACTGAAAATGGAAAGTTAGTGGGCTTAGTGGGAGCCGAAAATAGAACAACTTGATCCTCAATTTTAGAAAATGCTATATAAGATTTGGGAGACCAAAGGAGAAGGCATCACTGCTTATCAAGGAAGATTCTAAGCCATTACTCTCTGCAGTGTTAAAGCAACTATAAGAGGCTAGATTTCCTCTCTAGGGACTTAGGCGTTAAACATGAACTTGTGTTAATTTTTAGTTTGTTTGATTAACTCTTTATAATGATTGTTTGCTTGCATGATTTATTCTTGTTGATTGATAAGTTCTCGCTAATTGGATAATCTGTGTACTTGATAGATAGTATCCCGTTTAGGTTTTACAACTTGAATTGCTAAGGATCAATTGCTTGATGGTACCTTACTATGTGCTTGAATTATTTTAGGAATTAAGATTAGCAACACACCATTCTAATCTTTATCCGGAACCACAGGAATTAATGGTTAGGTTAAGGTGAATGACTTAATTGGGAACCCTAGATTAGATTAAACATTGATATATTATTTTGTGTGCATGTAATGTTAAATATCCCTATTAGGATCGTGACAGCCCTAAAACTAGAGGAATGTTAACTCATCGCACCAAAATAGTTGTATCAATACTTGGTTGAAATAGGCTAACACGCGCTTAAATCTAGGTAGTTAGTGTGAAGTACTTAATTGTAAAATCTGAATTATCTAGGCATATCATAAGGTTAGAAACCCCATCAAAGCAAACATGAATTTAGAGACCAAATAAATAAGAAATTAACCAAGGAATTGTGAGCCAAAAGCCCCTAGACTTCTCCAATTCGAATCACATCCGAATTTTAATTGCTTTGATACGATCTTTTAATTTTCATAAAAAAATGAAATTACACAAAACCCCCATTTTTACTTTTATTGTTTAGTTTTAAAAGTAGTTTACTTTAGTAAAAATTAGTATTTTCCTACCTCCATTTGGATCGACACCTACATACTACAATCGATAGGTTGTGCGCTAGTAACTAACATATTTATTGTGTACGAAGGTTATACATTTTAAAAGTTAAAAGTATTAAAATTGCCCTATATTTCAATACCTAAAATATATAACAAGCTTTTTGGCGCCGTTACTGGGGAGGTAGACTAGATACTAGTTTTTATTTTAGGAAAATACTTTTAATTCTTTGTTTCCTTATTTATCTTCTTTCTTTTTCAGAAAATAAAAACCCAAAAAAATTTTGTTTCCTTTTTTTTTAATTTCTGAAATTTACTTTCCTTATTTGCCGTTTAAAAAAAAAATCCAAAAATATTTACTTTCCTTATTTAATTTCTGCACTTTACTTTCCTTTTATTTTCTCTCCTTCAAATCTCATCTTTTTTTTTCTCTCCTGTTGATTTGAGCACTGGCACCTGTCACAAGAAGTCAAACTGCAAAGATCAAGGCCGGCGCATCCTCTTCTCAACAAATGGCAGGCCTAGACAACCTCAAACTAGACATAAATGGATTTGAGAAGGAAGACTTGACGGAAGGCCTTCTCAATAACAATCCACCACCTCGTTTCAACAACAACAATCAACTTTCTCCCAACAACAACGATCGACCTCCTCTCAACAACAATCCTCTCTATAGCCGCAATCCAAATGACCGCCGACCCATAAGAGATTTTGTAAATCAAATGGAACCGGAAAAACAATTCGGTTATATTGCACATGGGGGGACAAACCTAAATATGAGACCAACTTTAATTCACCTTTTAGGTCAAAATAGGTTTGGGGGTAGGTTGAATGAGGATCCTCCCCAACATCTAGCAACATTTGAGGAGCATTGTGCAACATTTGCACAAAAAATGATGAATTAGATGCCCTAAAATTGAATTATTTCCATTTATCTCTCATGGATGATGCTAGAGCTTGGTTAAGATTGTTAAACCCCAACATGACACAAACTTGGCAAGAGGTACAAATGTTATTCTTAGGCAAATACTTCCCTCTATTAAAACCCAACATTATAGGTAGAAAATCACCACCTACAAGGTGAAGATGAATCCTTAAGTGAGGCATGGGATATGTGGCATGAATTATTGTGTTTGTGCCCGAATCATGGGATTGATGTTTGGTTGTTGTTTCAATTTTTCTATGCAGGTTGTACGTACGCCACGAAGTCTTAACTCAACACGGCTGGGGGAGGAAACCTCGCTAACAAGGATTTGGTAGAGGCAATGGAGATGATTAAGGACATGGTGATTAGCCAACGCGAATGGACATCCGGGAGAGATGCAAGGAAGAATGTCGCATCACCCGAAGTACTAAAGGTAGTTGATGTAACCGCTTTGCAAGCCAAAGTATAATCTTTCCAAATCACGATTAAGAATATGCAAAAAGTAAAATATGTCCAATCATTGCCTTGTGATAGGCACCGATCATGAAACAACTAATTGTCTATATGCCATGGGTGAGGAGAATGTTGAACAAATGAATGGTTTGTTTTATAATGAGGGAGATAAACGAAATGCTCAATCCAACCTGAATTATAAATCCAACAACTACAACCCAAACAATAAGTGGAACCACCCAAATTTTAGGTGGAAATCTGAAAATGAAAATCAAGGGGGTAGTCAACAATACCAAAACCGTTCAAACCAAAATCAAGACAACCAAAATCAGTACCCACAATATTTAAATCGACAAAACCAATGCTCCTCTCAATTGTCCAAGTTAGAAAAGATGATCGACTCTCAATTGGCTAACAAATATATGTTGGTTGCTTAAATTTACCTCTTATATGGGCCACCAGGCACAGGCAAGACGAGCCTTGTTGAGGCAATAACAAACCTGCTCGAGTTCGATTTGTATGACCTGGAACTAACAGCAGTCCATACTAACTCTCAGTTGCACCGTCTCCTCGTGTCGACCACCCCCAAATCGGTGGTTGTTATAGAAGACATTGACTGAACAATCGATCTCTCAGACCGAAAGAAAAAGCAGATGGAAGAAGATCAAGGGGAAGGCATGATGGGCTGGCCCCGCAACACATCATACACTCGAGAGGCCTTAAACCTCTCTGGTGTATTGAATTTCGTGGATAGTCTGTGGTCATCGTGCGTTGGCGAGAGGTTGATGATTTTCACTACAAACCATCCTGATAAGCTTGACTCGGCTTTGCTAGTTAAGAAGATTGAGCTTGGATATTGTGGTGCTGCTGCATTTCGGATGCTAGTTAAGAACTACCTTGGTCTCAATGAGGTGAAAATGGGGAAGATAGACACCGTGGCTGAAATTTAGAGGATGCTTGGAGAGGTAGAGGTGACACCAGCTGAGGTGGCTGAGGTGTTTATCGGGTGTGATGGGGCCTCAGCAGATGGATCTTTGGATAATATGTTGGTAATGGAACTTCGCCAGAGGAAGTCGCCGCCTCCATCACCGGTGGCGGTGGCAGTGGCAGTTAGGACTGAGAAAGACAGTTTAGAAGGGAAACAGTGAGACTGGCCTGAAAGTAGTATTAAACAATTAATTGTAATTTCTCCGGGGTTTTTGAGGTTATTAATTAAACAATTAGTAATAAAGATTAGGCAAATCCCTCCGATGCAGGTCCTATTGGTTTTGAACTATAAACTGTACAACACTGCAACTGCATAGTAGGTTTTGTTTTACAATTTAATTGAAAGGTGACTAAACGAATTAACTATAATTTATAAACCATTAAAATGAGAATAACTTCAGTATCCAAACTTGTTAGAACAAACATCCTAAATAAATTTAATCTAATTTCCCACAACTTGATTGCTTTAATCGGACATCAACATAAAGGCATAAACTGCAAGCTGATCAAGGCAAAAGAGCCATGTGATAAAGGCAAATTTTTAACCTAACCCATGTTAGAATAAATCTCAAATTTTTTTGGTGGAGAGGAAGAGAGAAATTCAAAACACAAGTTTATAAAATTATCTATTCAAAATATAATTTCTCTCTTACACACATACAACATAACATATTCATCTATAGAGTAGAACTAGGGTGCTCTTAAGCTCACCAAGCCCTTCCGTGAGCGCGACTCTAAAACCTATCGAATTGACTTCAAACGACATTGTCAAACCGTTAGATATTCAATCTATATTAAAATGTGCTTGGAGACCAAATTTTACATTTTTTGGAATTTTTTTACTATTTATTAAGCCGGTTTGAAAACCGCTGTTTTCTAATGGTGCAGATTTTTAATAAAAACAGCGGTTTTCAAACCGGCTTAATAAATAGTAAAAAAATTCCAAAAAATGTAAAATTTGTTCTCCAAGCACATTTTAATATAGATTGAACATCTAACGGTTTGAAAATGTCGTTTGAAGTCGGATTGATAAGTTTTTGAGTTAAGCTCATGGAAAGCTTGGTGAGCTTAAGAGCACCTTAGCTCTACTCGAACATCTAACGGTTTGGAAATGTCGTTTGAAGTCAATTCAATAGGTTTTAGAGTCGCGCTCACGAAGGACTTGGTGAGCTTAGGAGCACCCTAGTTCTACTCTCCATCTATATATAGAAACATAAGAAGTAAATTATAGATTACATGAGTTGACACTTATTAATGCTAGCTACAATTTTTTACCATTCAACTTAGCATTTCTTATTCTCCAATCATAAGTTTATTGTTCTCCAAGTTGGTTACGAGTTCAAATTCAATTTGAACTTTGGAGCCAACAATCTTTGACTTCTCATTACTTCTTTTCAAACATAAATTAAGTTTATAATTTAACACCCCCTCTTAAACTTAATTTCTTTTCCATCCTTCATCCCAAGAAGATTATTAAACTTCTCAAACAACTTGATTGGCAATGGCTTCATAAAAATATCGGCAACTTGATCTTCACTTCGATATTCTTCTCCTTCACATGCTCCCGGATAAAATGAAATCTCACATCAATATGTTTGCTCTTTTCATGATGCACTAGATTTTTCGCCAATTCGATTGCCGACTTGCAATCCAAATAAATTTGTGTAGCCTCATCTTGAGAAAAAATAATTTATTTAAGTAACCTCCTTAACCAAACCACATGACACACGCATGTCGCTGCCGCCACATATTCTGCCTCACACGTCGAAAGTGTCATGATTGGTTGCTTCTTTGAAAGCCACGTGAATGCCATATCTCCCATGTAAAATGCAGATCCCGAGGTGCTTTTTTTTTATCATCAGTGTCTCCATCCCAATCACTATCCGAATAACCAAAAACTCCAAAATTATTAGTCGATGAGTAATAAAATAAACTAAGAGATAGAGTACCTCGAATGTAACGGAGAATTTGTTTGACGGCTTTCCAATGCGTTGATCTCGGCTCCTCCATATACCGACTTACAAGCCCAAAAACATATAAAATTTCCGGTCTTGTACCTGTCAAATATCTCAAACTACCAACAAGGTTCTTGTATAAGGTTACATCAATCACCTTTCCTTTGTCATGCCGAGACAACTTCACACCGCAATCAACCAGTGTGCTAACCGACTTGCAATATTCCATCTTAAACCTTTTCAAAATTTCTTTCGCATAGGCCTCTTGTGAAACAAAAATACTTTCATTCCCTTGTTTTATCTCAAGTCCGAGAAAATAGGACATAAGTCTCAAATCGGTCATTTCAAAATCCAGCATCATGGCCTTTTTGAAATCATCAATCATTTTTTCATTATTACCCATAAAAATTAAATCATCAACATACAAAGCTATAATCAACATCTCTCCATTTTCAACCTTCACGTAAAGTGCATGTTCATACGGGCATTGCACAAAACCGTGTGATTTAAAATATTGATCAATTTGGGTATTTCAAGCTCTAGGAGCTTGTTTCAAGCCATATAACGCTTTCTTTAATTTTAAAACTTTCCCTTCATGACCTACTTTAATATACCCGGAGGGTTGCTCAACATAAACCTCCTCTTCTAGAATGCCATTGAGAAATGCCGACTTAACATCCATTTGAAAAATACACCATTTAGATTGTGCGGCAATTGAGATTAATAGTCGAATTGTCTCCATTCGAGCTACCGGTGCAAACACTTCTTCATAGTCGATGCCGGCCTTTTGCTTGTAGCCTTTAGCTTTAAGATGGAAAATGCAAATTGTGCGGGCCGCACAAAATATCTTGATTAAGTTGGCTGATAACCAGAGAGTTTTGCGGCTGCACGGATTTTGATGCGACTGCACGGTTTTTGATGCGGATGCACAAAATACCTTCTTAGAGTTGGCATACAACCAAAAGTTTGTGCAGTCCACACGGGTTTTGTGCGGCAAAACACTGTTAAATCAGAAAAGTCAGTTTTTCAGAGAAAAGACAGTTCTGTAGACATGTCTGGCCGTTTGTGCGGCCGCACACGCAGTGCCAGATGTGTTACCCTATATAAGGATGGGTCCCCAAGGCACAAGATACGTAACACACAACTCAGTTTTCTAAATATTAGTTATTTTAGATAGAATCTGAGTGTCTTGTTTTTTTCTTTTACCATCAAAGACTTGAGAGGAAAAATCCATTAGGAAACTTGGAAGAAATTTCTCAAAGACATGTCTTGCTGTCTTGGAAGACTTAATCCACGATCATACGATGTAAAAGCGAGAAGGGTTTCTTGACATTAAAGATTTGTTTCGTGCTCATGGAGACGACTCTTCAGACTTGTGGATTTCATGGCTAATGGTATGAAATCATGTATTGTATTCCGTACTTATGATATATGTTTTGAGTTTCTTTGGCATAGGACGGTCCTTAGGTTAAGGTGGAGATTATTTCTTCTTTCCCGGTATGTAAGTGTTTGATTCTTAGATTATATGTAATTATTTGATCTCTAGATAAGACGTAATTGTTTGACCTTTATGATCCCACAAGATTTAAGTATGATACATGCTAATAAATTTAGAAACAAATCCTATTAAAAGTATGAAACAGATAAACGTCACATTTTTTTTTTTTTTTTTTTAGAAGTTTGTGGGCAACTGCCTTCAACAAACGTCACATCCTTTTAAATACCAATTATTTGTGTATCGTTGATAATATGCAATATAGGACCAAATGAAAGGGTTTCAAACCAGTGCCTGCACTGGAGGTGAGTTGATGAGCTTTAAGCCTGATCACATACTAAAAACAAGAATGTACAAATAAAAATAACTACGTTAATACCTAAAAAAAAATTCTGCAACAATAAATGATTATAACCATCAAAATATAGTTTTAGAGTACCAATTTAATTCACTAAGAAACAAACAGTGTTTTAAGATACAAAATAACTTTTACTTCCTACTCCTGGCGTCATCTTGCTCCCTCTGAGTAGAACTTGAGAGTTGCAAAATATCATATCAGTGTTCTCTTGGTCTTCTCTCCTGGTTTGATGCAAAAATATTATGGGCTACTGGCATTCATTGTGCAATTTCAAAGTGCGCTATTTCTGCAAAATCCAAAAGTCTTTGCTGATGCAAATAACAGAAAACTAAAATAATTTTATGAAACAGAGATCACAAAGAAAATCCATCTATATTAACCCTTTTATACCTATCAGTTTCCCATCATGCAATTGCTTCAACAATTGGAAGGAATGTGTGACGCCTGAAAAAAATGTCCTTCTCTCTCTTCGATCAGAAGCGATGCTTCATTCTTCATTGCTATTGAAACCATCCGGTAAGCTGCGCTCACTCCCCTCGAGTAGGAAGAAATGAATAATTCAGAATTTACAGCAATTACAAGAGAATTTTGAAATTCACGAGTCTATTACCTTCAAATTGGTCCCTAGAGTTTAGACTTTGAAAGTGCACTCAAGTAGAGGTAAAAAGGAGGTATAAAAGAAAGGGATCAAAGGCCAGTGGAGAACTGCAACATCTGGAAATTTAGGAAGGAGGCGGAGAAAACAACAATTTCTATGAAATTTTTTTATAAATCGTATTAAAAAAAAAAACAGAGAGAGATTAATTATCCCGAATTATTTTTTTTTACCATCAAAAAAAAAAAAAAAATCAACTAACCCATTTTCTACAGACAAACTGCGGTACAGATTCCTTTTTTTTTTTAAACCGCACCCCAGACGAATATCGGAATATGTGCTCTCTTTTTTACAGTGGGCCCACCTTTTTATAAATTTGTTTTAATAATGGAGCCCACCAATTTCATCATATGTTCACATTATTTAGTAGTGGGTCCACTTTTTTTTTTTAAAAAAATAATCGGAAATTTCCTATTTGCTGAGATGAAAGATGTTCCAATTTTCAGTAGTGGGCCCACCTGTTTCCTAGATGATCAGAAAAATTTCTCAGTGTGTTCCATTCAAATTTTCTCAATTTTCTCATAAATACATTTTAATATTTAATATCTCCATTTAAATTTAACTTTCTTTTTTCTATCTCATTTTCATTTATTTTTATATAATTATTTAAAAAATCATACTGACTAATGTACTTTTTTTTATTAAAATAGAGGTATCTAGAGTTGGAAAAATGGCACGCCGGAGCCGGCTCCGTCACGGAACGGCACGCGTGTCGGTTACGTGCCGTGACTCACGTGTCTCGTGCCGTGACCATTTGCGTGCCGTGACCAATTGTTGGCAAAGAAGACACGGCACGGCACGGAAATTGTCTTGATCACGTCACAGCACGGAACACGCGAGTCACGGCAATCACGAGACAATACACTAACATACCTTCCTATAAAGTATAATTTTATTTTAATTAAAATATTTACATTTAAATTTCAATTAAAACATTTGAATTTTAAAGAATTGTTTCATATTTTTTTTAAACGTTAAATGCGATCAAACGTAAGCTAACGCACATTTGGTCACAGCACGTTTGGTCACGGCATGACTTAGTCACGGCACGCGAGTTACGCCGTGACTTGCGTGCCGTGACCACTCCTAGTAATTTTTGCCACGGCACGTGAAAAATTTACTTGGTCACGGCACGGCACGGCACGTTTTTCCAACTCTAGAAGTATCCATTAAATTTCTCACAGCCATGAAACAAGAAACGCTTCATCTTCCTTAATCGTTTCCTCTCCTCTTTTCTGATGTGTTGAATAAAATAGTACCTATCTAAGCTCTCGATCTCCTCGTGTGAGCTAGACAGAAGCCAACATCACGAGCCCCAAGCATATCTCTCTCTCTCTCTCTCTCGCATCTCCTGTCCTGTTGTTACTCCGAAATGAAAGTTTTTCATAAAATGTTATTTTAATTCGGATTTTTGTCAGTTGAGCTCAGCTGCATTTGTACCACAAATTCCATGAATATAGAACATTTTCAAGGAAAAATATTTCAACAAATCATGAGTTCAAATTTGCTTTCATCCCGTAGTCAAGAAACTCACAACTTTTCTATTAAAGCATCCCATCGAAATTAGCTCATCGAATCTGCATAAAAATTAATACTATATATAGTCTGAATTTCTAGCTTTCTTATCAAGCAATTTGCCTTAAATTATACAAACTTTTAACATAGATAAGACGTACAATTGCTGTCAAGACATCCAAACCAACTGAAACAATTAATAGCAATAATCACCCTTTTAATTTAGTTTAAACCACACGAATTGGGATTCTATATGAAAAAACCATGAATCACCCATTCATTAGATTGTTAATTGCAAGGCTGTAAAAATCTGTCACATGGTTAGCTAATCATTGTTTGTACTGTACTACTAATTATTATAGGCTATATATAGCACACAACATTGTATTAAAAAAGGAAATCTAGTCAAAGTGGCATACAAAACATTGATCGGTCAGCACATCAAAACAGATTCTTGTCAGACTTTCAAGTTCCCAATCAGTTTAACTACGCCTTAAAACTGTCCCAGATTAAAAGTAAAGGTAATTAATTCGATGTCGCCAAGACACAAACTTTCGTTTCATAGAAACAACAGGAGATGCGGGAGAGATCTAATGAATATAATGATAGCTTCTTAAAGAATGTAATGATACAAAGAGGAATTCAGAGTGCGACAGTTTAGAGAGACTCAAAGGAGAATGTTTTTCATTTATTGATTGTCTTTCTTAAACGCTGTATGACTTTATAAAGTGATTGGTTAACAGGTTAACCAATTCTGTTAAGTTTCTAACTACTGGTTTTGACCAGTCACTAGCTAATCCTTACACTAATATGTTCCAAACTGATTCTTTGTATTACTTAAATACTTATGTCTCAGCTCACACGAGGTGAGAGTTTAGATAGGTACGAATTTATTGAACCCATGAGAAGAGAGGAGAGGAGAGGAGCAATCAGCCGATCAAGGAAGGAAGATGAAGCGTTTCTGTTTTTATCTCTTGTTCAATCACGGTTAGAAATGTAACGGACAACCTCTATTTTAATTTTAATAAAAGGGATATATTGGTCAATACAATGTTTAAAATAATTAAATAAAAGATAAAATAAATAATAGGGGATATAATAAAGAAAGTTAAGTTTAAATGAGAATATTGGATATTATGATGTATTTAAATTTAGATGGGGCCCACCTTTTTTTGCTAAGATGAAAGATGAAACAAAATAGTGTTTGGAGAAAAAAAAAATGATCGCAGTTCCAAACTGCAGTGTACCCAATAGGATTCAGCAGTTATCAGTAGGGATTTGGGTGAACCGTCGGAAGTTACGCAAGACTGGGAGGAATTAATTGATAAGATTCAGCAGCACCTGTCACAGTGGAAAGGGAGATTGTTGTCTCTGGGGGTACTTTGGTAAATGCTGTCTTGGGAGCTGTACCAGTATACTGGTTAGCCATGTACCAGTCACCACTTACCAGTAGGGATTATAAAGAAACTGGAACAATAGAGGAGCAATTTCTTGTGGAGTGGAGCCCAGGTGGAGAAGAGGTGAAGTATCATTTGGCTAAGTGGGACATGGTATGCTAGAGAAAGGAATATCGTTGGGGGTCAAAATCCAAAAAGGAATCAAATCAAGCACTATTTTTTTTGGGCAAGTGGTGGTGGCAGTTAATTAACCCCCACTGTACCTTCATCCGGAAAGATGTCATTCTAAGAAAATCTCATACCAGCAGAGTTGGCTTCATGCAACGAACCACTGACTTTCTTATCGGTCTTCAACAAAGAACTACTCCCTTAAAAGCCTGGTGAGCTTAAGAACACCCTGGTTCTACTCTAAATGCCTATATGCCATTTATCTCTCTAGGTAAAATGGGTACGTTATAAATTTAAAATGAGTTTTAACAATTGAAAAGGCAATAAATTGAATAAATTTGTGAATTTCAACCGCAGTTTCAAATTGCAGTTATGATATAACTAAAATTTCTTAAAAAAAAAGTTAATTAGTTTATTTTTTTTAGTAATAATTATATCTCTCTTTTTTAAAAATAAAAACAATAGGTACGGAAGGTAGGATTAGGTACACTGAAGAATTTAATATATCTCCTGCAAAATATAGCACGCAGAAAGCAAAATATTGTTGAAGCTTCTAGAGTCAAAATGACAAGACCACATCAATTTGGAAAAAATGACAATATATATGATTGATTGTATTCATGAAACATCTATCATGTAGCACAATTATGAGAATTCACATCCTCTGAGATATCTCATATTTTGCGTTATTTTTTGGAAATCTCAACCGTTCAAATACGTTCGGTAAAAATCTCAAAGCTCAAATAATACTGACCCCATAGGCATCAGACACGTTGGTCACGCAAAATATGAGATATCTCAGAGGATACGCACTCCAATTCTAATGTTCTAATAATCTACATAAAAGTTCTATAAGGTGTGATATTCAACTGATGTCTGTAAAATTGAGATTCAAATACGTTTCTTTTCTCAAAAGAAAATGAGTGAATTTAGATCCGTAAAATTTTAGAAGTCCACCTAATAAAAATAAATACTAACCTCATCTACTATCGGAATATGAGCGAAACCACAACCAATAGTACTAGAAGGGTAAGTATCAATATTGGAAGCAATTTGGGTCCGACGTCCACGGGCTCAAATTGAGTCTGATGAATTCTGTGTCCGTCCGATTCACTCTAGAATTTGTGCAAATATTGACGTGCATAGATATTGAACACAATGCGTACGGATCTCAAAGCGGATCGGATGGACACGAAACCCATCGGATTCAAATTTGAGTTCGATGAGTGTCAGACACAAATTGTTCCCACCAATATTATGCAAAGAGACCATAACCAGTATGCTGACTAAATCATCATTAAAATCATATATAAAATGACATTTAGAAATTAAAAGGTAAAATCAAGAAAAAATCCCTCCCCGGAACAAGACAGGGAGAGAAGAACAGAGAAAAAGGTTATGTTTACCAATTTATTTTTAAAATAACTAAATTAAATGTTAAATAAATAAAATAATGGAAAAAAGGAATATTAAGTTTTGTAGGGATATTGATATGATGGTATTTTCGTTGGAATATTGATTATTTTAATAACATACATGGAGAATAGAAATTATTCCTATTTGTTAACCTTGAGGAGGATGCAGCAGAAATATGTATCGCCTGTGTAATTTTTTAGTTTAAATCCAATCTGTTATATAGTAGTCTTGGGCTGGATTGATTCAGATTTTGATGAGACAGTTTAGATTGAAAATCATTTTTTTTTTACCTCAAAGGATGCGGCCTCGATGGAGAAGTCCCATGCTAAGATTCGAGCTCTGAGCCAGCTCTGTATTAATTAAACAACTCTGAGCCAGCTCATTGCCACAGAGGATGATCGGCTTACTACGACTAAGATACAAAGCTAGGATCCAAGCTAGAATCTTAGCTTATGATAGTCACGAGCTAGCTCAGAGCTGGACTTTATTAGATCACTATCATGCAAATTCAAATAAATAAACAATAAAGTCCATCAAACAAAGCATAGTTTATATCATATATTCATTTTCATAACTTCAACAATATTTTTAATTTATGTGCAAGTAAATCAACTACGATAAATTAAGTTTGCGACTAAATTCATACATACCAAAATACTAAATTTCTAAATTTATACAAACATGATTCACAAAACAAATTAATACCTGGATCGAGCTGGTTCGCCAGCTTGTGAGCGAACTAGATCCAGTTCAAACTCGTTAATTATGGATCGAGCTAGTAGCAAGTTGTTAACATCAATTGCTTTCTATATGTTTCATTTTATGCTCTCCCATATTAAGGGTTTAAACTTTAAAGTGAGGAATTACTTGGTTTTAATTAAATTAATAAACGGTTGTACGGTCCGTTGGTCTAAAATATCTTGTAACAAAATTCGGCCTGAAATAATTTGGTTCGTTCTATGAAAAGATAAAGAGTTCAAATAAAGCCCGTACGCGTAATGAGGCCCATCATTAAGATTGTACATTAGCGGCTTGTTTTTTGTAAGTTGTAACTGGAAAAGTGTAAGCGAATTTGTAACAGAGAATCCGGCTCACAGTATTACACCGACACAGTCATAGCCCAAAGACTTTGGTCCTCTCTGAGCGAAGCAAATTAATGTACTTGTATTCATTGGGCTTTTTAGGCCCAAATGAGGTTCTCGGTTTTACCATCCCTGGCCTAGGTGATTAAGTAGTTTATCTCAATCAAAAATAAAAATAATAAACAAGTTTGCGAGCTTTGTATTAATTAAACAAAGAGAGCTTATCGGTAGAATTTAATTAGAAGAAATAAACGCAAGTCAGTTATATGCAGACATGAATTTTTTTGAATCAATGCTTCCGCTATTTTTAATTTTTGTTGTACTGTTAATAATAAATTACTGCCTCTATATCTTTCCTTTTCAAATTATCCCCATTATTCACTCTGAGATTTCAACAAACCTTTTCTAGAAGAAAGATTCTTTATAAACATTAAATGAAAATCTAGATGAAAGATTCTTTATAAACATTAAATGAAAGTTAGTAGGCTAGACCTCCACCATTCTTTTAAAAAAAAAAAAAATAGAAAATATAAACAACCAAAGGAATTGTTTATTTATCTAATTATTGTTATATATTTATCCTCTTAGATTAGGTCAGTCTTTGTAGAAGGTTTTTCAATGTTTATTGTTTAATTTATGTGTCAACATGCCTATGCAAGGCCGGATTTAGCGTGTGTGAATAGAGGCCAATTGAACTTTATTTATTTTTAAAATTTATATATTATGCATAATTTTCTATATAATTTAGTATAAGCTGTTATGGGTCCTGTAAAATAAACTTTCATACTCAAGCATGAAAATTTTATAAAATGATCTCTGAATATATGTGTTTACGCCTGTAGCTTAGAAAGTCAGTCACCAACATGTTGAGTACTTGTCTTAACCTAATACTAATACTAATACTAATACTAGTAATTAAAAGCCATAATAAATGAAGAATTCCTCATGTTGACTAATGTTTGGTTGGTACTCACTGTGTAGACCTGTATATAGAGTAGAACTAGGGTGTTCCTAAGCTCATCAAGTCCTCCGTGAGCTCGACTCTAAAACCTATCGAATTGACTTCCAATGACATTTTCAAACCGTTAGATGTTCAATCTATATTAAAATGTGCTTGGAGACCAAATTTTACATTTTTTGAAATTTTTTTACTATTTATTAAGATGGTTTGAAAATTGCTGTTTTTATTAAAATTCTGCACCATTGAAAAACAGCGATTTTCAAACCATCTTAATAAATAGTAAAAAAATTCCAAAATATGTAAAATTTGGTCTCCAAGCATAATATAGATTGAACATCTAACGGTTTGAAAATGTCGTTTGAAGTTAATTCGATAGGTTTTAGAGTCGAGTGTTGGAATTGAGACGTCAATTCCAATTAATTAAGTTTGGACTACGTGTTATATGATTAATATATCACATACTGTCAATAATATTATGAGGAATAATATAAGATATGCCTAAATGTGATTGACTAAAATAATGGCATAGTACGTAATTTCGCTAAGTTTTGGGGCACGAATGCATATAGAACATAATGTAAATTAATTATAATTGTTGATGGACCAATTATAATTAATTCAACTAATACTAGTGATAAATGTAAGAATTAATTAATTATACGAAATGTTATGCATGTTATGCATATATAACATTTATGTAAATTAATTATAATATGCATATTTGATCAATTATATCAATCAATTATACGATTTGTTTGTCAGCCAAATATAATTGATTTGTATAATTGAATAGAAAAGGAAAATATGTCATGCATATTTGATTGGTTACCAAAAATGCACAAACGAATATCTTTGAGAAAATATGTCATATATTATGTATAATTTTTGACATGAATTATAAGATCTCTCAAAGATACATTTTCACTAGTATAAAAGGCGCTGGGTCTCCAAGCAATCCGGGTAAGAAAATTTTTAGGGCACATGTGTTGTGCATAGCCACCTTATTCTCCCTCCATTAGAGAATAATACTCTTCAGCTCCGTTCGTGACTCGAGAGAGAAGAAAGGCACCAGGGCTTGCTTGGAAGGACTCGAAAGCGCACCAATCAAGCACCATCTCAAGTCAACTCGTATCAAGTGAAGTTTGCAAGTGAGATTGCAAAGCATGGATCCAAGTAAGTAACTAATGCTTCCGCTGTGTATTTTAATTCTTTTTCTTGCGCGGAGTTTTGAGTTTAGGAATTGCAATTGCTAGTTAATTTAGGAATTTGGTATTTGGCTCTTTAACCTAAATTGAAATTGCACCCCTAACAAGTGGTATCAGAGCCACCTCCGTGTCAAGATCTAGGATTTTTTATTATTATTAATTTCTGATTTAATTTGTGCGCCATATAAAAATCTGTTTTGATACGCCTATGCTGCGCACCAGTCAATGTTTTCTATGCCCAAGATTGTGTGTACCGAATTAAAATTCAAGCCATACATTTTTGAAAACTAGACTTGAGCACCTTTCTGGAAATATAAAGAACACAAAAAATTGTTTATTATTTTGTGAGAAAATTACATTTCAATCTTGAATTTCAATTCTGAAAACAGATTGTTGTTGTCTCTGTAATTTTTAATTTTACACAAAATCCGTAATATTTTTGTATTACAAAATATAGTTTTCCAGAAACTAGATTTCATTATCTTTCTAATGATATGTGGCACACAAAAATCCATTCAGCCAAATTCGAGATATGATATTTTGAATCTTAACAAAAACAGAAAACTGGATACAGGAAAATCCAGTGCTGTACTCGTTTTGTCATTTTTGTTTACCCTATTAAAACAATCTAAAATCTCTGTTTTATTTTTGAATCTTCATCCACACATCATAAACTGATGTAATAATTTTTTGATTCACAAAATCATGATTCAAAATTACCAAAATAACATATTGCCTTAAGGACTTAAATTTTACAAATTGTGAAATATTTTGGAAATTTTATATGTGCGCACAAATTGACTTGACAAGAGATCTCTTGCTTTTGCAAGATATCTATTTATTTATTTTTTTGGAAATTTGGCAAAGAAAATCTGAACTGACAGGTAACCTTCTTGAATTGTGCCAAAATTTCCAGAATTTGCTGAAATTTCCAGATTTGGATATTTTGAATTGTGCCTTTTATGCAAAAACAACCAAATCTGGAATTAGGAGTAGCTGTAAATTAATTACAATATGCATATATATATGTATATTTATATATGTATATTTATATTTATAATATGTATATATATATGTATATATATATGAATTAGTTAAATATGTGTGTATATATATATATATATATATATAGAGTAGGGCTATTGTACTTCGCGAAGTAAAACTTCGTTTTACTTCACGCTCATACTCCTATTTCCAAGATCCAAATCGTCAATCCGAACCGTTCAAGTTGTTCTCCATATTGAAATGTGCTTGGAGACCAAATTTTACATTTTTTGGAATTTTTTTACTATTTATTAAGCCACTTTGAAAATCGCTGATCCATTGTGAATAGTAAAAAACAGTAAAAAATTCTGGACCAATGGATCAGCGATTTTCAAAGTGGCTTAATAAATAGTAAAAAAATTCCAAAAAATGTAAAATTTGGTCTCCAAGCACATTTCAATATGGAGAACAACTTGAACGGTCGGATCGACGTTTTGAATTTTGAAAATGGGAATATGAGCGTGAAGTACAATATTGGTTTTACTTCATGAAGCACAATAGCAAAATTATATATATATATATGTATATTTAGGACGAGTAGTTTTCAATTAGGATACGTCCCAAAATAAACAGATACATGATTTCAAAACCTTATTAAGACGCAATTAGGAGTACATGCCTCATCTTGCCAAACAATATTGTTCCCTCCGGAACATTATTGCTAAAGTTTTTAGGGCAAGATGACCCATGATAAGTTAAAAAGACGTATATTGACAACAAATTATTAATTTCTCCCTCCGGAGGATTAATTAAACAAAGTTAGTTGTTTAATATACATAAAGTAAGGTGCATCAAGAAAGGAAATGAGATACTGTGTGCTAGTGATGTCTAAGAAAAGCATTTGGGGTTTTGGTACTTAAGTAGTCCGTTTGTGACTCACCTTCCCCACTTGACTGGCCTGGTCATTAGCATGTGGGTATGTCAATCTACCCTCCGGTAGAGCGACAGAGGTTCATTTAATACTTGTGCATAACACCACAATACCTAAGAGTACTGACTGCTCCCTCCGGGGCCTCATGCTGGCTAGTATTGTTGGTTAATATGAAATTTAAATGGAGAATTTCTAGGTCTTTTGTCAAAGCCTCTTAATAAACCTTTGAAATTATGATTAAAAATTGTGATGCATAATCTAATAGTTCTCTTGTTCAAAAAAAAATTCTAGGCAACATGACTGCCATAAGTCAAATTCCTTATCTCAATGGATCAAATTATAAGCAATGGGAATCAAAACTGAGGCTGTTTCTAGGGATGATGAAATATGATCGTGCTTTACGTTATGATCGACCAAAGCCAGCCAAGCAAGGGGAGGAAACTCCTACTGAAAAGGCTGACATTGAGGGTTGGGATCATAATGACAGGATGTGTTGCATGATCATCAAGTTTACAACCCACGAAACACTTCAAGGTTGTGTACCTGAAAAAGATTCTGGTGCTAAGGACTACATTAAAACTCTAGAGGAAAAGTTTGCCATGAGTAAAAAGGCAGACATTCGTACACTCATGGTCAAACTCAATACTCTGAAGTACAAGGGCAAGACTGGAATTAGAGAGCACATTACTGAGATGGTTAAGCTCCAACGTGCACTTAAGTCGCATAGTTTTGACATCTCAGATGACCTTCTCATAGAATATATTTTTATGTCTCTCCCCTCCTCATACAGTCAATTCAGTATGAATTACAACTGCATCAAGGAAACTTGGTCAGTAACTGAGCTTGAAGCTCAGCTGGTGCAGGAGGAAGAGAGACAAAAGATAGCTAAGAGAGAGGAGGCCCATGTTGCAACATCTAGTACTGACTCTAAGAATAAGAATAAGTCTAAGCGCAAGAATTCTAAGGGAAAAGGACCTGCTATAGAAGCTGCAGACAATGCTAAGAAACAGAAGAAGGACAATACTCCTGCGAAATCGGGAGATCAGATCATCTGTCACTTCTGCAAGAAGCATGGGCACATCAAAATTCACTGTACCAACTACCACTCGTGGTTAAAGAAGAAAGGTATGTGCTCTGCTTTAGTTTGTTCTGAAGTTAATTTAAGTACTGTATCAAGATATTCTTGGTGGTTAGATTCAGGTGCAACATCTAACATCAGTATATCTATGCAAGGCTGCCTAAACCTCCGCAAGCCAAATGAGGTTGAACGCTACATCTATGTAGGGGACGGGAGGAAAGTCGAAGTTGAAGGCATTGGAAAATTTAGATTATTATGTAGGACTGGGTTTTATTTGTATTTTGATGCATTAGTGGTTCCTTCCTTCAGAAGGAACCTAATTTCTATTTCCTATTTGGACAAAAATGGCTATGTATGTTCTTTTGGTAATGGAAATTTCAGTCTATATCAGAATTCAAAACAAGTTGCTTCTGGTTCTTTATCTTCTTATGATAATCTTTATTTTCTTGAATTAGACACTTCACACTTAGAAGCTCTACATATTGATAACAGAAAACGTAAATTAACTAATGAGAATTCAGCTACATTATGGCACAAGCGTTTGGGACATATTTCTATGAAAAGAATCGAACGACTTGTATCCAATGATATTCTCAAACCTTTAGATTTCACAAACTTAAATGAATGTGTAAATTGCATAAAGGGAAAACAAACTAATAAACGCAAGTATGAAGCCAAAAGATGTAATGATGTCTTAGAATTGATACATACCGATATCTGTGGTCCTTTTCTAAAGGCCACTAGAAATGGTCACCGGTATTTTATCACCTTCATAGATGACTATTCAAGATATGGCTATATTTACTTGATTAAAGAAAAGGCTGAAGCATTAGACATGTTCCAAAGTTTTAAAGCGGAAGTTGAGTTACAACTTAACAAACACATAAAGGCTGTCAGATCTGATCGTGGTGGTGAATATTACGGCAGATATGATGGATCAGGAGAACAATGTCCAGGACCCTTCACAAAATACTTAAAGGAATGCGGAATTGTACCACAGTATACATTGCCAGGTTCACCTACAATGAATGGTGTTGCTGAAAGGCGCAATCGCACTCTCAAAGACATGGTGAGAAGTATGATTACTCGTACGACTCTACCTGAGAATTTGTGGGGAGAAGCCTTAAAGACTGCAGCTTATATTATAAACAGAGTTCCAACTAAAGCAACTAACAAAACCCCATATGAGATTTGGTTTGGACGCAAGCCCAACCTAAGTCACATCCGGATTTGGGGATGTCCAGCAGAGGCTAGACCTTACAAGCCGACAGAAAGGAAACTGGATGAAAGAACAGTTAGTTGTTATTTTATTGGATATCCTGAAAGATCTAGAGGGTACAAATTTTATAATTCAACATAACACACAATTTTCGAGTCCGGTAATGCAAAATTTTTTGAGGATAATGAGTTTGCGGGGGGAGATATGACCATGGATAACATTTTCGAGGAAGAAAGGGATAGTGATTACTCCTCGGGCCTCCGTCCAGGTTTAGTCACTATTCCTGATGATACTTCGGGCCTCCGTCCGGACTCTGTCACTATTCCAGTACCGGTAAGCCTTGAAAATGCATCTCATGTCAATAGGAAAACTACACTCCCTACTCAAATTCCACAGGATAACGTGAATACAAATGGACCCGAATCAAACTCAAATAATGACGTTGTTATGAACGATGTCAATGGCCCTGAGCCTGTGGGAGATCCGAAAGTTGGTAATGATGTTCACGAACTTGTTCCTCATGAAATAATAGAACCAGTAAGAAGATCTACTAGAGAGAAAAGATCTACACAATCGAAGGATTATGCATATCTTCAAGAACATGAGTTTGACATTGGCATGTTTGAAAATGATCCTGTTAATATCAAACAAGCTGTGGAAAGTTCTAACTCTCAAATGTGGATTAATGCCATGAATGAAGAGATGAAATCTATGTATGACAATGACGTTTGGGATATCATTCCGTTGCCTAAAGGCAAGAAACCCGTTGGTTGCAAATGGATATTTAAAACCAAACATGATTCTAAAGGCAATGTTGAAAAATACAAGGCACGTCTTGTCGCAAAAGGTTTCACACAGAAAGAAGGCATTGATTATACGGAAACTTTCTCTCCAGTTTCTTCAAAAGATTCACTACTACAGAAATGGTCATTGTACACGGCACATTGTACACGGACTTGGCAATTTTATAGAAAAACCGTGTAGAAGTTGTAATTTGTTGGATGCCTGAAATATCTGTAGGATCTCTACACGGATATTTACAAAAGAATCAGTGTAGAAAGACGTGAGAGAGCTACACGGACGTTTACTAGAAAATGTACACGGCTTATTGTTTAAATAACAGTGGAGAAAGCCTTGAGAGAGCTACACGGATATTTAATTAAAGAACCGTGAAGAAAGGTAAGAATTGTACACGGATGTTTGTTTAAATGACCGTGTATATAACCCGTAGGAGCTACACGGATGTTTAATAAAGATCCGTGTAGAAATGTCTAATTTGTACACGGTTTTTTGTTTAAATGACAGAGTAGAAAGCCTTGAGCGAGCTACACGGACGTTTAATAAAGAGCTGTGTAGAAAGGATATTTTAGGTTTTTTGTTATATAAAAGGCCTTCTCCCCAGCGCCGTTTTGATCAACTTATACTCTCCCCTCTCACAGTTAACAATTGGGTTGAGATGTAGGTTTATCAATTGTTTCAGATCGCAAAATTAGATTGATATGAGCTACTGTTTTGGGAGCTCACAGATGAGCGATCTGGTACAATTGATAACCTACATCTCGAATTCCCATGCGATCGAAGTATTGAAAAAAAAATTATCTCTCTATTTTGATCAATTTTACTGGACGAAGAGTTGGGTGAAGAGTTGGGTGAAGGACCTTCAGAGCCGGATGAAGAGGTGAATGTGACCTTCAGAGCCGGATGAAGAGTCGAATGAAGAGTCGGAGATCATCCGACTCTTCATTCGACTCTTCATCCGGCTCTGACGGTCCTTCATCCACATCTTCCCTTTGCTCTGAAGGTCCTTCATCCAACTTTTTACTCAACTCTTTCTTTAGTAAAACATGTATCTTCATATTACCCTCTGTAAACCCTACTGGCACCAAAAGGAAAGAACCACCCTATTCTAGTCCTTAATGGAAATTTTTAGTTTACAATATGACTTTTTATTCCAACTTTTGTAATGCTTTAATTTTGTATAATTTAGGGTACATGAATTTTTAGTTTAAATGTCTTCCTCTGTTTTGGAAATTGTTTGTTCTGAAAAACATAGGGAAAAAAACTAGCTGACAGACAAAAAAAAAAAAAAAAACAAATGATACACGGACGTTTAATAAAGAGCCGTGTAGAAACGAGAAATAGTACACGGATTTTTGTTTAATTAACAGTGTAGAAAAATAATTTACACGGCTGTTTATATAAAAGTCTGTGTGTCTTTCTACACGGATTTATAGCTAAATATCCGTGAAAACAAAGATACTTGCTCGAAATAATGGAAGGCTAAACCAAAAAAAATAAAACAAAAATTAGGAAAAAAAAAAGAATTCTAAATGTCCGTGAAGAAAATTTATCTTTTATATTACACACGGTTGTTTATATAATTGTCCGTGTATAAAGGTTATCTTTTATAAACGGCTACATATGTAAAAGTCCGTGTAGCTCTCGTAATGCTTTTTTTACACGGATTTATAGATTGTCATCCGTGTAGAAAGGTTATTTTAGGGTTTGGAACTATATAAAAGGCCTTCTTCCGGCGCCGTTTTGATCAATTAATACTTCTCTCTCTCTCTCTGTATTGAATTGGTCTGATTTCTGCGCACAAGGAACGAGGCCGGATCTGAGATATAGCTTGGAAGTTAATTCGCATTCTCCTCTCTATTGCCAAGGTTAGTCATACATATATATATTTCCCCCTTCTTTATCTAATTTTCTGTTACTGATTAATATTGCTTAATTATTTCTGTCAATTATTATTTAATGCTTGATTTGTTAAGATAATGTAAATAATTAGTGTATTGTGGTCCAATAACCGACATACTGATGCTTTTAGGTCCATGCCCGTTCAAAATTAATCCAATAGGGATTAATTTTGGATAGTCCCCCGTTTGGGACTGCTCTTTGAATATTGTGTCTTATTTAGGATGTGAACACGTATTAGCGGGATTTAATTAGTATTTGAGAAAAGTTAGACAGTATTTCTCCTTATTGCTCCTACGAGTATGTGGTTTTTACGCATACTTGGGGAGTTAAGGAGAAATGCTGCCGAATTTTTCTCAAATACTAATTAAATCCCGCTAATATGTGTTCACATATGAGGCATAATATTCAAAGAGTGGGTTAGGATTGTAAACCGGCCCTTTATAAGCCAAGAATTTGGAACAATATATATGCTGACCACCATATATGTTTAATTGGAATTTTTTTTTTACTTTAATTTACAGATGGATCGAAGTTGGATGTACGAATTGCGACGTGATAGTGCAGAATACTTGGCTCGCGTTGATGAGTTCCTAAAATTTGCTGAGAGTTATAGAGTGGACAGAAAAGAGAACGACATCTTGTGTCCTTGTAGAGATTGTAAAAATTATATAAGATTTGGGGATTCGGAAGAAATTAGAGCTCATTTGATTTGTCGGGGATTTAAGAAAAACTATACATGTTGGTTTATGCATGGTGAGAAAATTGGGGAATGTAGTGGAACCAATAGAAATTTTGTTTTGGACGAGAATGATGATAATGTAGAAACTGTTGATAATTTTGAATTTGAATGCAACGATGATTTTGAGAATGTCGAAAATTTCGATAATGCTGGGCTTGATTGCAACGAGGATGATGAGGTGGAGATTGATGAAAATGCAGAATACAATTTTACTGAGAATCTAGAGGACATGTTACGTGATGTGGAAGATGAAATTAGTGATAAAAATTTTAAAAAATTTCAGTATCTGTCTAATGAATCTAAAAAGCCGTTATACCCCGGGTGTACCAAATTTACAAAACTATCAGCTGTGTTGAAATTATTGAACTTAAAAGCAGACAACGGTTGGAGCGATAAGAGTTTCACGTCCTTATTAAAGCTTTTACGAGAGATGCTCCCAGATAACAACGAGTTACCCTGTACAATATATCAGGCGAAGAAGCTGATCTGTCCAATGGGTTTGAAGATTGAAAAAATACATGCATGTCCGAATGATTGTGTATTGTACCGTGGCGAGTACGAGGCCATGCATGTTTGTCCTAAATGCGGTGTTTCACGGTATAAACGCAAGGACCAGGACACTGACGATTGTGATGGAGGAAAAAAGGCAAGGCCTCCGGCTAAGGCGGTGTGGTATTTCCCGATAATACCGAGATTCAGACGGTTATTTGCAAATCCCAAAGATGCGAAATTGTTGCGTTGGCATGAAGAAGAGCGCAAAAGAGATGGTAAACTAAGACACCCTGCTGATTCAATTCAATGGAGAAACATTGATAGACATTTCGAAGGATTTGGTGGCGAATCACGGAACCTTAAGTTAGGGGTGAGCACAGACGGAATGAGTCCGTTTGGAAGCATGAGCAGTCAGCACAGCACTTGGCCAGTTCTTATATGCATCTACAATCTTCCTCCTTGGTTGTGCATGAAACGCAGGTACATAATGATGTCATTACTAATCCAAGGACCCAGACAACCCGGAAATGACATAGATGTGTATCTCGCACCATTAATTGAGGACCTCCAGAAATTATGGAGGGATGGCGTCCGGGTGTGGGATGCATACGGCAAAGAGCAATTTAATTTGCGGGCCATGGTATTCTGCACCATAAATGATTTCCCCGCGTACGGGAATTTATCGGGTTACACTTGTAAAGGAGCAAAGGCGTGCCCCATCTGTGAAGATGACACGCAGGTGCTGAGGTTGAAAAATTGTAAAAAGAATTTTTTTATGGGGCACCGTAGGTTTCTTCCTGTTAATCACCCATACCGTAAGAAGAAGAAGGTATTCAACGGGAAAATTGAGCTTGGAGTGGCACGTCGTCCGTTAGATGGGAAGAATGTCTTCATGCGGGTTAAAAACCTTGCTGTTGTTTTTGGAAAACGTGCCAAACCACCACCGAAAGATATTTGGAAAAAGAAGTCCATATTTTGGGAGCTACCATACTGGGAATATTTAGAAGTGAGACATTGCCTAGATGTTATGCATGTTGAAAAAAATGTCTGTGACAGTTTGATTGGCACATTATTGAACATTTCGGGGAAGACGAAAGACGGTCTTAAAGTTCGAGAAGACATGAAATTAATGGGAATACGACCCGAGCTTGCACCGCAGGATAAAGGGAAGCAAAAGGCATACCTCCCCCCCGCAATGTGCACAATGTCGAAGATTGAGAAAACGAGCTTTTGTAAGTGCCTTCATAGTATTAAAGTCCCATCAGGGTATTCTTCGAATATTAAGAAGCTGGTGTCGATGAAGGACCTGAAATTGATTGGTCCGAAATCCCACGACTGTCATGTTTTAATGACACATATGATTCCTGTTGCAATTCGGGGAATTTTACCGAAGCCCGTGCGGCAAACCATTACGAAGCTTTGTTTTTTCTTCAATGCAATTAATTCCAAGGTGATAGACCCGCTCAAATTGGACGCTTTGCAGAAGGAGGTCGTCGTTACCCTTTGCCATCTTGAGATGTATTTTCCGTCATCTTTTTTCGATGTTATGGTTCACCTTGTTGTTCATCTCGTGAGGGAAATTCAGATCTGTGGTCCCGCGTTCCTGCGGTACATGTATCCATTCGAGAGATTCATGGGTATTTTGAAAAGTTACGTAAGGAACCGACATCGCCCCGAAGGTAGCATTGTGGAGGGATATTCCACAGAAGAGGTAATTGAGTTTTGCACCAACTACATGACCGGTGTGGGTCCTATTGGCGTTCCAAAATCTCGATACGAGGGAAGGCTACAAGGAGTAGGGACAATAGGGTTGAAAGCCATAGTTGCTGATAACGATGACCTGCGAAAGGCACATTTTATTGTACTGCAGCACATGGCTGATGTTGCTCCATATATAGATGAGCACATGACGATCCTTCGACAACATAACTACATGAGAAGTCAGAAGTGGCTTACTGACGAGCATAACCGTTCTTTTATGGGATGGATGAAAGACAGAGTGAAATCACACCCCGAAATGTCCCCCGTAAATGAAACTGTTAGATTGCTGGGCGAAGGACCCCAAATAGTTGTTAGAACATTCCAAGCATACGAGATTAACGGATATACATTTTACACTAAATTACAGTGTGATAAGAGCACGATGCAAAATAGTGGGGTGACGTTGGTGGCGACGTCCCAAGAATTCAGTAGATCGGGGGATGCCCGGCCTGTAATAGCTTCAAAGTCTTATTACGGCGTTATTGAAGAAATTTGGGAGCTCGTTTACAATCCTCACCTTAGCATTCCCTTGTTTCGGTGCCAATGGGTCGAAGACCGGGGTGTTAAAGTTGATAACGACGGGTTCACCCTCGTTGATTTTGACAAAGTCGGGTATGTGGATGATCCGTTCATACTTGCCAAGCAAGCCACCCAAGTCTTTTATGTCACTGACCCGAGTGATGATAGGTGGAGTGTCGTCCTATCCGGAAAAAGAAGGATTGTTGGGGTAGAAAACGTCACCGACGAAGAAGAGTACGACCAGTTCGAAGAGATACCTCAATTTTGTACCGATGTGCAAGCTGAGATAGCAACAATTGCAGAACAAGACGAAGCAAATTACATGAGATTTGACCACAATGAAGGATTATGGGAAGATGTTCAAACAGGCGAAAAAAAGAGAAAAAGGAAAAAAAAAAATCCAATGTATAATATTTACTCCTTTTAAACTTGAAAATTTTAATATTTCTTATTTGGAAAAAAAAAATTCAATGCATAATATATATTTCTTTTATAATATTTCAGAGAGCCCAATGAAGCTAAAGACTCAAGGCCGGTTTATCTCTGGATATTTCTGTCTCATTGTAATGTTTTTATTTCGTTTCTAATATTTCTTTGTTGCATCAGGAGCAAGAACCAGATAGATTATTTTAGATATGTGGGCAGAGTGGTTTTTGTATTAATTTTTGATATAATTTAGTGTAGGTTTTTTTGTATAATTTAGTGTAGGTTTTTTTGTATTAATTTTTGATATAATCTAGACATGAATTTTTGTATAATTTCTGTTATAATTTAATTAGTACGTGAAACACCCATCTTTCTAAGAATAATTTTTAATTTCATTAGAAATTCAAAGGGAGCAACACGGACATTTAATTAAACATTCGTGTACAAATACATTTATACGTTTCATAAAATGTCTGTGTAGAAATTCAAAGGGAGCTACACGGATATTTCATTACACATCCGTGTAGGAAGGTATTTTTTCCCCTAAAATTATTCTCAGAGAAAAAGTAATCGAAACGGGGGAGTGATTATTTGAATTCGTTTTCGTCTTTTCAGAATTAAAAAGATAAGGCAACTTCTCAAATTAAACGTTTTCTATAGTTGGACACGGACGTTTAACTAAAAATCCGTGTAAGAAAAGTTTTCTCTACGGTCATTTAATTTTCAATAGTTTTTTGGCCTTCTAAGAAACGTACACGGGCGTTTAATGAATAATCCGTGTACAAAAGGTTTCCTACACGGATATTTAATTAAACGCCCGTGTAGAAATTGAAATAATTCAAATTACATTATTCTTGAAATACTTTACTTGAACAACAGGGACTAAATTGCATGTTATTTTGAAATATTTTGTTGTAAAAAATATTTTGAAATAATTACTTGAACAGAAGGTATTTTTTTTCCGAAAAATTATTCTATGGTTGTTTTGTAAATTTGTAAACCCAGATAAGGTCATATCAAGTAAAATGTTCATTTATGTTTTCAAATCGGATTATTTAGAGAGCATTAGGCATTCTATGATATTATTTAGACAGATTATTTAAGTTAATTTTAAATAATTTACTTTTTAGTGATTATCCATGAATTAATTATTTGTTGGTTGTTTTGTACTGCTAATTCATATCTATAACAGTATTTATTTAGATAGCATGAAGTATTTAACAAAATAGTTAAACGGAAAGAAAACAAAATGCTGATTAAATTAAGAACAAAAATATATTACACCAAAACAAAACGAAAAAAAAGCTAACTTAATGAAACACTCCTTCACTGGCCTGGCTGGATTGCTCCTTGGCCTGACCCCCTCCTTTTAATCCAGGGTCTCTTTGGCCTGATCCAGGGATTGCCCCTCCTTTTGTAGGGCTTTGGTGGTGGGTGCTCCCTTGGGCTTCGTCGTGGCACATTTGAGGGCGGCCATGGCCATGTCCTCCTGTAGTTGGGAGGAGGCATTTCATAGCCGGGAGGGACTTCGGGAGCATCCTCGGGAATGACATAGCCGGGGGGCAATGGCCATGGCACATTTGCATCTTCTTCCGGTGGCACCGTAGCGGCCATTTCTTCTTCCAAATTCTCAGAGAAAAGTAATCGAAAAGGGGGAGTTTCTCAGATTATATTGAATTTTGAAGTCGTTTCGTCTTCTTAATTAAAAAGATAAGGCAACTTCTCGACTTCCGTGTACAAAAGGCTTTTGAAGGTCCTTTAATTTTGAATTTCGTCTTACAAGAATCATACACGGTCGTTTAATTAAAAATACGTGTACAAATGGCTTTTAACACGGTCGTTTAATTTTCAAGAGTTGTTTCGCCTTATAAGCAACGTACACGGGCGTTTAATAAAAAATCCGTGTACAAACTGTTTTCTACACGGTTATTTATTTAAACGCCCGTGTAGAAATTGAAATATTTATTTGCATTTATTATTAAGTTCTGCTAGATACTCGAAGATATAAAATAATTTTCAAGCTAAATAAAACTGAAATCAGGTTCCTTTTTATATTTTGGAATTTCCATTTTGAAAAATATGGAATTTGAAAAATATGAAACTTTGGAATTTGAAAAAATTAATCTAGAAAACCATATGTAGGCGCGCATTTCATAATTTCGCGTAACCTAATTATACACGGGTGTTTAATTAAACGTGTAGCTCTCTTACGTTTCTACACGGGTGTTTATTTAAATGTCCGTGTATATTTAGTTTACGCGAAATAAAGTGCGCGCCTCGTCTCTGTCGCTCGATATCTTTTCAAAATCTCCTCGTCTCCCCTAAAACCTAAACCCCCTAGTCTCCTATCTCTTTCTGTGGTGCTGCCATCGTTCTCTCTCTCGGTGCTAGCTCGGTCTCCTCTGTCGCTCTCCTCTGAACTCGCCCATTGAATCTCTAAGCTCCTCTCGCGCGGTTGCTGTTCTGTCCTTGAAAGGCTCTCTCTCTCTCTCTCTCTCTCTCTCTCTCTCTCTCTCTCTAAGTTGCAATGCTCCCTGTATCTTGGTTAAATCAAAACCCTTATCTCTGATTGTATTTTGGTTAAGTGAAAAGTTTCCTCAACTGACCTATTCTGGTGACATGGACACCTAATTAATGTTACAGGGACTAAATTGCAAAACCAACACTATGATTGAACAAAGGACCCAACAACACATAAGTTAGACCTAAATTTTACATTTCATAGCATTTGTAATAATGTTTCTTTTTTGTAGAAAGAACCATGTCACAGCCAGGTGAGAATGCAGATATGATTTTGGAAACAGTGGAACCGCAGGTAGATATGATAGTGGAAGAAGAGGACCAGCAGTCTCAGACAGAAAAGAGGAAAAGAGGTCCGACAATGTGCACGAAGACCTCAGAGGCGAAGGATTTGCAAATCGAGTTCGACAAAACTGGATGTCCGAAGGGTCCACGTAGGGCAGAGTACACAAATTGGTGTAACAATTTGGTGAAGCAGAAGGCATCTATCTTGGTTGAGAGGTGGGACAAATTCGATGACGAAGATAAGAACGAATGGTGGAACATTGTGAAGGTAAAAAAAAAACTGTACATGCATTATATATTCAGTTTTCGTATTCTGTTTGTTATTTCTTTTTTTGTTGGATACAAGTTTTCTAGCATGTCTTAATCTTTGGTATATTTCTAGGGGTGTAGGTGATAATTCTTGCTTTGTAGGACTATATCCCAAATTCTATCATTTAGCAGTTATATATACAGAGAAAAATTCAAAACCAAATATATATTACCTGCTGAATGAAATTAATCAATGTAGCTAGTGTAGTGCACCATGCTTGAACTGGGTACCGCCACCAGGAAAGGTAAGGTAATCGCCAGACACCTTGACCCAATTCTGGTGCCCTACACTATTATCATGACAGATAGCAAAATCAGCAAAGAAATATCACTAACAAACTCAGCTAAATACAACACATTATTTCACTTTGATTTGGTCATAAAGGTTAGATTGCATGTAGGTAGTGACATAGGTTGTGCCCCAAAGTTTCCTAATATACAGAAAACAATTTGGTAGAGCAAGTGAAACACAAATTATTTTCAAGCTACTTATTCCCCGTACTTTGGTTAAGTGCAATTTATATATGTCTATACCTGACCTGAAAACTTGAATGAACTTACATGCAGTAATTTTGTTGTCAATCATGCAGGCTTATTGGAACATCCAGGATGACGACCCAAAGTCCGCGAAAAAGAAAAAGACTCTGAGGAAAATGAATGAAGCTTGGAAGCAATTCAAGAGCACGTTGAAGACGGTTTTCATGGAGGAAGGGAGAAATCCGGTAGGCTACTATAAATGGCTGAAACAAGAGGACTGGGAGGCATTTTAAGCTTTGAAGTCCACAGAAAAGTTCAAGGTATATAAATTCAGCCAATTAACTTTCTCTCTGTTCTTTCTCGATATGTACTTATCTTCCTTAAACTAGCTAATTGATGTGCCTTGATGTGTGAAGGTAAAAAGTGACGAGGGCAGGAGGATCGCGAAATTGAACAAGTACCCGCACAAATTAGGGTCAGGTGGTTACGAGGGTAAGTCGGCCGAATGGGCTAAGGTACTGGACCAAAACAAACATTCTGACTCACCTGTGGTTAGGATCCAAAATCCTAGGGCCCAATGCTGGCTCATGGGAAGATCTGAGATAACCGCTGACGGGACGATAGTACTCCCAAGTGACGTGCAACCCGTGGCTCAGAAAATGGTAAGAGTCTTTGTGGTAACTTCGTGTACATTACTTTGTCTTTTGCTATAACTAATTTTTTTTAAACAGTTGGATGTGGAGGAGGAGGTAAATTCGGGCTCCATGACTGTCGAAAGAGTGGATGATTCCTTGTCCGCAGCGCTCGGGACTAAAGAACACACGGGTCGAGTTAGGGGTGTCTCGGTCTACTGTGGCTGGAAGGATGTATACGACGGACCAAAACCAAAAAGAAGACCGTGTGCCAAAGTTAGCACGGAAGAGATGGAATCAAGGTTGGCGCAGGTACGCCAGGAGGTATGCGAGGAGTTCAGAACGGAGTACGATGGAAGGATTGCTGAATTCGAATCAAGGTGGATCAACCAAATTACATCTCTGACGCAGCAATCCGAGCAACAACCTCCCGTTTCGCCGGGATTTCGGCGAAGCAGTCAAGCATCCGGGACCGAAGTTCTGGGCGTGTTGGACAATCTACAGGTAATCACTACTTGTTCATAATCTACCCGTAATTGTGACTTGTTCATTAACTAATTTCTGATAATTATTAATTGCAGGAGGCCACATCATGCGACCTCGTCATGTGGCACGACAAAACTCCTCTGACCCTTGCTAAGGGTATTGTACATCCTCCAGCCGGTTCTCAGCTAAGGCCCAACCACCTCCCCGTAACGGTTGACATGATTGTGGCCGATTGGGCTGCCCGCATACCTCTTCCTGTCCCTACCGACGGCATGGTGGTGCTTGATGATGCCCGTAGACAGATCATCCAATGGCCCAAGTGTCAGATTATTTTGGATCAGGTAATCTCTAAATAAAACACGGATATCTTATGTTACGTTCAAATGATTATTTTGAAATACTTGAAAAAAAGTTCAAAATCTGATACAGACCCGAAGAGGCGTTGGAAACGCTGCGGACGAAGCTTTGTCACCGGTACGGCGAGGCTTGGAAGTAGTAGTCGGGGCTGATGCGCAAGAATCTCCTGCTGCGCCAGCGGCGGCACCAGCGGAAGCGCCAGCGGATGCGCCAGCGGATGCCCCAGTAGACCGTACGGGGCTCTCTGAAAAAGAGGTTAGCCGTTTGCCCGAGGATTTGCGGAATCTCCATGCCTGCCTGGTTAAGGCACCAGATCATATGGAGAACGTAATGTTCGATATCCCCCCGAGGTTCTCCTACACAAAGGCAGGACGGTCGTGCTGCCTTTCAAAGAATTCAAGGACTTTCTACATGCCTCATCAAGCGATAAATGGCTCGATGTGAGAGTCCTCACCGTTTTCGTCATGTTAGTTACCAAAAAATCATATATATCATGTGTATAGCACTCAAATATATATTCTAATGTGAAATGATGATTTTTCAGGATGATACAACGAAAACAGTCTGTGGCTTGTGGGAAAGATAGGGTGAACTCCTGTGCATTCTTGGACCCCGCTTTTACTAGTGGTACGATGGTGAAATATCAGGAGGAAGATACTGTCCAGTACATGCGTTCAGCGATGCATAAGGCTCTTTCGGAGAATAAGAAATTTATTCTCGTGCCATACCACCAGAGTGGCCACTAGTGTTTGATTGTGATTGTGCCACTTGAGAATTTGGTTTTCCTCATGGATTCTTCACATCCCGGACCGGGCGTCATTCCTCAGCAATCCAAAATGATCTGCATTCCAATAAGAAAGTAAGCAATAGTAATTCACTTGGTTTGATTTTTTCCCAATTACATATAACAAATTGTGGAATTGCTAATTACATTCACTCAATTTTGTAAGGGTTTTTCTGCAATATCTTAAAGATGGAGGAATGCAAAGCACGATTCCGAAGCGTAAAAATAAGTTGTGTTTCAGGTGGCAGCTGGTGAGCACATGCACTATAATTTTTATAATTTCATATTTTTTGTTCAAAAATTAATTGTCATTCTAACATAGGCCGCTAAATGAAAATTTCAGTGCCCGCAACAGTTTCAGGGTTGGGAATGCGGTTATTACACGATGATTTTTATGTATCACTTTGTTGAACGCTTACAATTCAATTGGCCAAAATATCCGGTATGTAATTCATATGTTTGCCTTGACTTGTCCATATAATTAATATTGATTTCCTCTAATATTTTATTCTACTAAATTTGCTTTATTAGTTGCATTGTTATAATTACAATATTTATTTTTATAAAGCAAAACAGAGATGCAGTTGTTATATTGTATTTTTCTAATAACCTACATATTTTGAATTTTTGGCAGCATAAATCGAACGAGAAGGTAGGGCATTACAGCAATGAAGATATAGATTATTTTAGATGTATGTGGGCAAAGTGGTTTCAAAATGAATTTTGTAAACCAGAATATGGATTTGTATAATTTTGTGTGCATGAATTTTTGATATATTTAGTGTACATGAATTTTGTTTAGGGGTTGTATTCTGATATATTGGAAATTCTTTGTTTGGAATTGATTTTTAATGGCTAGCAAACTGGAGGCTAGCCAAAACAAAAAATAAAAATTGAAAAAAAATATAACCATTCTACACGGATGTTTCACATAAGTCCGTGTGGAAAGCCAAATAAAGAGCAAATAAAAATATAAGATAGCTACACGGCTGCTTATGTAATGATCCGTGTAGAAATAGTTATTCTACACGGATATTTTGATAGACATCCGTGTAGAAACATGATCGTACACGGCCTTTTAGTTAAATATCCGTGTATAGATCTCAACTAATGTACACGGTTGTTTATGTAATGAGCCGTGCAGAATAACTATGTCGACACGGATATTAACCTAAAAGTCCGTGTAGACAGAGACATCGTACACGGTTGTTTATGTAGTGATCCGTGTAGCTCGGCTTTGGAGAGCGCCACTTGGCAAGGAATTGGACACGGTTGTTTATGTAGTGATCCGTGTAGCTCGGCTTTGGAGAGCGCCACTTGGCAAGGAATTGGACACGGTTAATTATGTAGTGATCCGTGTAGCTCGGCTTTGGAGAGCGCCACTTGGCAAGGAATTGGACACGGTTAATTATGTACTGATCCGTGTAGCTCGGGTTTGGAGACCGCCACTTGGCAAGGAATTGACCACGGTTGTTTATGTAATGATCCGTGTAGCTCTCAGGAATTGCACACGGTTAAATATCCGTGTATAATTTATTCAGGGGATTATACACCCTCGCACTCCACACGGCAGGAAATCCGTGTAGCTCCCCTGTTTATGTCCGTGTACAATGACCATTTCTGTAGTAGTGATTCCTTGAGAATTATACTGGCACTAGTAGCGCATTACAACCTTGAGCTCCATCAAATGGATGTAAAGACAGCGTTTCTAAATGGAGACATTAATGAAACAATTTATATGAGGCAACCGGAAAACTTTGTGATCGGTGACCCAAAGTCCATGGTTTGCCGACTAAAGAAATCAATTTATGGGCTCAAACAGGCATCTCGACAGTGGTACTTAAAATTTCATGACATAGTTAGTTCGTTTGATTTCAAATCTAACTTAGTTGATGAATGCATATACCTTAAGTTCTGTGGGAGTAAATTTACATTTATGGTCTTATATGTTGATGACATACTACTTGCAAGTAACGATAAAGACATGTTGCATCAAACCAAGAACTTTCTATTTAGAAACTTCGAGATGAAAGACCTTGGTGATGCCTCATTTGTTCTAGGGATAGAAATACTGAGGAACAGATCCGAAGGTATTTTGAGACTATCCCAAAGAAATTATATCGATAAAATCTTGAGTAGGTATGGCATGAAAGACTGTAAAGCAGGAGATACCCCTGTTTCAAAAGGAGACAAATTCAGTCTAGATCAATGTCCCAAAACTGATCCAGAAAAGGAAGTCATGAAAGACATCCCTTACGCATCCGTTGTAGGCAGTCTCATGTATGCTCAAGTGTGCACGAGACCAGACATAGCCTTCATCACTGGAATGCTAGGGCGATACTTAAGCAACCCAGGTATGGAACACTGGAAGGCAGCCAAGAGAGTACTCAGATACCTAAAGCGAACCAGAAATTTTATGCTCACATATCGGAGGTCGGAGAAGCTGGAGGTCATAGCATATACTGACTCTGATTTCGTAGGATGCGTGGATAGCATGAAGTCAACACTATGATACATCTTCATGATGGCAGGCGGCGCTGTGTCGTGGAAAAGTGCTAAACAGACATTGACAGCACCTTCCACAATGGCAGCCGAGTTTATTGCATGCTACGAAGCCTCGAACCATGGATTATGACTCAAGAATTTTGTCACTGGGCTGAAAGTTGTTCCTTCTATCAAGAAGCCGTTGAAACTGCTGTGTGACAACAATTCAGCTGTAGTCTATGCAAACAACAACAGAAGCTCGACTAAGTCCAAGTACATAGACATCAAGTTTCTGGCTGTAAAAGAGAGAGTACAAAACAATGAGTTGGAAATAGAACATATAGGTACAGACTCCATGATAGCAGATCCCCTTACAAAAGGACTACCGCCTAAGAAGTTTCATGAGCATGTTGCTCATATGGGTGTAGTGCATGTTTAGGATAGTTAAGGAAAATGCGGAAGTCTGATTTTATTTTAAAGTTCTATGCAATGTAATTTGTAATAAGTTTTGATATATGCAAATTATATTTTGAGTCTCAATTAATTTCTCTCTTTAAAAGTTTTGACCTCACTAAAGTAAAGAGTAAGGGTGACCCATTCGGAAATAGGCATGTATAATCACACCTTCGTGTAATTTCTGAACTATATGACCAAAACTAATTCATATCATCTAATTATATTTGGCATTGTGATTTCTATCGATAAAGTCACGAAGTAAATGTGACAACTGTCGTTTAAGTCCCTTGTTGGTATGATTAGTGGACCGAATTGTTTGAGAAAGTACGAAAAGAAAGACAGAAAAGTTAAAGTAATCTGCGCAGATTCAGATATATGTAATCAAAAGGACCACACTTGTCCATGTGGGAGATTGTTGGAATTGAGACGTCAATTCCAATTAATTAAGTTTGGACTACGTGTTATATGATTAATATATCACATACTGTCAATAATATTATGAGGAATAATATAAGATATGCCTAAATGTGATTGACTAAAATAATGGCATAGTACGTAATTTCGCTAAGTTTTGGGGCACGAATGCATATAGAACATAATGTAAATTAATTATAATTGTTGATGGACCAATTATAATTAATTCAACTAATACTAGTGATAAATGTAAGAATTAATTAATTATACGAAATGTTATGCATGTTATGCATATATAACATTTATGTAAATTAATTATAATATGCATATTTGATCAATTATATCAATCAATTATACGATTTGTTTGTCAGCCAAATATAATTGATTTGTATAATTGAATAGAAAAGGAAAATATGTCATGCATATTTGATTGGTTACCAAAAATGCACAAACGAATATCTTTGAGAAAATATGTCATATATTATGTATAATTTTTGACATGAATTATAAGATCTTTCAAAGATACATTTTCACTAGTATAAAAGGCGCTGGGTCTCCAAGCAATCCGGGTAAGAAAATTTTTAGGGCACATGTGTTGTGCATAGCCACCTTATTCTCTCTCCATTAGAGAATAATACTCTTGAGCTCCGTTCGTGACTCGAGAGAGAAGAAAGGCACCAGGGCTTGCTTGGAAGGACTCGAAAGCGCACCAATCAAGCACCATCTCAAGTCAACTCGTATCAAGTGAAGTTTGCAAGTGAGATTGCAAAGCATGGATCCAAGTAAGTAACTAATGCTTCCGCTGTGTATTTTAATTCTTTTTCTTGCGCGGAGTTTTGAGTTTAGGAATTGCAATTGCTAGTTAATTTAGGAATTTGGTATTTGACTCTTTAACCTAAATTGAAATTGCACCCCTAACATCGAGCTCACGGAATGGCTTGGTGAGCTTAGGAACACCCTAGTTCTGCCCTTGTATATATAGCTAGATTAATTTGAACGGGTCATAGCCGAAGTAAAAAAAAAGGTCGTGCTCAAATGTGTCACCAATCTTTATTTTATGTGAAGCGAAGCCGCCGGGGAGAATCAGGAATCATGATTACTTTCACTTTACTCATTATTATGTGATTGGAATTGGAGCTACTTGAATTTCCTTAAAATAGATATTGGAGTCCGGATCATTTGTGACAATCTCGGTGCGTCTATTTTGACATGACGTTATTTAGTTTACAAGCCCACACACACACACACAAGAGCTTAATTAATTAATCCCCAATAAAATAAAAATCAATCTAAATATAATTGCAATTTTAATGCACTGAAATGGGAATGCGAATGTCACCTCATGGTCAACATCTTGAGACTTTGGATTTGGGAGAAAATTCTGAGAGAAAAATCATCCAGGTCAAATCATGAGTTTGATTTGTGGAAGAAATCACCTGGTAATTAATACCAACTATATATATCGTATACATCTTACAAAGAATTAATTGCACTGTATATATATTTAGAAATTTCTCAGCAAGGAAGAATCATGAGTAACACGTAAACCCTAAGAAGGGACTAGCTAGACTAGAATCACCATACGTATTACAAGGGCAATTAGTTGGTTCACATTTTATAACGAATACTAATTAAGTAATTAACGAGCTAGTTACCAACGCACGATATAGACATTATTAAAAATTTAATGTTCAAAAGACCGTATAAATTTTCTTTTTTACGTCCATAATTTTTTTCTTTTGAAATTGAAAATTAAAAGTCTAGCTTTCAAATTTTAATTTAATGTTCATAAACAACCCTCTATCCGAGTTTCGAAATCCACTACCTTCTTTACGTATTATTATTTTTCACTAGACTAAATTTAGGTTGGTTTTTTACGCCCACGACAATTACCGTTTGAATCAGAGCTAACTATAAAAGATTAACATATATTAAATGAAGAATAACAATAAATACAAAGTAGAAAAGACATTTTACAAATCAATATATTTTTGCTGTTATTGGAATTAAACAAATTCTAATTTAATAGAGAGGGATCTGATAAATAAATCAAACTTTTTTCACGGGGGTGGGATGGGGTGGGGGATTCATATATATCACCTAAGGTAACATAATATTTATGTTTCAATCTAGACCGTCCAAACAAAATATGCGCGAATGTTAAAGGGATCCCGTGCGTTCAGGCCAGATTGGTCCGAATTATGATCAGACGGTCCAAATCTAAAACAGGAAATGGAGGGGGGAGCCCCTTTCCTCCCTTAAATGTGTTTCTGAATATAATATTTTGGTAGTGTTAAATTTCTTGAAGGTACGCTATAATTACTCTAATATTAAAACAGTACAATCCTTAATTTCGTGTTGAAGTCAGTATTACTTGTGTCGACGATTTGAAAACAAAACTTAGTCTAAAGAGGGAACCTTATTCTAAACCTTTGTCTCCTCTTTATGCACCAAGAAATTTATAGTAGTTGACAAAAGCGATAAATGCCAGTGGCCACGATTAACTTAAAGACTAGTAAAACCAGAAATTGATATATATGCCCCAAGAAACTGCCACAGACTTTATATATTGATTTAAAAGTGCCATGCACACTTTTGCTCCACATTAGCCCCACCACGAATAGTCATGCCTCTCTCTCTCAAAGCCATCTGTACCTCTCATTGCCATTAAGTACACAAGAAACCGCCTTAATTTCCACCTTGCTAGGTTGAAACATCTCGTCTTGACTTCTCCTATATAAAGTTATAAACCTACAAAGATCTTCCACCTAATTTTTTGACAATTCATCATCCCAAAATTAAGGCCTCTTCAAGCAACTGAAACAAATTAAGAATCAAATATGGGAGATGATTGTGATCTAGGCCTTGGTCTAGCAATTGGAGGCTGCGAGTTCAAGCCAATTTTCAATCATGACAGCAAGCAGCTTCCAGGAAAACACAACATCCTATTTCCACCTAGAGTGAAGGAAAAGATGAGAGATAGAGAGGTTGGTATTAGTTCTAAGGGGGAAGGGGAGCGAGCTGACATAATTAAGAGACCAAAACCGGAGGAAGGTTTCGTTGCAAGAGATTTAAGCGACAGTGCCGGGGACGATAGCAGCAGTGGTCTCACTAGAAAGAAGTTAAGGCTCACCAAGGAGCAATCGTCGTTGCTTGAAGACAGCTTCTGTGCGCAACAAATCCTTTCTAGTGTACGTATTTCATTTAAAAAAAAAAAGTAGATTAAGATATAGCATAACGTAACAGTATTGTTTAGTTTGTAATTTTTTTCTTAGTTGGCACTTTTATAGACATGATTTAATTGCCATGCATATCAAAGAATTTGCGCTTTTTAAAAGAGAAGAAGAATCTACTATATATTTATTTCAGTTATGGTAAAGACAAATTAAAAGCTTTTGCCATTATGCATATATAATAAAAAAACCTTTGGCCAATATTCTGATTTTGTAGTATATCTTAAAGTAAGATTGGGAATTGAAAAGGATTTTGCGGCCATTTATTCTGATTTTGGTTTCTTTACATATATAAAACATTGTGGGTATCCCAAGGTAAGTTTGGAATTATTGAGAAAGGATTTCTGATTTTGTCATTAATTTGAAACTTGTTTTTAATAAAAATTGGTGTTCAGCTAATCGGTACATAATTTAAATCGCAGAAAATGAAAAATGAGCTTGCACGGCAATTGCACCTGAAGCCAAGACAAGTGGAAGTCTGGTTTCAGAACAGAAGAGCAAGGTAAATTAAAGTGATATATATAATTAATATCTCAAATAAATATTGAAATGATACCTCATTAAAATGATATCCTTAGCAGATTTTCTTTTCAAATTTCTAGGACCAAGTTGAAGCAGACAGAAGTTGATTGTGAGTTCTTGAAGCGGTGGTGCGAGAGCTTAACATGTGAAAATAAGAGGCTCAAGAGAGAGTTGATTGAGCTCCGATTGATGAAAGCTCGAGCTATTTCACACGATTATCAGAATTTCCAAGCAACTAAGGTCATAAATATGTGCCCTTCATGTGAGAAATTTGAGTAGTGGATTAATTTTATGAGCATAAGACATATTATTTTGTTGTTCTTGTGAATAGTAATTTTTATAGTTGCATATCAGCTTAGGAATAGGAACTGATGGCCTTAGTTAATTAGCTAGGTTTGATGATCTGATAACTTATGTTTCTAGATGATATACATACAAATGGAATGTATCTTTTTTGTTTATCTTAATTTTCAACTAATTATGGAAGAAAGACATATTAATTAAGACCATGAACACATGTACAAGTCCGTGTTAAGATTCGATCGGGATGCATGCATGTTGATCCTCTTTGAAGGCCATCATCATCCTTCTCCCGGCCTGATTACGTTTCTTTTTACGATGATCTAATGAGGTTTATTCTATTTAGAGATATAACTTTTCCTTGTATTACGATGTATTTCATGAAAAACATTCATTATAAGCAGATATCACTACATAATTTGGACTTGTGTACATGACATTTGCTATCAATAGCATCTACTGTACAAAAAATTTGCTGTCAGAGGTTACAATTTTTGTGCTTAATTAAGGTCATTCATCGTGGTTTATTGTCTTAAGAATAGACTGAATTACAAAGTTTAATTTCTGATTTTGATGTTTTGTAAGATGAATTTAATTGACAAGTTACTTTGAAGATTGAAAAAGAATGATTGCTTCATTGTTAAATCCTATTATGAATATTTAAATTTTATTGGTATTAAGGATACTCATTAAGGGTTTTTGTGGGTAAGTTTTTTTTTTTGAAAGAAAAAGAATTCTAATCTATCATGCCCCAAAGAAACGGAATAAATGTTGATACATTCTTGTTTATTGCCGGGGCAAGAAAACTGTTGATCATATATATTTTCATTTGTTGTCCACTAATTTAACAAGTATGGAGATTGTTAATTAAATATAATCACTATGCAATGAATTTTACAACAATTGATGATGTGCGGTCAGTTATTTCTAAAATTAAAAGGGTACGTACAAAATTATATATGTTATGAATAAAATGCATTAATTGTTGTGTAAATTAGGGTATAGAGAGAGTATATATATATGCCTTGAGGACATCAAATTAATTAATTAATTAGCCCTAATAATTAACTTGACCTCCATTTAATAATGACACGTACGTATAATTTAACAAATGCAGTAGCAGTACGGCCTGTTTTTCCACAATTTCCTTGTAGATTCCATGAATCAAATGGAATCTTTAAACATGCATGGCAACGCGTTAATTATGTCCAGTCCCTATTTAATAGGAAAACTAATTAATATCAAATTACTTATCACTATTAATTAATTGTAGTCCTATGACTGCTCATTATTTCTAAAACGTAATTTATATATTAATCCACGACAGACGATATTTGAAGAATTAAGGAACTTATTTTTATTTGAGAGCTAGGTACGTACAGTGTGTAATTAATGGTGATTATCAGGTTATGGATCAAAATTCAAAATGACCCCTCTTGAAAAAAATAATATAGGAATTAGTTGTGTTTGGACGTGTAATAAAGAATGAGATTAATTAGAAGAACAAAAATAAAGTCATTTTCTGTTTATTACGCTGTAAAAAGCATAGAAAAAAATTAATGCCAAACGCGCCTTCCTTATTACTCCATTAATTTCATTTTAATTTCCCCTATTACGTAATCAAAGGTCACCCAATATCAGAGAATTTCGCTATCTAATTAAAGTCATTGAAAGTCTCTTTCACAGAGATTAAGACGGTAATTAATTCTAGTAATTAATCACTCTGAAGCTTATATAGATAGTCTCCATTTACTTTTGTAACGGAGATTTTCAGTACTCCGTCAGTGTAGGTTGGGTACTTGGGTTTGGATTTTCTATTACTCGATCTGTATATATAATGACTTAATGAGTCACTCAGCTACACATTTTTTTCTCATATTCTGAGAAAATGAGCACTTCTCTCAGTGAGCTTGCCTTGTTTTTTTTGAGAAATCTTGACAGAAGCTGTCAGATGTTTAAATTAAAATTTCGTACAGAGTTACATCCACTGAGAACCGACTACGAGGAGAGTACAGAAAACAACAGAAAAAAACAGAAAAAAATTACAGGAAAAAAACAGAGTAGCAAAAAATTAAAAGAAAAACTTTCTTATCAGCAAACACTCAGCCACAATCTTCCTTCTTGTAAAATCCTCTCTGCTAATATCCATGGTGGCACCCTGGAATCTCTGAAAATCCTTTCATTTCGCTGTTTCCATAAACCCCACGTCACGCAAATGAACCATGTAGTCCAGATTTTCTTCCTACCTTTCTTGTTGCCCTTGAAGGAATTTTTGAAAACTCCCCAAGACTGGTGCCATATCAGCTCTACATTCATACCTGGTTTGAATATGGAGACCCCTAAACGATTGGAGATGATCCACCACACACTTACTGCATATGGGCATAAGAATAGGAGGTGTAGAATAGATTCTACTGGGCACGATCTACACATCACACAGTCCATATTACATTGAATTCTTCTTTTGCGGAGTATATCATGAGTGAGTATCCTGCCTCTCAGGACCAAATAACAAAAAATCTTTGCTGTTGCAGGGCATTTTGCTGACCATATGGAGGAGAAGGCCCATTTGATTTTTCCTCCTGATTTGAGTGTATCGTAGATACTCTTTGTTGAGAAAACACCCCGACTGTCCCATCTCCATATCAGCGTATCCTGTCCAGTAGCCAGCAGTGGACAGTTTTCTACATTAGGTGCCAATTCCTGTATACTCGGCCATGCCTCTGCCAGTGATAGCCTGATGTTGGACGGTCTAGGCCCGCCATCACCCCGCCCCCGCAGTACATCCTGTGACCATTTGTCGTACCAGAAAGACAAAGATGTACCGTCTCCAATACTCCACTCTGTGCTCCATTTGAACAGGTACTCTATTTTTAGTAACTGGGACCAGAAGAAGGACCCTTGTCTCAACCATATACGTGGCCCCTGTTGTCTGCCTCCCAAACCACACAGTCGCATCCCCCAGAATTTCCAAAGGGAATCCCTTGTTTGGTACAAATTCCACCACCACCTCAACAGTAGAGCAATATTTTGTACCTCTATGTCTCTAAGGCCCATTCCCCCACATTTTTTTTGCAGAATCGCCGTTTCCCAATTTATCAAGGAAATTCCCCGCCCCTCCTTCTCATTTCGGCCCCACAAAAATAGTCGCCTTAGCTTGTCGATTTTTTGCAAGACCCACCTTGGCAATCTAAAACAATTCATAAAGTAAATTGGGATCGACGAGAGTACCGAATTGACTAATTGGGCCCTTCCTCCTCTTGATATCAATTTCCCTTTCCACCCTTGAAGCCTCCTTTCTAGTTTTTCAACTAAAGGCATATAGCATTGTCTGGATGGCTTTTTAGTTGTGAGAGGCATCCCTAGATAGGTGACAGGTAAGGATGTTTTTTGGCACTGTAAGATTAGGGTCGCACACCGGACTTGATTCGGGTTTAAGTTGAATTCCACAAATGAGCTCTTTGAGTAGTTTATTTTCAGCCCTGAGACCTTTGAGAACAGTCGAAGCACTTGTTTCAGGGTTATTAAGGTTTTCGTCTCTGCATTAGCGATCAGGGCGGTATCATCGGCATATTGGAGGGCAATAATGGATTCTGGAATTTTGGGTGAGATAGGTCTTGACAAAGTTGAATTGGCAACCCTTGTCATCTGTTGTAACACATCAACCGCCAAAATGAATAACATCGGGGATAACGGGTCTCCTTGCCGCAAGCCTTGTTTATGCTGGAAAAAAACACTTGGTTCTCCATTCACTATGATCCTTGAGGAGGCCGAAGTGAGTAGTTCCTTTACCCATCTAACCCATCTGCTTGGAAACCTCCTCTGTAGTAGTACATCCTCTAAAAACACCCAATTTATCGAGTCAAAAGCTTTGGAGAAGTCAAGCTTTACCATGACCGAGGAATTTTTGGTTGAGTTGATGTGGTTCAACATCTCTCTTGTCACAATAAAATTCTCGGCTATGTGCCTACCACGAATGAAGGCCGACTGATGCAAGGACACCAATTCCCCCAGCTTGTCAGATAGTCTCGAAGCTAGGAGTTTGGAGATTAGTTTGGGCACCGCATTTATGACGCTAATCGGCCTAAAATCATGCACCACGTGGGCCCCCTCCTTCTTTGGGATCATAATGATATTTGCTTGGTTCATCCCTCTCAGATCTAATTCATGGTTATAGAACGCATGGAACATTTCCATCAGGTCGCCCTTAATCTCATGCCAATATACTTGGAGAAACTCATTCGGAACACCATCTGGACCCGAGGCCTTGTTTTTTGCCAACTGCCGCACCACTTTCTCCACTTCAAGTTCAGTAAAAGGGGCCTCAAGTAGTGACAGATCAGGTTGTGTCGGATATAGTACAGCTGGTTGGAATCGAAGTGCCTCATCTGCGATGCCCAATGTGCTCTGCATGTGTTCTAGGAACGCATTTCTGATGTCGTGGTCGCTTGATAAATTTTCTCCTTCCCGGGACAGACCCGTGACAGTGTTGCGAGCCGCTCTAGCCGATGCAAAGGCGTGAAAGAACCTTGTGTTATTGTCACCATTCTTTAGCCAATTACAACGCGCCCTTTGTTTCCATTTCAGCTCGGAATCGACCGCCAACTCATACGCCCGTTGCCTCACCTTTTGTCTAAACCGAAATTCTCTTGCATCAAGGTTTCGTTTCTCTTCTATGCGATCAAAGAAGGTGATGACTTTTTTACAGTAAAGAAGCTGCTCATCCATTTTTGCCATGCGGTCCTTGTGAATGGAGCTCAAATCGACCTGTAATTTAACCACCTTGTCAGAGAAAGGGATTTGAGAGATTTGAGAGTGAATTTGACCTGCCGGCTGCCCCCATAGTAGTTTAACTGCCTCCCGCATTTCCGGGTATCAGTGAGCTTGCCTTGTACTACTTCCTATGGCTACAAATAAATCGTAACCCAACAACTAAATTGCTAGGCGAAAGCTACATATAAATTTGTATGATGCATCACTTTACCTATTAGGTATTATGTTATTAAAATTGAAGTTTAAAAATGATCATATATAATGTTGTATTTATTATAACTGCAACAATAAAATCGTCAGAAAAAAGAAATATTTATTCATACCCACCTTACCTTATTGATTTGGTACGGGCCAAGTAACGAAAATTAATCTTCTTCTTCTTTTCAAAGTCAGTGACTTTAATGTCTACTATTAATTTTTATCAAAAAATGTATTTACAACGAATCAAGTGACTCTAATTCTTATATCTACTTTTTTATTCTCACGAAATTTTCTAAATTACTCTAAATTATTCAAATCATCCTTAATCACCCTCTAAATTTCTAGATCTACTCTTTTAATTCTACTTATATACACTCGTAATTATTCTAATACCTTAATCTCCATCTCGCTCGACGACCTATCCGCTATTTCGACTGCCACCATGCTCCGACGATCGGATCTACTCACCGTCGCGCTCCGATCGAGATAAGGACTCTATGCTCTGGACTCCGACGATACCGTACGTGCTCTTGGTTCTGATCCCTCCCCTCTCTCTCATTTTCCTTTTCACTCTAGGAGGTAGAGCCACGCAAGAGAGAGAGAGAGAGCGGAGAGTTTGATGTCAAAGGTAAGGTCTAGAAGTAGTGGAAATGACGAATCGAGATGTGTACAGCGGTGAGAGGGTGTGACGGATGTCTAGGGTTTGGGTTTTTGAAATCGCTCAAAGAGTGTTCTCTTCGTAGCGTGAAGGAAGCAAGAAATCCTCTCTGTTTTAAAAATATATAGTCAAAAATATGTTATAATATACTTATTTATTTTAAAAATATAGTTAAAAGTATTAGAAAATATTTAGAAATTAAAAGCTTGAAATAACAATGATATTTTTGTAAGAGATTTTCATCGTGAGAGTGAAAACATTTAACTATGTATCCTAGTTAATGTAACACTATTTTTGATGTCTGCAATGTCAAATTTATTATTTGTTATCAAGATTTTGTATCTACATCAGTTGTGAATATTGTCAGCATCACTTTGAATTATGTACACATTGTTAGTGTCGTGATCTAGAAACCGATCATTGAAACGTATTAGTCATTTTTTTATACATTTTTCACGCTTACAGAGAGACAAATTTAACACCCGCTTTTTTGATACAGTATCTTTTCAAGTACTGCATTCCATTCCATGCTTATAAAATTATAAATTTAAATAACAATGTAGAGTACAAACCCACAATAATGACTTGTGTTATTAAAAAAAACAAAAAAGAAGATTTGCCGCCACTCCTAAGTATAGTAAGAACTCAACTAAAGTCTAAAGTGAGCATAGATAAATGGTGGAGAAGAAAATATCAAAAAGGGGCCCGAATCTAATAAATTGCAACATGTCCTATTTTCGGCTTTGTCCTTGGTCCATGTCTACTATCCAGTGATCACACCAAATCTCAGAAGATCTTGCATTTTGTAATATAATCAATACACAAAAGTGGCGATGGTTCAGATTTCCCCATCATTGGAAACACAATTCAAAAGTTATGAAGGAAAATGATGATCATTAGTTCCATCATGCAAATATATGATCATGAACAATGTTGATGTTATATTCTCCTTGACTCCTTCACATTTTGAGCATGCCAAGGAAGAAGTAATGTCCCGTGAATTTTGCAGTGCGATATTTATTCTTTCAAACTTTTAATTGACATCTCTCAAAAAAAAAAAACTTTATTTTCGTCCTTGATCAACTGCTGTTAAACGATCAAATAATCTTAAAGTTTTGTTATGGTTTTATATTTTTTTAGATTAATAATATCATTTTATTGTTTACCTTGTTGACCTTTTGTCATTATTGTATACATCATTGTTTCTCTCCTTATTTCAGGAAGGCGTCTTGATTTTTTTTCAAGTAAAGTTGGACGTTAAGTCATCATTTAGATTTCGAACCTGCAACCTATTACACAGAGCAAAAACTGAATTTCAACGTGTTAATTCGATGTATTCAAATATAGAAAAGTTCTTAAAATGACAAAAAAAAAAAATTGTATTTCGCTATAACAAAAATTGTGCGACTTGTAATATTATTTTCTATTATGCACACATGTAAATTTCAAAAAAGATATTTATTTTTAAAAAAAATGTTACGTACAAGTTTTCTATGGAATTAACTTATTTTTAAAATTTAAAATTTGCATAGTATTTTTTTTTAAAAGTTAATGATTTTAATGCCTACTAACAATTTGATTGATAAAAAACGTATTTATAATGAGTCAAGTGACTCTAATCCTAGATCTACTCCTTTATTCTCACGAAATTCTCTAAATTACTCAAATTACTCTAATCATCCTTAATCACCCTCTAACTTTCTAGATCTACTCACTCATTTAAAAAAAAAAATTCTAGATCTACTCTTCTAATTCTACTTATATACACTCATAATCATTATAATACCTTAATCCCCTCGCTCCACGATTAGATCCGCTCTTTCAACCGCTGTCGCGCTTCAATGACCGGATCTACTTACTGTCACGCTCTGATCAAGATGAGGACTGTACGCTCCGAGCTCCGACGATACCGCATTCTCAGCTCCGTTCGACTCCCTCTTCTCTCTCTCATTCTTCTCTCCGAACGAAAAGATAGAATCTAGAGAGAGGGGAAGTATTGTTTGTTAGATTTTGTTCGTTCGGAAACGTATAGGCTTTTAATACCTAGTTCTACTCAGTTCAGTTGCAAGCTTACAACAGAAGTTGGGTATAGCTGGGTGTCGAATCCACATGGACGGTTTGATAATTACCGGACTCTACTAAATCTACAAGAATTCTAGAAGTCTGCAAATGTGATTTGGGGGTGTTTTGTATCCTAACAGATCAATAACAATATTCAAAACAATAAAAGGGTTCCTAGGGTTTCTGACTTCATCTCAGCTTAGCCTCAAGGTGCCCGGTCCGTGCACTTTCATGAACGGGCCGTGTGTAATGTGCACGGGCCGTGGACTCTCATACACGGTCCGTGTGGCCCTCAAGTTGATACAACAGCTACTGGTTTATGTGTTGTTTCTCTGTGCAGGGTTCTATTGACCGTACTTGAGTCCCTAAACCTCAACTCTCGCATGTTGGCTTAATTACTTAGTACGGAACTCAATTTTTGCCCTATTAGGGTTCTTAAACCTCAACTCTCGTTTTGTTGGTTTAATTAACCTAAGTTACTTGTTGGTTTACTAAAGATATCCTCGATCTCTCGACGTGAGGAGAAGTTCACCTCTCGGCTACTACTTGGTTTCACCTCTCGGTTCACAAACCTATCTCATATACCTAGTTTGGTCGAGTGAATGTCGGGGTTATTGGATTACCATCTAGATGGGGCCTTTCATCTCATGGACTAACCATTCAATTCAAACAAATTCAACTAAGAAATAAAATACTACACAACAAGCAAGCACAAGATTCAACACAAATTCCAAATAACTAACAAATAAAACTAAGCATTCGACTACATCATAACTCTAGAAACAGAAATGTTTAGCCTAACATAGTCAAAAAGCTAATAAAACAAATAGTAATCATAAAGTTCATGACAAAACTCGAAGAAATAAGAAGATTCGTTGCAAAACTTCCATTTTCCTCCTCTCTTCCTCTTCTCCAAGCCTAACCGTCTCTTCCAAACCCTAGGTTTTGTTCTTAGCTCCAGAATGAGCGCTCTGTTGCCAAGAATCTCGCTTATATGCCTTTCCTCCACGACCTTCCCTAGCTGGCCTCTATTTCCATCTTTGATTTCTGTTTCCAGAAATGCCATGCATGGTCTGTATGTATGGGTGCACGGACCGTGTGCCTGTGTCCTAGTGAGATGGATTGTGCACGGTCGTGTGTCTTCAGTCTGTGGTCGGGCAGAGGGTGTACGGTCCACATGCAGATGGTGCACGGTCCGTGTATAGGCCTTCAGATTTCAGATTCTTCCTCGGTTTCGCCCGTTCCTGCAAAATAAGAACAAAAGCACAGCAGTACCACATCCTACATATATTCAATGAAATAAACACAATTTCAGAATTTTAGGCACAGGTTTTAATTTAAGGTTCGGTCGGAATATAGACAAAATAGCGAGATATCAGATTTATTGCCAACCTCGTTGGATTTAATGCCAACATTGAGCATATATGTATCTAATTATGAATTGTTTACTGTCATATATGGTTGTCAATTAAAGTGATCAAATAAGGTAATAGACAATCAATATATATTCATTATGATATGGTTCACAAATATGTAGAACAATTTAGGCAAAGATCAAATCATTGATGGACTGATTCTGAAATTTGCAATTAAGGAAACTGATTCTCCAGCGGCTGCACGGATTTTAATGTGATTGCATGGTTTTTGATGCATTTGCACAAAATACCTTTTTTTAAGTTGGTATATGGCCAGAAAGTTGGTTTTGAGTTAGGATTTGGCAATATGCCGACTCCACATCTCTATAAATAGGGTTGGTCCCCAAAGCACAAGAATATACGAAAAGTTGCAGAATTTTTTAGCCGTCAATCTAGTCAATTCTGTGGCCTTCTCTACTTCTCCCCATTAAAGAATAGAGAGGTGAGATCATTGAGAAATTGTGAACACGATCTCACAGTCTTGTAGCTTTGGAAGGCTTCATCCTACCACTAAGGAGACCGCCGACGCTTCAACCTCTACATCGGCACGAAGGTTTTCTTGCCGCTGTCCCACAAGTTCATCAACCGCTTTTGAGTGAAGCATTGCTTAAAGACGCTAACGGAATCAGGTATTGCGTCTGCTCTCTAAGAATTGATGATTTTTGCATGATGGCCATTTTGGCATAGCTAGATCAATAGTGGCATATTGAATTGAATTAAACTGTTTATGTGGCCGAATTGTTATAGTGTAATAATAATAAGGTCCAACAAGTGGTATCAGAGCCACTCCTATGCCAATTTGGATTATTTGTTTAGAATTGATCTAGATAATAAGCAATTGATTGTTAATTTTTCAATTGCTTTGAATTGCTTGCTTAGAATAAGCTCTGTTCTGGATTTTTCTGAAATTGTGTATTACTCTGTTTTGATCTGTATCTGTATTTTTTTGAAAATTGCATTGATTTGTCTGACGCCTCTGTACAGTTTTGATTTAATCAAACATGGTCAAATTAAGTATTAAAGTTTTGGAATTATTCGGGTCAAATCAATGTTTTATTATCACAGTTTTTCAATTGCTTTGAATTGATTTTATTCATAACAGAGTAACGCAATTATGTTAAGGCATTTTTTAAGTATTCCGCTGCTATTTTTAGACCACAACAGAGTATGCAATAATTTGATTATAGAATTAAGCCAAATTTCGGAAACTGCAGATTATTGTAAAGCAATTAAATTTTTTCTTTTGCATTAGTTTGATTGCACATTTAGATTATATAATTAGGGTATAAATTATAATTCTTTTAAAGGCAAAGGAATATGTAATTTGGATTTGAATTAATTGATTCCTAATTGTACCCAAAGGTACCTCTTTTGATGAGATTAATTCAAATACATTTTATGAAGGAAGTTAAGGTGCAATTAATAGATGTAATCATTATCGGCCCAAAGAAAGGTAATTGTTACAAAATTATTTGTGCAAGTGAGTGATAATAAAGTATAGTGATGACCAAATTTTTTACAAATATGTCAACATTGTCGGTCCAAAGGAAGGCATGTTGTTCGGTATGTTCTAGGTTATCAGTACTTTATTATTGCGCCAAAGTATCATAAGAAATTGACCCGTTACCCAAAGGTAACCGCTTAATGGAAACCGATACTTTGGTTTTATGATGGTATTAAGACTCATAAAATATATGGTGATTTATTAAGACAAGTTGCAACACTATGAACGTAACAATGTCTAGGCAAGTTCTGTCTAGGCAAGTCGAAATTTGAAGCAGATCCATGTGATCCCTGACTTACCTGGGAACTTACCTGGTTGTGAAATTCGGATGTGTTGTGACAATAAGGGAAAATCATCAAATATTTTTTTGAGCATTATGGCCTTTACTAGAATTTCTAATTTCTGAATTAAGACTAAATTGTGTTTATGGTGTGTTTTTTCATAAATCGGCTAGCATTACTGTAGGTCTTAATGATATGCCTATGTTGAATGGGACCAATTTCAAGTATTGGAAGGAGAGCTTAATGATAGTTCTCGGTGTCATAGATTTGGACCTTGCGTTTAGAGAAACTTGTCCCACTATTACGGATACAAGTACTTCTGATCAAAAGAAGGAAAAGGAAAAGTGGGACAGGTATTTCTTATATGTTTCAAACAATACTGGAAATCCTCAGGAAAATTTAGAAGAGCCAATTAGGAGGTCCACTAGAGAGAGAAGGCCTGCAATATCTTCGGATTATGTAGTCTACCTTCAAGAGCATGAGTTTGATGTTGGCATGTTAGACAATGACCCCATTAATGTCAAACAAGCCGTGGAAGGCTCTAACTCTCACAAGTGGACTGCTGACATGAATAAAGAAATAAAATCTATGGTAGACAATGATGTTTGGGAAATTGTCCCATTACCAGCAGGAAAGAGAACCATTGGTTGCAAATGAATATTTGAAACCAAGCGGGACTCGATGGGTAATGTGGAAAAATATAAGGCACGTCTTGTCGCTAAAGGTTTCACTCAAAAAGAATGCATTGATTATAAAGAGACTTTCTCTCCAGTTTCACTGAAAGATTCTTTAAGAATCATATTAGCATTAATGGTGCATTTCAATTTGGAGCTTCATAAGATGGATGTTAAAACTGCGTTTCTTAATGGTGCCATTGAAGAAACAATCTATATGGTGCAACCAGAAAATTATGTATCAGTAGATGCAAATTCTATGGTGTGCAAACTTAAAAAATCCATCTATGGGCTAAAGCAAGCGTCTCGTCAGTGGTATTACAAATTTCACAGTGTGATTGTCTCATTTGGATTCGAGTCTAACATTGTGGATGAGTGTATATATCTCAAGTGCTGTGGGAGTAAATTTGTATTTCTGGTTTTATGTCGATGACATTTTGCTTGCCAGTAACGATATAAGTATGTTGTAACAAACTAAGAACTTTATGATGAAGAATTTTGAGATGAAAGATCTTGGTGATGCATCATTTGTCCTAGGGATAGAAATACTGAGGAATAGAACCTAATGTATATTAGGATTATCCCAAAGGAATTATATCGATAAGGTTTTGGTAAGATATGGCATGCAGAACTGTAAATCAGGAAATACCTCTGTGGCAAAGGGTGACAAGTTCAGTCTAAACCAATGCCCAAAAAATAATTCAGAAAAGGAAGTAAGGCTACAGTATCCATATGCCTCAGTCGTTGGGAGCATCATGTATGCGCCAGTGTGTACGCATCCGGATATTGCGTTCATCACTGGCATGCTAGGGAGATACTTGTCAAATCCAGGTCCATATCATAGGAAAGCTGCCAAACAAGTCTTGAGGTACCTCAAGCGAACAAAAGACCATATACTCACGTATCAGAAATCGGAGAAGCTAGAGGTCATTGGCTATACCGACTCTGATTTTGGAGGATGTCAGGATAGCATGAAATCGACATCCAGCTACATTTACATGTTAGCTGGAGGAGCCGTTTCATGGAAGAGTGCAAAACAATCCCTTGTTGCATCTTTCACTATGGGGGCATAATTTGTAGCATGTTATGAGGCATCAAATCACGGTGTATGGCTACAGAATTTTGTCACGAGACTTGGGGTGGTGGATTATATTGAGAGACCACTACAATTGTCCTGTGACAACAATTCGGTAGTGCTGTACGCAAACAACAACCGAAGTTCGTTGAAGTCCAAGTACATCGATATCAAGTTTTTGGTTGTAAAGGAAAGAGTACAGAATGGTGAATTGAAAATAGAACATGTAGGAACAGACTCTATGTTAGCATATCCTCTTACTAAGGGATTGACACCGGCTAAGTTTGAAGAGCATATTGCTCATATGGGTGTAATCTTTATTGAAGATATTCAGTTTTAGTGGGAGTCTGTTATTTGTAATTTAATGTTCTATTTTTTATTTTTATTTTGGATATGTAACTTGTGACATGTAACCAATGTTATATATATTATGAAGTTTTGACATTCTGTTTCTCATTTATGTTTGACCTCTAATTCAGTTAATTTATGAAATTTAGTTTCAAGATTTAAGTAGGAGACCAAGTTAGAAATAGGCATGTGAAGATCACAATTGCATGTAATTTCTATGCTACACATCCACATCATGATTCATGTTCAGCTGTATTAGTGATGTGATTATTGAGGGTTTAGTTGCGAATAAATGCGACGAATGCCACTTTAGTCCTTTGCTAATATAGTTGATGGACCAAATTGGTTTGGGAATATATAAGGTGCGCACATAAGGAACACAATGCATAATTAAAAAGTCATAACATATTGCTCAAGTGAGAGATTGTTGGATTTATTGCCAACCTTGTTGGATTTAATGCCAACATTGAGCATATATGTATCTAATTATGGATTGTTTACTGTCATATATGGTTGTCAATTAAAGTAATCAAATAAGGTAATAGACAATCAATATATATTCATTATGATATGGTTCACAAATATGTAGAACAATTTAGGCAAAGATCAAATCATTGATGGACTGATTCTGAAATTTGCAATTAAGGAAACCGATTCTCCAGCGGCCACACGGATTTTAATGCGATTGCATGGTTTTTGATGCATTTGCACAAAATACCTTTTTTAAGTTGGTATATGGCCAGAAAGTCGGTTTTGAGTTAGGATTTGGAAGGCTTCATCCTACCACTAAGGAGGCCGCCGACGCTTCAACCTCTACATCGGCACGAAGGTTTTATTGCCGTTGTCTCACAAGTTCATCAATTGCTTTTGAGTGAAGCATTGCTTAAAGACGCTAATGGAATCAGGTATTGCATCTGCTCTCTAAGAATTGATGATTCTTGCATGATGGCCATTTTGGCATAGGTAGATCAATAGTGGCATATTGAATTGAATTGAACTGTTTATGTGGCCGAATTGTTATAGTGTAATAATAAGGTCCAATATTGTTGTATCGAGGGTGAGACTTAGAAGGGAGTGGGAGGGGCGGACTAGAGATGAGGGCGGAGGAGGATTGTGGTGGCTGGGACTGCGCTAGGTTTTTGGTTTCTCCTCTGTTGCTTTTTGAATTGCCAAAGACGAAAGAGCTGGGTTCCGTCTAAAAATAACAAAGAAAACTTTAACCGATAGTAGTTTTTTTAAACGAAATTCGAAATGTAACCTTAAAAATATTTTTACTAAGTGATCAGTATTAATAGGTGATGAATGTTAGGATATCTTTCAGAAAAGTATCAATTCAGGTATTGCTTTATGCGTTAACTCTAACCCCAATTTTCACCAATACATAAAAAAATTAAAAATGAAAGAGACCATGAATCCTTCTTTCAATTTAAAAATATTTACTCGAATTTATAAGAACGTGAACAAACTGGAAACTTATGATTTAATAACTTCAATCCCAATCTACCTCGTTATAGGTGCCAATATTTATGCTAACTAATATTCAAAACTTAGAAAGTTATGAAAAGATATTTGAGCGGATATTAATTTCTATGACAGAGGAACTTTAATGACCATTGTAATCCTTGAGTGTGGAGGTCTCATAAGCATTGAATCAAATTTGATCCGATATCTATATGACTCGATCAATTTACATTAAAATTCACGTGCATTTGATTAACACGAATTTTAAAACTGTCCACATGCACGAATCTTTATGTGAATGAAACGGCTCTCCGCTCCTTAATCCTACCCCGAACGCTTGAGCAACCTGACAATAATGACTCTTTCCTTGTCCTGTTTATAGTCATTGGATGTATTTATTTATATGCATTTAAATCATAGCTTAATGGAATTGATTTTATGGGGACAAAATAAAGTAGGTAGCCTCCAAATGGACTCCTTTGTTATTTTTTATTTGATGATAATATAGTAATGACAAGATTGCGTAAGAGTGGAGATGTTGAAGCACAAAGGATTACTCAAGACCAGTCACAAATAATCTTGAATTAGCTAACGGCATCATTTCTTATTCTATGAAGAATCTTCTAGAGTATGTTCAAACAATCTTGTCTGATTGTATGAGTCATACTTTAAGCTTACTAGAGTTAAGAATATAACTAGGGTTTATGATTGATTTACTCTCAGATATATATATATATATATATGGAATCCCCTGTAAAGCTTTCTTTGAGATTGAATAAAATAATCCTTCTCCAAAGTATGAGTTTACTTTAGAGGAGAAATTACAGGTGACTCCTTTTTTCTCTTTCTTTTATTTTTGGGTAGAATTATCCTCAACTTGTTATGTTAGTAATTTGATGAGATCCTTGGGAAGGAGAAGATCAGAAGACAATTGAATAGTACCAATCAGTAGTATTGTTCTCCTGCAGTATTTATCACTAACCATCTATACGAAATAGTAAATACTATTACAAATAATTCTGATTTCGGCCCGATGATTGTTACAGACGGTCTACGGCCCAAAATTCTAAATAATCTGATAGGCCCAATGATTACAGTCACAGTCTACAGCCCAAACCTAAGCTGTCACGGATGACGGATCCCATCTATATAACTCGGATACACTTAGTAGGGTTTCGTGCTTCTCTTGCGCTCCGCTTCTCACTTCTCTCCCTCTTTAAGCCGCCTTCGCAAACTTATTAGGGTTTTCTTACCTTTTCCTTTCTATTTTTGATTTTTTTTTGTTTATATTGGAGGATGACAATGAAGAATAACCAATATAAGGTTCGCTCGTCATAGTGGCAATTGCCCTGGATGATAAAAATTTTCTGAGTCTCCCCTTTATCATTGTCTCAATTTTTTTGATTCTGTTTTTTTTAACTATTTAATTCTGTTTTTCGTGCATGGAGCCAATTTTAGGCTTAAGTTGCCATGATGAGGAACCATATTAAATCGAGAGCTATTTTCTTTCAAGGAAATCAGCTCGATGCGATTGGAAATGATGTTCCTGTGCGGTTACCTGAGCAACTATTTAGCATTGTGTTAGAGACCAATATCTTACTATGATGTTACCTCTAATTTATTATCGGCAAAATAAGCAAGTTTTGTATTAATAATATGGTACTAAAAGTGTTGTTATCCATGTCAGAAACTATTGAATATGATGCCAGAAACAAACCAATTAGCAGTCTGAATTTGTATTAATTTACGCATTTCAGGCATTACAACCATGTCAATAGTCTATTGAAATATACTGTGCAGTTTTCATTATATTAGTTAGCATTATCAAAGTCCGGCCCCTCTAGAACCTGTAACAGTTACACTTGCACTAATTACTGCAGTACAAGTCTTGTGCCAGTCCAAGTAGTCAATTTATTGTAATACTAGCATATATAGTATAGGGTTCGTTTGATAATAAAAATGCTTCAGGAAAAGATTCATAAAAGGCCGCCTCTGGTTTTGTTGGCTTTATTTTCTATTATACGTGTATTCACAATTGAGAATGCACTTAAAGAAATAACAAGACCTTGTTTCAAAAAGCAGCCTCTGCCACTAACATTTATACGGAAAACAAACGATTCAAAATGGTTTCAAAATGGTTGCTTAATTGTTAAATTTATATATCAACGATTGCTTTGTTTTTTGTGAAATTTAAATGGTTCTACCAAAAGTTATGCCGTATTAGCGTTTTTGAAAACTTACGTCAATTTTGTGCCATTTGGATTATATTTCTGTTCCTGAATTAATATCTTCTTGTTAGTTTTTCAGTAAATTTGAGAAACTATGCTGGTTCTGTTATGCTGGATTTATCTCTTCTGAAAATCTGATATCTGACGAGAATCTAATGTAAGGGATACATCGCTCGACTGCATTTCACGTACAAAGTACCAGTCAGCAATCAAAAGTTTTGGAAATCAGTCAGTGATCAAAACTCAGTACCCGTACCAAGTTTATGGAAATCAAAAGTTGTGATATACATATACTGTGATTTTGCATACTCTTGACATTACTAATTTTTGGAAATGCACTATGATTTTGCAGTACTAGTCAGTACCCTTTTTTTCATCTTTGATGCATGTAGCAAGTTTGAAATATATCACTGCTTCGATGCATGTTATGTTTCATACTGTTATGATTTGGGTATCTTACTGTTATGTTTCATATATGTTTATTGCACGTGCATCATTGGATGGATTTAGATTCAATGAACTACTGAATGCTTTAGATGACAACGACTAATCATAGGTTTTCATTTTATAACTAATTTATTGGAATTTTTTATTTCAGCTCAAAGTTTGTATGACTAATGATGTAATATGGCAAGAAATTAAACAACTTGGAGACTTTGTTTGTATTTCAGCTCAATTTTTCTTTGTATTCATGCTCTACGTTTTGTAAAAGTAAGAAATGTGTGTAAAATATTCTCTACTGGTAGTGGTACGAAGGTGTACCAGGATCAGTACCATACCAAATTGCTCCTTGAAAATTGAGAACAATATTGGATCAGATAGCAAAGTTAGGTTTGTAAAAGCAAGAAATGTGCATGTGAAGGGAGGAATAATTAGTTCTTTACATATTGTAATACATTTTTTAATCATACTAAATCTTCATTTTTAAATTCTACTATCTTATGGAACAAGTGCTCTTAGCAAGAATTAAATTTTTAATTCTCACCTTCTTAAGAAGGGCTGCTGAACGCCAGAGGATTGAAAAGTAGGGTTGAAAATTTGAGATTGGAGAGTGAATTATATTGTATGGTATAACTTTATTTTATAAAGAGCGTTGAAATGTATTGATGAATATATAACTTACAAAGTTTAATGATCAAATTTTCAAAATTTTAATTTATAGGAAGTCTAGTTCTTATTTACGTCGCTACCTTCTGTCCCTGGTGTCAAGGAGGGAGAGGCAGACGGAGAAGAAAGATAGCATACTAGTTAGGGCTGCAAACGAGCCGAGTTAGCTCGAGTTCAGGGTAACTCGAATTCAACTCGGAAAAATAGCCAGTCGAGTTGACTCGAGTTGAGAATCCGAACCGAGCTGGCTCGCTGACTCGAATTCAACTCGTGAGTAACTCGAGTTGACTCGTGACTCGTTAATCAACTCGTGATCAGTGATCCTAATTACCTACTAGCAGTCTAGCACTTTGAATTTTAAGATGTTGAACTGTTGTTATATAATAATCTATTTCCAAGAAAGTTCATTTGTTCAAAAAGCAACAGCCTTAGTAGAAATTCTTGTATATATTCATGTATATCAAAGTTATTTTTGCTTACAGGTAAGAAAGGGCATCCCTTGAAACACTATTTATTTGTTCAAAAAGTCGAAATATGGGATGCAGGTACTGAACTCAACCGAATCCGAGTTAAAATGAGCGAGCTGAGTCCAACTCGAACTCAACTCGTGAGTCAAACGAGTTACTCAACTCGAGTCAGAGTAACTCGAGTTTTTAGCGAACGAGTTGTTAACGAGTTCGTTACCGAGCTGAGTTCGAGTAACTCACGAGTCACGAGCTTTTTGTACAGCCCTAATACTAGTAAAGTATATATATTTTTTAAAGAAATATATTAACAACAATGTGGAATAAACTGTACCTACACTATTTACAAACATAAAGTAATTTTTTGTCATTTTGATAAATTGCCTACACACTTGCATAGCATAACTATACCTTAATGTTGTCCAAGGTATATATGTTTACCCTTAAGAAAATACTTGTTTTGATCATCATTTTCGGAGAATGCGATAATCTGTTTTATTTTTTTAATGAGAAAATGTTTCATATGAGATAATTAGTAGCAGCATCTTTAGGCATTAGAAAACTAAATGAACTCTCCTCTCCAGTCTCCAAGGAGAAATAATTAATTAGGAGGCAGCATCTTTCGTGGCACAGAAATCCTTGTGTAATTAATAATCCAGTCTGAATAAATAAATATGTCCAACTTGTAATGGGTTTTCAACATTTCATTCATGATTAACGCTAGCTGTCGTATTTTGCTCTCTCAACACTTCACATATATAATATATTGCCAAGCAATTTACATATATATACGCACCTAATATATATATATATATATATATATATAAACATATAATATATATATATCCCATCGTCTTCCTAAAATATACATAAAATTTCACCTAAAATTAATCGCCTTCCTTTGTACTTCCTATATCCAATCATCCAGTTGGAGCGCATATATAATACCCATTCTGTGATCGATCGATCTGATAGCACAAATAAAATATTGTTGATTGTCTTTTGTGCTTGGGTTCGATGATCGACGGGTTCCAATTTTTGTTCAGTTGTACATTGTGTGGTTTTATTTTCATAGCATATATATATATATATGTGAGAAGAGTTCAAATGCACTATGATTTTGTACTTCAATATGCTCTACATTCTTTATATTTATTTTCAAAATCCAAACAGTCGATCCAAACTGCTCAACACGATCTTCATAAGAAAATATTCTTAGAGTGAATGCAAAATCTCATGTGATTTGTTTGACAAAATGAAATCGATAGCACAATTTTCAACCCGTACGGTACGTACCCAATTGCACGGTTATGAATGGTTGACTAACAGGTTAGACGATCGACGAATTAATTAATTAATCCTGGCATTGAATTGAATAATACATATATAGCTTGCAGCGGAGAAGACGGATCTACGTGCATATATGCAGGGGTGGTAATGTGGTAATGTGGTATGGGTATCTATAATATATATATATATCTTTTCCTTGGAAAAAGACAGAATTAACAAAACTTATTTTAATTTGTGGTCATCACTCATCAAGCGTCGATGCCATATCTTCTTTACGATTATAATTAATACAAGTAGCTACCAGGGCAGATATCATTTATTAAATATTAATTGTGTTCAGTTCAGTTCACATGTCCACAAATATATTTATATATATATATATATGACTATTTATAGAAGTATACATTAAAGCTAGGGAGGGAAACATTCCATCATTCCTCTTCCCTCTAATACTACGTACCAGGCTTCCTTATCCGTGCTAGCTTCCAGAATTCATTTCTGTTCTTGCTGCTTCTTCATTCAGTTAAAAGTTCTGATAACTTCATGTAAGTCAATTTTCATCTTATATTAGTTCAATCGATCAGACGAACTTTAAATAAAACCTTTCGCAGGAATGACATTATTTAATTGTCTACTGTCTAGGCTGCTTGAACTAGTTAAAATAAAACCTTTCACAAAAGTTGATCGAAGAGTAATCTATATCAAGGTTGTATTTAATTACATCTTTGGTTTCTTCATAGAATTCTACATGGAGCCATCGAATGCTGGCAGTTGGCTCATGAACTTCGTAAGAACTCATTTTTTTTTCTTCTTTTTAATGCAATCACTAATAAATAATAATGGTACTATTATATATATTTGAAAGATCTTCAATTATTAATAAGTAAAGGACTGGAACATCAATATTGTAATAATTTAATTCCTCCTCTAATAAAGTAATTTTTGGTTTAACAGATGGTTCGTTTAATTCCCAAATTTGCTGATAAGAATTTTTTTTAAATCATTTAAGAAAGAATAATTAGGCACTCGATCGAGTTTCCACAATTTGACATTACATTGATATTATGTTGGGTAGATTTTACAAAACTATCCAACCAAAAAGGACCAAAAGTGCTGACAACATTTTCAATTTCATGCAATGTAGGAAATGAACTATTCATCCTTTTTCCAAGATTTTGAGCAATTTGATCATGAATTCGCACCATCCCCTATGATACCTGACCTTTCTTCTATCTCGCCCGAATGCTGCTTGTCAAATTCAAACTCGGATCTTAATCAAAGTCCCGAACTGTACACCACGTCGCCACAACCACAAAGCAATTTTTCTAACAATGTAGTTGAGGGCGATGAAGCTAAGAAGATAAAGAGACCGAGAAACAAGAGTTGGAATTCTTGCTTCACAAAAGAAAAGGAGGGACTTGACAAGTCAGATGGTAGAGGATCAGGCAACTCGAATCCAAGTTCAAGATCGCGTAAAGGGAGAAAGAGGAGCCATGAAGTGACGACGATGGCTGATGGCGAGATAGAAAAGAACAGTTCCAGTTCAGCCGATCCGGTGATTGACTCGACCGCGTTGAATAAGAAAGATCATGTAATGGCAGAGAGAAAGAGAAGAGAGAAGCTCACTCAAAGATTCATTGCATTATCTTCTCTTGTTCCTGGCCTAACCAGGGTATGCAATCCAACATATATATCAATTGCCATTTATTTATTTACATAAGATAACATATCTTTTTGTTAGAGCCGCAATTAATTAATATGCATGATATACAGATGATGCATTTTAAAAGTAATAAAATATCAATGCTATATCTCTAAGCAAGTTAATGCAAAACTTATACTTAGTTTATCAATTTTCTTTCATAATATACCTTATTAAAGTTATTAACCTATAAAGATTATGATAAATTAATGCCTATAATTTCCAGATGGATAAAGCCTCTGTTTTGAATGATGCTATCAAGTACGTTAAAACACTCCAAGAGAAGGTGAAAACTTTAGAAACACAAGCTACTGACAAAACTGTCCAAGCTGCTGTTATTGTAAAAAGATCGCAATCGACTCCCGATGAATGTAACTCATCTACTTGCCATAACAACTCACTGGGCGACGAGTTATCGACCAAGTCGGGGCAACGACCTGAGATAGAGGTCAGAATTTCTGAGAAAAGAGTTCTAATCAAGATCCATTGTGGGAGCCAAAAAGGAATTTTGGTGAAGGCATTGTCTGAGATTGAATGCCTTGGATTAACAGTTGTTAGTACGTCGGTTGTGCCATTTACGAGTTCTTTGCTTGACATGACCATCACTGCAAAGGCAAGTCCACTATCCTCAAGTTTAATTAATTTGCGATTTTTTTTAATAAAATAGCAAAGTTAAAGTCATCAATCTTTGAATATCTACAAAAAAAAAAAAAAAATAGTGGAATTTTAAATTTGCAATCTTTTACATGGAAAGTATATTTTTTTTTTTTGTCACTAGATTAAATACTAATTTTCTCAAATAATGTGTTTTCTTTTTTTATTTTGTTTTTGGGATTGAGGAAGGATATGTTTTGTTTTAAAAGTTAGATTACTTCATTAATTTCTAGTGTTCATTTGGTGTAGGTTGATGAGGAGGTTTCTCTAACGGTTGAAGGTCTTGTTAAAAGGCTTAACTTTGCTCTCAGGCCGTTTTAGCTTTAGTGATGATTAGGAGAACAATATTAATGCTAGATGCATGATCTTTATCCAAATTTTAATTTTTTTTTCATCGGATTAATTCCAATCCAAGCTGTTTAAGTAATTATATCGATCTTAATTACTGTTATCATTTAAATTCAAGGGTTTATGCTTGATAGTTGATATATAGCTTGTCGGTTTGTCCTAGCTAGTTGTCAAGTGCTAGCTAAAGAATTAATACTGCATGCAAATCATCTTAATTTCTGTCTATTTATTTAATTTGTTGACGTACATGTTTGAATAAAAATTATTACAATCCCTGAAAACGTATGTTGTGCCTTGACTTATTGCCTCCACAACCTGTTACCTGTTACACAAAATGGAGCTTAGAACTAGCTAGTTTTTAAGTGAAATTAAATATGTTAACATTTACAATAGATGGGAAATCTTAATTAGGTTTACCCTATTGGAAATTATTTTCATAATAATTCATTAATGAAGGCTAAAAAATTGAAATCATACAAGTGATAAAATAAAGTAATTAATAAAATTGAGACAAGCTAGCCTCAATTATTGGTGGCCGTTCGACCTGTCCCAAGAAATAATAGTGTACTCAAATGCAAATGCAAATGCAAATGCAAATGCTGGGTTGAACACTTAATTTATTCATCTTCAAATTAAAGTTCGCACTCTGTGCAAATATACACTGATATTTTTATTAATAACCTAAAACAAAAAACAAATATCAAATGTAACCCCGTTCTCAAATTAATTATTTTTAAATCTAACCTAACCGCTCCTTTCTTGGGCGGTCCGATACACCAAGCAAACTGCCCCCTCGCTGGGCGGTCCGCCTCTCCAATCTAACCGCCCAAGCGGGGGGCAGTTCACCCCAAATTTTTTTTTTTTTAAATTCACCAGCGCCCCCTCCCCATCTCTAACCTAACCGCCCCCCTCTTCCTACCCGACCCGACCCGAACCCAGCAGCCCCCCTTGCCCCGGTCACCCCCCCGCCCCCCCACCCCACGGCCGGCCTCGCCCGGCCCCCTCTCCCCTCCCCTCCCCTCCCCTCCCCTCCCCTCTACTCTCTCTCTCTCTACCCGAATCTCTCTTTCTCTCTCTCTCTACCCGAACCCCCTCTATCTCTCTCGGTTGATTGTTTACGGGTAAGGTTGTACCTAATTTATTAAAAAAATTGTAGAAATTAAATTGTTAATTAACGTGTACGGGTTGTTGATTTTCCCGACACGATTTAATTTATAAAAACTATGGTTTAAGGTTTAGGGTTTGGTTTAGAGATTGAATTGTTGTGCGGGTTGTTGATTTTCCCGACACGATTGAATTGATCAAAATTAGAGTTAAGAGTTTATAAATTACGGTTGACGGTTTAGGATTTAGGGTTTAGTTTAAAAATTAAATTATTAATCTGTGCGGGTTGTTGATTTTCCCGACGAGGTAGAATTGATCAAAATTATGAGTTAGGGTTTACAAATTAGGGTTTACGGTTTAGTTTCTATGGATTAGTTTAGGAATTTAATTTTTAATTATCGTGTGCGGGTTGTTGATTTTCCCGACGTGTTTGAATTAATGAAAATTAGGGTTTACAGTTTATAAAATTGTGAAATTTAAGTTATTTGAAAATTGTGCAGTGCAGATACTATGGAGAGGGGGGATAGTTCGTCCAGCATAAAGGCTCCCAATGCATCCGGTGTAGAGGTATCTGGAGCAGAGGCTCTCGGTGCAGAGCACCCCACACATGCAACTGATACATTCAGTCCTCTTCTGTGGATTCCACACGTTCAACACCGGGTCGTGCTCGCAGCTACGGAGGTACGTTGGTTTTTAAGCAATTTAGTTCAAATTACAAATTTTTAATATGGCATGTAGTAAGTCGCTTAGACTGGACTCATTGCTAAATGCAGGACGAGAGGATGTTGACCGTGAGACATCGCACTCCCGGGATACCGTACGTCGGTCATCCTTTGATGGAGTCGTGCATTTTGAATCTCGGGTTGTACCAGCTCGGTACCATGCCTCGGGGTCAGATCGACCAGGCTCTCATGAGCGGGCTCGCGGAGAGATGGCGACCGGAGACCCATTCGTTCCACCTACCCTTTGGGGAGATGACCGTGACCCTAGCAGATGTGAGCGCTCTATGGGGTCTACGGATCGATGGTGAGCCTATCAGCGGTGTCTCCGACAGTCCACTTCACGTGGGGATGATACGGGAGCTTCTAGGGGTAGAGGATCCAAAGACGCTGCAGAAGAAGAAGAAGAGGAAGGATGATGAGGAGTTCCGGTATTCGGGGTACTGCATTAGCCTAGCGTCGCTCCGCGATCACTTCTTCCTGCATCGGATCACAGCCGAGACCACTGATCTGGAGGCCGTCAGGAGGTAATAATTAAAATCTTGAAATTAAAATATGTTACGAACTCAACAGTGAAAATCATTATTTATCTTTACTATTTTATATTTTTAGGTATGTGAGGGCCTTTGTGCTGGATCTCTGTGGCAGCGTCATGTTCGTGGACTCCAGCGGTGACGCGGTTCCGATTATGTTCATATCTCTGCTGAGAGAAATTGAGAAGCCATCGAAGTGGAACTGGGGCGAAGCTGTGATCGCCCATTTGTTCTTGTAGTTTGATAGCTTTTCTACTATTGTATATTCGGTTTGGACTGTTTTATCTTATTTTGCGGACATTTAGATTACGTAGTTTGGATGTTTTTTTGGTAGACTTACCATTTAGATTACATATTTTCCACTATTTACCACGTTAGCCAAATCGACAATCAATACAACAACCGTATAATCGACAGTTATTATAAAAGAATCGACGGTTCTAACGTCAAACGACGCATCCAAACTCAACCAAATTTTATTTAAAATTACAATAAAAAAAAATAAATCATTTTCATATAAAAATTACAATAGAAAAAATATATCTTACAAAAATAATATAAACTTATCAGAAATATATATCTTAATATATATTCATATATGTTGTAAAATATCTTAATAAAAAGATATCTAAAAATATATATATATTTAATATATCTATAAAAAAAAATTATATCTTATAAATATATCTTAATGAAAAGATATTTACAAAAACAAATATATCTTAATATATCTTAAAAAAAAAATATCCTAACATATCTGTAAAAAAAAAAAAGAGGGCTAACGGCCCGATCAGGGGGCGGTTAGATTGGGGTATTGGACCGCCTCATTATTGGGCGGTTAGCTAGGCAGAGTGGACCGCCCCATCATTGGGCGGTTAGGTTAGATTTGAAAATAAGTTCAAATCGAGGTTATATTTGATATTTATTTTTTGTTTTAGGTTATTAATAAAAATATCGGAAATATATATGCCATCTCCTTTTTTATTGCATGGTCACGGATCAGAGGGCGTTTATTAAAAAAAAAAAAAAAAATTAAGCCATGCATCAAATTTCTCACGGATCAGAGGGCGTATATTAATGTGTACCCTGCGTATTTATGCATCAAATATATTTAAATTTTATTAACTTGCACGTATAATTTATTGATCACTTCACTTCTAGTTTTTTTATGCATGTAATATATATTTCTAATTTATGTAAATTTATCTGTGAATTGGAAATAAATTTCTTTAGATTTTCTAAATAATATATGCTATATTTTTGTACAAGTGTAATAACTAACATATATTAAAAATGTATTGCATCATGGATTTTTCAAATATTGTGTAACCCGATATCTGCATTGTATCAGTATTCATCAGTGATGGAAGCAGAAAAAATATTCGAGTAAGAGAAAATATAACAATATAAATTATTATTTAGTTGTTAAATTTGCTTATATAACACATAAGTTATTACATCATAAATATATAATTTAACTAACAACATGAGCCATAATTTTATGAATATTATTGAGTAGAACTAGGATGTGATGTGCTCACCAAACTCTTTGGTGAGCACAACTCTACATAAACTATCGGATTCACTTCAAACAAGATGAATCCAACCGTTGAAACCGATGTACTTTACGAGTGATGCGCGTACATGCAAAATTTTGAATTTTTTGAATTCATTTAGTCTCAAATCAAGTGGTCAAAATTGATGAAAAATGAATGATCCAAAATGAAGTTGTTTTAATGCATTCAAAAAATCATCAATTTTGACCACTTGACTTGAGACTAAATGAATTCAAAAAATTCAAAATTTTGCATATACGCGCATCACTCGTAAAGTACATCGGTTTCAACGGTTGGATTCATCTCGTTTGAAGTGAATCCGATAGTTTATGTAGAGTTGTGCTCACCAAAGAGTTTGGTGAGCACATCACACCCTAGTTCTACTCAATATTATTAACCTTCAAAAAAATTATGAATATTATTGGGGTTGGGTGATTCGTAAGCGATTCAAATCTAAGAACAGCCGTCACCCTCCTCCTCCTTCTAGATCTCACTCCCGACACAACGATACTCTCTTCTCTCTCATCTCTACCGACTTGAGCGGAGAGAAGAATGAGAGAGAGAGAGAGGAGGGAGCGGAGCCGACCAAAGCCGATGTGAGCGTGGTATCAACGGAGCTCGAAGCATGAAATTCCACATCTCGATCAGAGTGCGGCGGCTAGGACGAGAACGGATTCAGTCGCGAAAAGATGGAGAATAAGGTAATAGGATAATTAGTTTAGAAAGATTGATAAAAATAAATTAGTAGATTTAGAAATGAGGTTATTTGACTCATTGTAAATACATAAATTTATAAATAAAAATATAGTAGAATTAATAGACATTTAAAATCATTAACTATAATAAAAATTATAATTATTACCGGTACAAGTATATTTTTATGCATTGCTTAAACTATCATGGAAGAAATAATTATAACCATTTCAAACTACAAAATTTAAATGCAAGGATTGCATGACCCCACCTAAATGTATTTCATTCAGCATTCTAAATAGCCTATTTTCTTTTCGGACCATAAAAACTAAGCTATGAGATAAAAGTGTACTAATTCAGCTACGATCGCTATAGTTGAAATGGAGGACTGTTATTACCATTACGCGCTACATGCTATTACAGATCGCTATGCTATATGGGCTTCTCTTCTTCTTCTTCTTTCAATTTACATGGGTTTATGTGCTTATGTTCTTATTTGTAATGCTATATGATCCGCTATGTTAGATATGCTAAAACGAACTTTGTGCTTCTGTTCCTATTTGTGATTTAGTCTCTCTTTCTATATCAGAAAATGTTGAAATATTATTTCTTCCTCTTGCTTGTTCTTTGTCTAGTATTCACTTATAAAATTATTGTCCTTTGTTTCAATTGAAAGCTGATTTCGATTATTATAATCTGTAAAATTATCAAATAGGTACTAACTTCGTTTCACTTATAAAATTAATTGATCTTCGTCTATTATAATATGTAATACTATGAAGTATTAACTATTAAAGAATGTTACCCTGTAGATCTTCTTTTTTCTTTCTTTTTTTGCATGATTGAAAAAAAATATAGACTTAGATTAGTTGTCTTTAGATTGTTACTCTAATTCTTCAATGTTGATAATATTGGTAATTAGTAGAAATATAGAATATAATTTTTGAAAAGAAAAAAAACGCTATGTAGGATAGCTACACTATTCACGATAGATTTTTTTTTAACCTCTCCACGACCGAAATTTTTAAATATACCCCTGCCAAAAAAAAAAGATAAACCAAAAAATCACTGAGTTATGAGAATTCCAAATTTATCACGTCCGCCATTTGAGGTTGCGGACACCAAAGGGGTGTCCGCCATTTCAAATGGCGGTCAGCCAAAAAACTCAAAAAATTGGAATTCAACGGCTGAATGGACTTATTTGTTTATTAATTTTTAAAAATTAAAAGAACAACTTATAATTTGAATATGTTAGAAGGAACATCAAACAAAATAGATAAAGTATCTTATAATTTAGATATACTAGAAGCACTACGAAATATTTTTCAAGTAGGAACTTTCCCCGCTGTAAAAAAAATTAAACTATTTCTTGATGTGTTACTGGAATAAAATTAAAAATATTTTAGATTTGAGTTATTGATCCCGGTTCAAAAGTCACTTCTAGGTAAATAAAGAAATTATTGTGATTCTTCTATGACATTCAAATTCTAAGATACTCCATGTATTTTAATATATTCCTAAAATCCCTTCTAGAGAAATAGATGGAATACCTTAGAATTTGTATGTACTAGAAGAACCACGATAATTTTTTTATATACCCAGAAGTGGTTTTTGAACCGGGATCAATAACTCAGATCCAAAATATTTTTAATTTTTCTAGTAACATACCAAGAAATAGTTTAATTTTTTTTACAACCGGGAAAAATTCTACTTCAAAAATGTTTCGTAGTGCTTCTAGTATATCTAAATTATAAGATACTTTATCTATTTTGTTGATGTTCCTTCTAACATATTCAAATTATAAGTTGTTCTTTCTATTTTTGAAAAATTAATAAACGAATAAATTCATTTTTCAAATGGGAATTTTGAGTTTTTTGGTTGTCCGCCATTTCAAATAGCGGACGTGCTAAATATGAAAATTCTAAATTTTAAAAGTCTTTTAATTTATTATTGCTTAGGCAGAAATATTTTTAAAAATTTTAATATCCACAATAATCACTATTTAAAATCTTGATCTCAGTATTTGGCTCCACCTACCACCCTGATATCCATACTGTCCAATTAATTTTTCGTTGGTAGTCCCTGATTTCTCCACATGACTGCCTGACTGGCATAATTTTCTGATACCCTAAATTTTTTAATTGCTCGTCCCCACCCAAAATTTACTTGGCTCCACCACTAAAATATTAAATATCTATGCATGATAAATGTGTTCTTTGTTCATAATTTTTCGTTGGTAGCCCCATGAGTGAGAATTTTTATAGAAAATATTATAAAATAATAAAAGAAAGAGAAAGAGTATTTTGAAATTTTCATATATAAAAGAAAAGTTTTTGTTTTATGCCTTAAATTCTCTGAGGCCTTTATTTTGTGAAATAAAAAGTTTGAAGTCGAAAAAAAGTTAGTTGCTACAGACATTTCAAATCAACTGAAAAAAATGACACTTTTTATATGTAGAAAAACTTAAATTTTTAATGATCATCCTTTATATCGAAAAATTAAAATACTCTTTCTCTTTTTCTCTATTATTTTATAATATTTTCTATAAATAAAATGTTCTCCCCGTGAGTTGTCTCCGCATGACTCTGTCAGTCATTATTTGCTGCTGTACCGAATTCATTAATTATTTACTTGTTTTGCATTCAAAAATATTATATATTACTATCTTAAATTTTAAATATTATGAGAAGTTGTTACAATTTTGTAGTCATCATTTTTTTTACCGAGTTACCAACTCTTTTTATTTTATTATTTTCTGATGAGTTTACTATGGAAATTTTTTAAATGAAATCACTACAAGTACAAACTCAATAGAAAGGAACTAGGCTCCAGTCCTCCTTTCATTGATTGAAGTTGAAATTGGATCCGAATCTGCTGCGATTCCGAGCGGGATCGCAGGAACCTAAAATTTCGAATCAACGGTTCAAACTTTTCTATGTGCGGATCTCGATAACGTTTTGGAAAAGTAAATTTTTCTGCATGCATCTCGAAAAAAATCAACAGTTGATATCGGGATCGCAGAGTCCTGTGATTCCCGAGAATCACAGCAGATTTATTTTCAGTTGAAATTAGGCAGCACTTATTTACGCCAGTATGAAATCTGACAGCATGCATGATCGAGATTTTTATTTTTATTTTGATGAAAAGCATGCATGCATGATGTGATGCAGCGAGCCATATCCGTTCTTTTGACTCCACGTACTTGCACATGCCTTTCTCAGTTCTGACTACTAGCAATAAAAATATGGTTCAGTTTCAATCAAGCAGCTGGGACCTGCTCTTCAGCTTCAATCAGGCAGCTAGGACGGAGGACCCCACTTTTTCTTGATCCTTTCGGTCATGGGCGGAACATAGTGGTAGAAAAAAGGGCTAAGCCCAGATCCATATCCTGCCGAACACCGTGGAAGATTGTTCTAACTTTACGGTTTGAGATTTACTCTCTTTGAATTTTGGGCTAGCTCAGGAGATAGTATTATTGGGCTTTGAGATTCGTGTCGAGTTAAAAAGAACAGTCAGATCCACTAATTGTAAGAGATTCCCTTTTTAGGTACCTGGGAGGATGTGAATTCGCTAAGCCCCCCCCCCCCCCCCCCCCCCCCCCTCCTGGTGAATTCATATCATTTGCATCAACGGAACGTGCGTTAATAGATTTGGATTGTCCTATTGAGATATGCACTAATATTAAGGACCCTGTGTGTCATAGGCATGGGCCGGATTAGATTTGAATTCTCATTAGATGGTCGAGATGCAATAAACTCAAAAGATGCTCTTTTGAGTTAATGCAGAAGATGCGGACTCCCCCACCCCCACCCACCTTGTAATTAAAAATTTATAATTTCGTCCATTAAATTTTATAAGTTTCATATTATTAGTATCATTTAGCTTCTCTTATCAAATGAAATTACATTATGTTTGATTTTTCAGTTCCCAGTTTTTATTTTCTAGTTCTGCCTCTGCTTTCAATCTTGATACTTCTTAGGTAGAAGTAGGGATGGCAATGGGCCGAGCCCACAGGTATTTTTCTAAGCTCATGCCTGGCCTGCCTGTTAAAAATTAATGGCTCACCTGCCTGGCCCAATCTGATGGGCCTCGAAATCCATACCCGGCCTGCCCATGGGCTTTTTCCCCATGCCCATGCCTGCCTGATCAGGCCCATAGGCTGCCTTACCCGACCCGGCCCTGCCATGCCTAGTAAAAAAAACAGCCAAAAACTATATTTTCAACAAAACAACAATCAACAGAAACATAGTTTAGCACAAAAAAAAGTAAAAATACAAAGAAATGTAATTTAACACAACAAACAATTGATTTTTAAATAATACATCAAACACAACAAAATAATTTAGCACAAAATAATTCAGCACAATTTATTGTAATACCCATCACTGGTACACTCATCAACCCGACTTTCGCAACTTTCGCAAATCTATTCGCATTCCCTCAATCATGTCCTTGAAAGGCTACAGCATTGAATTAAAATAAATTTAGTTAGTTGAAAGTATATTATTAGTATATCTTTTGACCTGCATACATGACATTGAGTTGCTGTTTTGTTGTTCTGACAGCCAGCCTTTAAAAATTCATTCTGGACAATCTACAAGACCAAATTTTTTGTTCTTTTTATGGAAATGTAGAGGAAAGTCTCATCTGTATGCATGTCAATTTTTAGGATTTTTGTAATTTTCTAGCTATTTTTAACAGATGTTTGAATGCAGGGGGCAGATTAGTAAGAGATGCAGAAAACAGCAGTTTTTATATATTTCAGAAAGTGAACTTTAAAAATAGCTAGTAAATCATAGAAAAATGCTATAAATGTAAAATTTGGGTCTAAAGTGTGTGTTTTTTAGTCCTTTATTTACCAGTATGGTTTATTTTGCATTTGGTCCCTGTACCAGTCTGCACTGACTGGTTTACCAAAACAGGTCATTATTGTTGTTTTGAGGGCTTTCTTTGTACCAGCAGCACTTGCACAGTGCTTTGTTGCTGAATTTAGACTTGGTACTGTACCAGAGGTCAGGTAAGGGGCTTGCCAACATGGCAAGAGGGCTGGTCAAGGTTGGGACAAGGTTTTAGTAGCTAAAGAGCCACTGTTAGAGTACCAGTAAAGAAAGTAAGCATCAAATAAGCTCCAGAATTCAATTACTTCATCATATTTAGATACAAAAAGATAGCTTAGAATTTAAAATAGGCAGAAAGGCCCCTGTTTTGTTTAAAATCATGTTTTAGATGTTATTTTACTTGAAATAAGGAAAATTGAAAAAAGGAGTTACCTCAACATCATTACTAATAACAAAATACTGAACCCACTACTCTTCCTCTTCTTCTATTCCGGTGATCTGCATGAAGAGGTTGGTAGAACAAGATTAGAGTTCAATTTTCTCTAGAAGTTATACTAATAAGGTTAGACCCAAACCCAACAAGGCAGCAAGGCAGCAAGCAACAGCCAAACAAAACCAGAAAATATCACACAAACAACCCCAACAAGACAACCGCTAAAAGTTAAAAGTTACCTCATCAAGTTCTCCATCTCCATCTCCATCATCACAATATGTCTTAAATTGATTACCCTCTCCCAAATCTGAAAAAAAAAAGACAAATACGAGTTAAATGAAAATATGAGCATATGTAACTGAAATACTACAAAATCAGACTATATGATATTAGTAAACAAGGTTCAGCTAATCGACAAAGTATGTCAATGTTCATTATGCAACTTGCAAAGATTCTGGTATATTTACGTAACCACCCTTCTATATTCTATAAGCTCCAAAATGGTGCTGCCATCTAAGTTAATAATTAATGCTGGTATATTTACATAACCACTCAAAAAAAAAAAAATTCTCTTACTATGATTGGCAATGCACCTGACAATCAGAATAAACAAATAAATAGTAGTACAAACATAAAATCATTAATTTCAACTGAAAATGAAATCAAAGTTGTTGTAGAGCAGCCCATAAAGACATAAATCAAATGAAAACCTTGAATAAAAGCCTAACAAATAAAAAGAAGAAAGCCTCAAATTAACTCTAGATGCATAGATACGCCCTGACATGAACAGAGAAAAACTGACCTTCAAATTTAGACTTCCTTTTACCGTTTAAGTTGAACCCAGCAATGGCCAATGGAGCATTTCAACCCTATCAGTTATAGAAACGAAATTAACATGATATTGATACCATAAGTAATAATTGTAACAGTTCTCAGAAAATATTAATATAATAGAAATAATTATAAAATGATACGATTCAAAGTTTCAAACAAAGATGGTTGTAATTTATAATACACGGAAAGATTAATAAAACAAAGAAAATCTTTACCTTGTAAGAGATTAGTTCAGCTTCTGTCTTAAAGAATCTCCAAGTTGCTGCGTGTTCTACGGTTCGGTGATTATATTGTTTGTTGCTCTAATTCTGTAATTCTCCGTTAACACTAGCACCAAAATCGGAGCTCTGGCAGAGATCTGCTGGTGGAGATCTGGCGGAGCGGCGGCAATCTGGCGGAGTGGCCGCAGCGAATCGGCGGAGTGGCGGAATGAAGTAGAGAGAGCAAAAGGAGAGAAATGAAAGAGAACAAGAGATGGAGAGAGTGACAGAGAAGAGCGAAAGAGAGTGACAGACGAGGCGAATTCGCTAAAAAAATCCTAACTCCAACTTGTTGTATACAGTATAACATATAGGTCCAACGGGCCGCCTGTGGGCTTCGGTTCAAGCCTTACCTAGCCCATCACAGCGCCGGGCCGACCGGGTAACAGGCGGGCCGGGCAGGTATGACCGGGCCTCTGGGCCGATTGGACTTTTTTGCCATCCCTAGGTAGAAGTAGGATGTTCTCAAGCTAACCTAAGTCATTGTCGAGTTTAACTTCAAAACTTATCAAATTAACTTGAAATAATAAATTTATTGAAATTGATCTACTTCACGAGTGACGCATTTACATACAAAATTTATAAATTTTCGAATTAATTTAGTATAACATTAAGTAGTAGAAGAAATAATAAAAAATAATTGTATTAAAATTAACTTATAAGTCTTTTTTTTTTTCCGCTTCACTATATAATGAATTAATTTCTAAGTTTTATATGTAAACGCATTACTTCTGAAATAGTTAGATTCATCTTTTAAGACAATTTAATATGTTTTAGAGTTAAACTCAATGTAACTAATGAGCTTCATTTAAAAGTCTTTTCTTTTCGTTCCGATGCATTGATGCTAGTTTTGTCTGTCCTGCTATTCAAAAGAAAAAGGAAAAGGTTGGATTTTATTATTCAAATTTAGTCGTTTAATTTAAAACGAATTAATCGGATCAATCTAATTTAGAATTCAGAGTTACTTTTTATATACATTTAGTTTATTCGTCTCAATTGTACTATCCGATTTGAAACAGTAGGGAATATCAATGCTCTCTCATGTCTCATATATTTTCATGATTCAAAAAAAGTTTCATGCTCTCTATTGGTACGGATTTTATTGGAGGATTTAGGTATCTCTATTTTTATATTAAACACGTAGATATAAAAATAAACACGTAGATGTTCTGATTCGCCAACGGCTGTGATCATATATTTTCATGATTTTCAAAAAAAAATTCATGCTCTCTATTGGTACGGATTTTATTGGAGGATTCTAGGTATCTCTATTCTTATATTAAGCACATAGATGTTCTGATCCGCCAACGGCTGTGATTAAAAGATGAAATTTTGGATTTTCATGATAAAAAAAAGTTTCATGCTCTTTATTAGTTCGGATTTTATTGGAGGATCCTAGATATCTCTATTCTTATATTAAGCACGTAGATGTTCTGATCCGTCAACGGCTATGATTAAAAGATGAAATTTTGAATTTTCATAATAAAAAAAAGTTTCATGCTCTCTATTGGTACAGATTTTATTGGAAGATCCTAGGTATCTCTATTCTTATATTAAGTATGTAGAAGTTCTAATCTGCAGACGGCTGTGATTGAAAGATGAAATTTCGGATTTTCATGATAAAAAAAAAAGTTTCATGCTCTCTATTAGTTCAGATTTTATTGGAGGATCCTAGATATCTCTATTTTTATATTAAGCACGTAAATGTCCTGATACGCCAATAGCTGTGATTAAAAAATGAAATTTCGAATTTAATATCAGCCCTCCAATCAGATAGTATGTCTTCTTTTGATTCTATGCATATTTTTTTATGTTTTTTATGTGTAGAAGCCTAAATTTATTTAGATATGTACTCTCACGTGTACTTCTCACAAGTTTATTACTATGCCTTCTTTTGGTGATTTTTTTTTCTATTTTTAAAATGTCATTAAGAAATTATGAATTGATTGATATTTGATTAGTTGTGTGTCTTCATTTCTTTATATAAAAAATGTTATTTGTCATTTAATAATCTTATTCAAGTAAACATGATTCTATTCTAAAATATAGTTTAGACGCAAATGAATATAAATCCTATGGAGAGGAGGATAACCCTCGTAACAATAATAAGGGTCATAATATGACAATAGAAGATGTCATAACATAATAACAACATATAATACAACTTGTTTTTATGATTTTTTTTATATCTCTCTCTTATTTTCCCTTTAAGCAACATAACACAAAAAATTGTTATGCATCAAACTATCAGCAAAAAGAAAACTCATAGATATGTCATTAAAGAATGAACTTTACATTTATCTGAAAATAGATTGGTCTATCTTTTTTATTATTGAATAATTATTCTTTTAATTAATTTATTTTATTATAAAAATATGTCTGGCACGATACTAGTTTTATAATTATCTATTAAAAAATTGAACGTGGAGTATAATATTTTACAGGGTTGATCGCACATGTGAGAGCAAATATACGGTCAAAATGAGATCATTCGATTTGAAATTAACAATTCCGATTGCCTAAAATATATCAATAAAATTCATGCATTATGGGAGGAGACCAAAGTTAGGGTCGGGCCACTGTTGATTCTAGAACGAGTATTTTATGAGTCATAACGCTGACTCATTAATTATTTGATTCTTCTTTTTTTAGATTTGACACATACTAATTCGAATTTTTGTTCTGAAAAAAATATGATTTAATAGGATAACAAAAGAAGACGGTACAAATTGTAGGGATTTTGGGTTGTTATATGTGCAACAATTCGATTCAGTTCATGATTTGTTCACTACCTGAAAATTAGAATTCATGTATAAAACTAATTCTAAGATTAATATAGAGTTTACCACTAGACGTGCAGCGGAAACTTCAAATCCTATCAGTAACCTTCTTCACTTCGTACACCTTGTGTCAGATCAACGCAACAACAACCGCAGTCACGTCTCTACCGGTATCCACACGAACAAGTTGACAAACAACTACAAGTTAGAGTGCTAGCGCCAACTGACAGTCAGTGCGAGCTTAAACTTAAAAAAGTTCACGAAGCTGCACAATTATGTCATAAGCACTCAATTTCTCAAGCTGTTTTTGAAGCTCAGAATTCATTATTGTGAGCATGAGACAAGTGACATCAAGATCATCATTCACATGTTTATCATAAATCTGTTGATCCTCGACAGAAATTTCACCTTTTTCATTAGCTTTTGGTTTTTCAAGAACGGGTTTCTCTAGAACGTATTCTTTTTTCTCTTGGACCAAGATCCATATTTCACCAAATCAAAGTGAGTTTTGGCATCACTGCTTGAATTTAGTTATTTAGGTATGTACAATAATGCTAATTACGTCTAATATAACTCTTGGTTTGTTCGAGGTGACATCCCATGTTCCGGCTCCTCAAACCTATGCCTCAAGGCCCAAAGACGTTTTGATAGCCTAGTTAAGTGAAACCAATTATCTACATATAAGTGTCCAACACTTATATCCTAACTCATTAAGATAATTAACGATACCTTGTTTTGGCAAGCCCATCAATTAGCGATCGAAACCTTGATAGGTTAGAGATTTTGGAAAGGCATGAAAACTTAATTTTTCTTCAAGGGAATTTGTTGTTTATTTTAAAAACATGCAAATAAACAATTAAATTAAATAACATGAGCTCAATGCAAAAGTGGAATAGTATGATCCATGGCATGATGATAATACTATTCACCCAAAACAAGTTAGATATAGAATTCAATTCTAAATATGGGCTCATGTATTATATAACAGAACCAATCTAATTGATTCAGTTTCCATAAAACAGTATTTTCGGATTAATCCAATTAACCTAAAATTCGAACCAATCCAATTGATTCAATTCTATCAGAACAATCCAATTGATATGATTATTTATTAATTCCATAATCCACATAAAAACCGCCATATTAATTCGTATAATTTAATCAATCCAATTGATTCAATTCAGACGTTAATCTAATTAACAATCAATAATCCAGAATTAATTCTACACAAGTGGCTCTGATGCCACTGTAGGAATTTCGGATAGGTTATATGTGCAACAATTTGATTCAGTTCATGATTTGTTCACTATCCGAAAACCAGAATTCATGTATAAAACTAATTTCAAGATTAATATAGAGTTTACCACTAGACGCGCAACGAAAACTTCAAGTCCTAGCAATAACCTTATTTACTTCATACACCTTGTGTTAAATCCACGCAACAGCAACTGCAGTCACGTCTTTACCGGTATCCACACGAACAAGTTGACAAACAACTGCAAGTCATAGTACTAGTGCCAACTGACAATCTCTCTTGTCTTTTCTACTTTTCTTTCTCGATTTCTGAAGTGGTGCGAATTCAGACAGATTAGATTTTCGATCTAATCCAAAAAACCGAAAATACTATTCTTCTATTTCCTGTCTCTTTTTCTTCTGTCCGAAAATTGAACAGTTAAGATAGAGACCCGAAATTATCATATGTATGTGTATTTATAATACAACACACCATTTGATCGCACCTATTGATCGAGCCTATTCAAAAGACCTTATCTTGATGGAACAGATCAGATCAGATTAGAGCAGAAATTCGAACCCAGCCCAATAAGACTTGATCCATATTATAACTTTATAACTTTATATGAACTATTAATTATCCCAAAATAATTATGGTCCGTAGAACATTTCTAACACAGAGACATCTCCATGACCGATCTTAAGATACAAGCATTCACATAACACATCCATCCGATTAGTCTGACACATGAGTTCATCTAATACATCTTACTAAAGGCATTAAATTTCAAACAACATCAGAATTCAGACGAGTTCAGCTCAACTCGAAAATTTACGGGACTCTTTTTAATATTCGCGTCGATGTAAATTGAACGGTTCCGTAAAATTTAAATGCATGTGAATATTTTAAAATGGAACGGGTCTAGCATGCCGACCCATAGATGTATAGAATATTGTTATGGGGGGGGGGTTGGGGTGGGGGGTTTGATAGTATATCTTGATAAGAGTATGAATCATAACAAAATTTGCTCCATGTGATATGTATAGCTAGTTTATGTATGTTGTATTTTGTTGTTAGACTAAGCATATTATTTCTTGTAGCTTTTGTCTCGTTAATTAGTTACTGTAGCTGCTTTGTGATATGTACTTGCTTTATTATTGCCTTTTAGAATTTTAGTTAAGGCATTAGTTGTATGAACAAATACTTTGGTTTCGTAATAAAACAAGTGGACAACCACTTTTATCAAAAAAAAAAAAAAAATTGCTCTGTTACATATTAAATGAGAAGAGAGTGAAAAAATATGGATATCTAATCGTAATAAGAAAGAAGAGAGAAAAAAAATCATAAATGAGATGATGATGATATCCAAATGTGAACCATGTTTACTTATATGAGATTATTAAATGATATAGGGTATGTTTAGATAGGTATAAAGATGTGGTGTATGTTTAAATAGATATTGACAAATAATAAAAACAGTGATTTTGTATCTAGTTAAATAAAATTAAAAAAATATAAAATTTGATCTCTAAGTACATTTTAATATAAATATTATGTTGAGCAATTCAAATTAATTGTTTGAATTTTAAAAGCGGAGATAGAGATGCAGAGTATGGTTGAGAAACAAAACTAATGATATATTTCAACCCTACTCATTTATGAATTAACTTCTATAAAACCAAGTATAAATTGTCGTCACACTTTTTAAAAAGTGTTCTTTAAATGCGGTATAGACAAATAAAGAAATATGTTTTTTCTTCATTTACTGACATTTATTTCCAACATACGTTATGCTAGCCCATTCTATAGTGTCAACACATTAACCCCCACCCCATGACCTTCTGGTGATCTACCCATGAAAATGCATGTGACGCTTGATAAAAGATTTTACATCATCATAAATAAACATAAAAGATTAGTCTTTACAACGTCAAACAAACATGGCCCATGCAATCCAAACATGACAGTACGATCTATAGTTTATGTTAGCCACATATAACCCTCTAAGGGAACAACTATAAAGAAATGCTAACTCAGTACAACAGTAACAAATGATACAGGATTGGGCATTTTTTTAGTTGTAAAGAAAACTTAATTGCTTCCAATTGAACCATGAGGGGAATTGGAAAAACGAACTATGACAACAGTTGTATTATCTGCACTCCCTCGTTGAGAAGCCTCTTGAAGGAGTCTCTGTGCAGCCTGTTCAGGGTCCTCTATCGGCCTCACCATTGCCACTGCTTCCTATACAAACCAAACAGAGATTGGTACACAAAAATACCAGATTAAATCCTCTACAATAAAGTTACTTTTGACAGGAGAGCATTTTTTGAGAAGAATATTGGGGAGATCCAAAATTTAAAAATTCAGGAGTTGAGTTGGTGGGGTCTAGGATCAAAATTATTGGTTTTGTTTTAAGCAAAAAGGTATTTCTCCATTATAGAACAGTAGATCTGTTGCAATATGGGGAGATGGGTGGAGCCCAGTAGTTCGCCTACAACTGCTATGTTCAAGTATGTGCAAAAACAGACATTCAAATTTCTATTTTGGTCCACATAGATTCAAATGTACCCATTTGTATTTATTTAGATCATTACCATAATAAACAGCCAAAAGTAATAAAGTGACATATGTTAAAATGTTAAAAAAGGTTGGGCCTCCACTTCAGCCGTATGAATTCATTGTATGGTCTCAAGCTGATCAGGACAGTCCATTTCTGGTCAAACAGTTAGGTTCGGGTCTGATCTATTACTACTAAAAGGGCAGCCCCGGCAAGTACGAGACAGCTATTTGATCAGAGTCAAATCTGGAACAATGGATCTGAACTGAACGATCCAGATCAGTCTAAGACTAGCCAATGACTTCCATACAATTCAAGACAAGCTAAACCGAATAATATATTACACTGTATACCTTAAAAGATCCAAATCAAACTTGCATGCTATTCTGACTCAAATTTAGATAAATTAATTAAATTATGACAGGAATAACAGCATGGATAAAATAGAAACTTTGCAAACCAAAATGAAACTTTTACTACTAGAAGAATTCAGTATCAAAATGAGAAATAGGTGATACTTGTAGGTACCATTTGAGTAAATTGATTCAATGACTTCCATACAGAAGAGATGTAAATATAACATCATTGGTTAGAAGAAATGAATCAGGGAAGGAGGTTGCTATCTAACAACTTCATTTTTGTCCTAGAGAATTGAGGAAAGTTCTATTAATATGAATTTATACCTCATTTGAGACAACATCCCAAAGACCGTCACTTGCAAGGATGAGAAATTCGAGAGAATTGTCAACAACCTCCTCCTGCCAAACACATAAAGTCAAATTGTTAACAGTTGAGACCCTTTTTCAGAACATCCTTTAAATGAGAAACACTATCATTGGCGGGTAGAATACTAATTTGCACCTGTTTATTGTACCTGTACAAGTCAGTGTAAACTTCTAAGTTTTTAACCCCGTTTTCCCTCCAGTTTAAAGAACACTAAAAAATTCAGTCATATCAAATTTTAAAAACCAGTATATGGACTATTATTTCAGTTCTACTGTTGAAACTATAAGCTAACACAGCATATGCAATATATATGATACTGGACAACAAAAATTAAATACATGATGAAAAAGAAGAAAGAAATGTTAACAGATTAAGACCTTGATCTCAGGTTCAGCAACGACAAATTGCTTCAGGAGTCTGTCCCCAAATGCACGGGAAACAGCAAGAACACCACCAACACGCCAGGTCCCTGATAAAATTTAGTAACCATAAAAATATATATCAAGTTGACTGTTTTTTATGAGAATGCAACAAATACAAGGTTCCTGTTATAAAGTTTGAAAGTACAATTTAATATAGTAAAATAAGAAAATTACCAGCCCACATAACAAAGCCTCCGGCATCTTCTATCCTCTGCCTCTCATCCGATTGATCAGGCTTGTGATCTCTAGAAACTGCAACAGCTGGAAATTCACAAAAAGGGCCTTCAGCAACCAACACTCCAAATTGTGGAGTAATTAATAGTTTGAGTAAGGTCCTTATATACAAAAGTGCACATGCTAGAACAATGTTTTAGAAAAATTATATCGATTGCTTTTAACTAGTCATTAATTATAAATCAATAAGGTACCATTGCTAAAAATAAGCTAGTAATGTATTTACTCCTAAAATATTAGGTATTTAATGGTCTTAATATTTGTATTATAAATATATTTTAGATGTAGAAACATCTGTAGTAATACTATATAACATGCAATCAGTACCAGTACATATCAGACTGCCATCCTACCAGTGTTTAGATAGTTTTTTCCATAACATATTCAGTTTTGGCAATTAAGCAAGCAGCAACCAAATGTTTCAGCAAGGCATGAAGAGGCATGATATAAATATCAAATTACATAAACAGAGAGGAAAAAAAGAAAACCTACCGTTTCCTCCTCTGCAAATAACAGCTCTAGAATCACCAACATTTGCAACTAAGAGACGGTCCCCAACAAGTACAGCTGTTGAGGCAGTGGAACCTGCATCTCTGTTCTGACCATTCTCACATTTCAGAAACTCAGAGTCAGTGTGGTTATACGCATCAACTGCAAAAGTTAGAAAGAAAGAAAGAAGAAAAGAAATTAGTTACCAACTTGCTATCTTACTAAGGAACAGTTCTGTTGTTCCAAGAATATAACAATTCATGCAATGCCCCATTAATTTACTTTCAAATTCACAATTACCCTATTTTGATCCTCACTTAAATAGAGATGAATCCACAGAGAGGGATACATCTGCCATCATTCTAAGCAAATGAGAGGACGGGCAGGGGTACGATGATTAATTTTGTTTTTTCATAGGAATACACGCAATATTTTTACATTTTTCAGGGCATACAGTATGTGTCATACTGCAGGTGTATATATGAAATTTGGAAATTCCACTGTAGTCTGAATAAAAAGAGCAACTCCCATGAGCAAATTATGGTGATGAGTAGTCCCTCTGCAAATAGGAAGGACGGGAGGCAAACTGTAATATTCCAACAGGGTCACAAGACCCCAATGAAATTTTGATAGAAGCCCTCAAACTGTGTATATTTGCAACTTCATTAGCCTACCCGTAAATTTCTGTATCAGGTGATCCTACTAGACCAGAACAAGAAAAATCTGTGGCCCAATAACGAAGGAACAATGAACCAATATCTCACAGCTATTCAATTATTTACCATAAACTGTTTTAACATGAGTTTTCGGTAAATTTCTTCAAAGGTCACCAAACAAATTGGTCATATTGGGATCTCTGACATTCCCCCAAACGAGACCACTCTGAAATTCTTCCATATAAGAAATGTTGAAAATGAACATATCGCTTTATTTCTCACTTATTGCATCAATCACTACTTTTTAGATTCTAATTAACAAAGAAAAAGGAGTTGGAGAGGAGAGAGCTCCAGGACTCCAGCTATAAAGAAGTGGAAGACAGGAAGAGATGAAAATTTATGCCAGAGTGAAATGAGAGAGAAGTGGAGTGAAACATCATTCCTTTTCATAATTGGATCAAAGAGAGATAAAAGAACCTGGTTGGGACGAAATTGAAATTAACTGATATGGGACACAAATATGAATTTTATATATTTGGGTAAAATCCTCTATAGAAACTTGTGCATAACTTGTAGTATCAACAAGTTAAAAATAACAGTTCAGTTTTCATATCTGAGGTGTGCAGTTTTGGACAATCATTTATAAATTTAATATATTACAGAAACAAACAATGCACGAGCATAGTAAGATGTTTTGTTGCTTGTCCACTTTGACCATGTTGATCACTGGGACACAAAACTGTTTATAATGTACCCACATTTTTACAAACATTATAAGAACATAAACAAGATAAATACTAGGCGTACCTATAGCTGATTTGGTATCACTGATAAAATTTGGGTGCTTTATAATATTGCTGAAGAGGTGTCTCTTAACAAACTCTGCTGCACGAATCCCACCATGACCTTAAAAAATTCAGTAATATTTGTAAGTTTTCTTATTCATACAGATTAAAGAAAATTTCTTCTATGTTGTTCCAAAATCTAAATATCTCAAATTTGTGCTTCAAAAGAATAAGGATCATATATGCCTCTCTGATACTCTAATTTTCGAAGGCAACATTGAAAAACTTTGCACCAAAAAAAAATGTAAATTCACAACGAAAGACCAACATATACCATCAAAGACACCAAAAAAGCCGACCATTTCTCCATTAACACCATCAATTCTAGTCTCATAAAAGTCCTCCATTGATGACCTTTTACCGGGTGAGCTCGCGTAGCCGTAACTGAACTTCCCATCCTGACTGTTTTTTTAGAGAGAGGTTAAAAAAAAGTAAAACAGACTGCCACTTACATCATATTGTTACAAGATAAGAAAATTAAGGGCTCCAAGTTGCAAAATCATCATAACTTTGTTACTTTTCAAGGTCTGAAGGTGTGATTGCGCAGATGACCCAGTTATTTTAAACAAATTTTATAACAAGTGTCTCAAAATTGAAAGATTCCATAACTTATTTAATAATTATGCACAGAGTGATATCACATAGAGGTCATCATAATGTGCTTAGTGCAGAGAAAATTATTTTCTAATCCGAACATATTGTTTTAGGTGTTGAAAATAACAAGTATGCATATATAAAGAAAAAAAAAACTATTCAACGGTAGATAATTTCATTCCACCTAATCTTCCATTCCTGATGATTCGATTGCGGGTAATAAAATATCCAATAATCATAAAACAATTTATTTTTAAAGTTCACAAATACTATTAGGTGAACATTATTGCGAACCAAACAAACTGATACAACTAATCTTACTTTCTCAACAGAATTAAATCAACCAAATTCAGAGAGGTATAAGAGAAATTATACCTGAGGCCACCTCCAGTAACCGGCGGGGACCCGTTGGGCTGAGATCCTGATAGCAAATTATGATGACCCATAATTTCCAAAAAGAAAGAACAAAAATCTCTCTAACACAGAAAGTAAAACAGCTTCGTTTTGCCTCTCTTAGATTAAAAGATCTGACAGAGCAATAGCGGGAGGATTGAAAGAAAAATCCAACCGCCTTAAGGATAGGGGTAGAGGAGGGAGAGAAAAATTGAAAGATGGAGAGGAAAAAGGAGAGGTGATAACCGCTTTAACTATTTTAAGGGGGTTGTATTTGTAGCTTTATACTGTAGAGAGAGAGAGAGAGAGAGAGAGGATGTGCGTCAATGTGTGTGTGTGGTTGATTTTGTAGAAACGAGAAAAGAGAGAGAGAGAGGGAAGAAAGGGGCGGACAGCAAAAGGGCGGGTAGGAAGGAGAGTCAAGATCCACTAAAGTAACTTCAATATTGAATTTAGATCCGGGCCTATCCGATCCGAGGTGGAATGCACGGGATCACTTTAATATTCGTGCTGAAAGAGATGGGACGGTTGAGATATAAAGTCAAAATTTGAGTTATTTTATGGGATCTGAATTCTAATTCTAGGAAGGAAGTGGTTTCGTGAATCGTGATTTGCGTCGAGGAGGAGATACGTGGCGTTAGAGGAGAAGGAGTGAGACTACTCGCTTTGACTTGGTCCCACACACACAGTGCCATCTCATCTCATCTCATCTCATACACTAAACTATATTTTTCTTTTGTTTCACAAGAGGATCTCCTGTATTTCCTTATATTATATTCGAGTCCGATTGGGTTCGATTGGGTTCATGATCTGTTCGATTGGGTTCGATTTGGCAGATCTTGAAGCGAATCGAACGGTTCCGAGTGAACATCGGAGTCAAATTGATTTGGAGTCCGATGCACATTGAAAAAAGAAGAAGATTTGCGTTTGCCACTTGAATTCGTCTTCTTCCCCCTGTTGTTTATTACTTGCTGCCTGCTTGTACTCGTCTTCTCACGGTACTCGTGTTTCACTTTTTGTTATTATATTTAGCAATTAGCATTTAGCATCGCCAAATTCAAAGCAAAAATATATTTGATGTAAAAACTGTTGTCAAATGAATACGGCTCGAATATGATAAAGCAATTTTACCCGCATTTTTTTTAGAAAATATATATGGCTGAAATTTTGTTAGTTATCACTTTCAAATTTCATAATTTTAAATTTACTATCGATTTCTCAACTTTTTCAATCTTATCCATTGCGTTCCACGCGGCCTTGGCGGATTTTTTTTTTTCTATAAAAATAGTTAATTAACGGGCCATGATATAGAATGACTAAAATAAAAAGAAAAAACCTCTAAAATGTGAGTATTTAATTTTAAGATGTTGATTATTGTCAAATTAAATATTCTGATGAATAATTAACGGGACATTTCTGATTAAAATAAAAGAAAAATACATAATTGCTGAAGATCAGAAACTTCAACTAAAGTTTGAAAGCCCTAAATTATGTTGTTGTTTTTTTGCAATTTTGATTACGTCGGCTTCCTCGGACTTATGCCCAGGACACCACGCTCTTTGTCTCTTCGCGAGCTTTCTGACTCGGGATCATACGTTTAAATTGGAGTTTCCAACCAAGAGCTATGGTTGTTTAAAGGTAAGAAACAATGCATCGATGTTTATTGTAAAAGCATTGATGACACACAAATATTTTATACCCTGATTAATTCTGAACATCAATGTTTAATTACAAAATATGAATGTAACAGCGATGTTTTATACTATGTAGCAACTCTGCCATAGAATTATCATTTTTCAACAACAACAAAAAAATCATCCAATTTGTTCTGAGCATGGATGATATGATTGAAAAATTTCAGAAGTAAATGATAAAGTTCAAATTCTAAAATTTGAGGGTGGTAACTTAAAAAAATTGGGTCGATATTGTCATATGTTTTTTCTTTGAGAAATAAAGAATTAATATCGATCGCCATATGTTAAATGTGCATCGAAAAATGTTTGAAGTTGTATAATCAGTATTTTTTTTGTGATCGCAGTCATTATATTCATATATTCACATTATACTTAGCAACATTAATTATTTAATCTTATATAGGTAGATGTTTCAAATTAAGCAAGAGAGAGATATGCCCACGACGACGAGTATCAAATCCAAGCATTTTAATTTAAAATTACAACTAAAATATTCAAAAAGAATTTGTGAGGGATCGAGTTTGCATGCATGCTTACCTAATTACCTTTATTATTTTTGGAATATGCACTTAATTAATTGTGAATTGTGATAGCAAGATTCAACTAATTTGTTTTATCAACCAACAAATTTAAGTGACCAAATAAAAAAGAATTAATTAAATAGAAATTAATTAAGCTTGAGACGTACGTGTGAGGTTAGCAGCCACAAGAACTTGACGTTGTTGACGAACTTATCTCTTAACGCCACGTGTACACCTCATTAGACCTAGCTTTCCCTTTAATTATTAAGGTTATGAAAATCCAAGTCATAACGTACATCATGACCTTGTCATCTAATCATCTTGAACGGTTGAACCTAAGCTACGTACCTAGCTATAATTAACCTACCTGGCCTCCTAATATAATTAAAGCTAGAGATGGATCATATTTTAGGTGCCCTGCATGAACTGCTGAACATATATAGTACCGGACCTATATATATATGGACTTGGTTGACACGCGTCGTCTAGAAATAATACACGTGTTATCTTATCATCTACATTCTCCACGAATGATTGACAGCAATTAATTAATTAGTACAAGCTAGAATCTTTGATGAAACCAAGTCAAATGTCATGAATATATATCCACCTACTATTCAAATCAACAAGTAAAGTAAGTAAAGGTTCATCTTCATCTCAATTAATGTATCCTTCAAAATAATTTATTTAGTAAAGTAAAGGTTAATTTACACATAATTAAGCAGCAGGTTTGTCGAACATGCAGGATGCAATCATGCAAATAATTAACTAATAATTAATTATTCAATTACCTCATTCCTAGCTCATTCCATGCTTTCTTACAATAGGGTAGGGGCAAACAATAAAAATACAACGTTATAAAAAAAATTCACTACTATACAAAACACTAATCAACAAAAGAGTATGTAAATAGTAAGAGAAGTTTCACCTACTTAAAAATATAAATTATGTCATATAACTAATAAGTTTAGAATCGAATTCTCTTTCTATTATAAATAGCAATTACCGTGTCATTGCGAAAGGCTAACAAAAAAACTATCATACATAGTATTTTTTTTTTTTTTTTTATATTCTATGTTGATCTACTAATTACCAACATTATCTAAAGTCTCATATAATATAGCACTAAGTAACACCAAATTGATTAAGGAATTATAATATTCATATTGAACCAATACAAAATTCAAATTGCTACTCAAATTATCTCTAGTAATATCATTTTTTATATAGAAAGGTGGAGGTCTAGCCTACCAACTTCTATTTAATTGTCCATAAATGACTCCGTCTAGGTTTCGAACTAATGACCTCCCACATCAGATGACACGTGTCTTTACCACTAGACCAAAGGTTAGTTCTTCCATAGTAATATCATAAATTATGTATTTTTTTTTATTCAAAAAAACCTAAGCATCATAGCACAAATTATTTATCTTTTTTTATTTAAAGCAAAAATAATCTGGATCTTGAAAAAATTTGATTCTTAAAAGAATTTTTTTGTTTAGGCCTTAAAATAAAAGTCTATGTAGCATAGCGTGCGCTATTTGCGCTACACGTTACGCATTATTGTAGACCGCTATTACCGCTATAACGGTTGTAGCTGAATTATCACACTTTTATCTCATATATAGCATAGTTTTTAAGGTCTGAAAACACTGTAACATTGCTATAGCGTGTTATTTAGAACACTAATGTTACGTATTAAGTCATGCTTGATAATCTAGCTTGCTATGAAACATATAAAAGTACTAAAAATATTCTTTATCATATTTTTTTTCATTAGATTATCTTATCCTGTTATCCATATTACTTGAACAATTTTAGATTCCGCATATTAAAACAGTAATAGGATATCTAGATCTAATTTTTATCATGCAATTAATATTTGATAAAATAATTATTTTTCAATCTACGTGTCCGTAAAAATTTAAACATGCACACAAATTATATGTCGCGTTATATTTTTAATTCATATGATTATTACTACTAATGCGATGTATGTATAAAAATAAAGAGCTTTGTTTTATCTTTTTCTTTAGATTATCTCATTAACTAAACATATTCAGATCCGTTAGATCTAAATAATAAAAACGTATGTATATATCTATTTTTCTATTTTAAAATTAATATCAAACAGAATAATATAATTTTTGTATTTTACAATATGCGAGTCCATATAAACAAAAAGAGGCACAGAAAGCATTTGTTATATTATAGTTTTAAATTCAAATCAATGTACTTAATTTTCAATCCTATTTAGAAATTCAAGGAATTTAACAAATTTCAGGGGTTTAACTCGGGGAAATACAATCATCAGCAAGGCATCAAAACTATTATTGACATTGGGTTCCTTAATTATGCTCACAACGACAAAACAAACATTTTACATAAAATTTATATCAATCTGATTCTGATGTAAGGCAACGAGTAACATATACATTGGATGCTTTCATCATATTATAAACCGAAGTCATTTTTATAAATTTATAAGGGCTGATTTAAAGAAAAGAATATTTTATTTTTACCGGGTTTTTTTTTGCTCATTATTCATTATAAATGAAGGATCATAGATTTCATGCAAATTTTACTGTTCATTAAATTTTAATCAGCTCGGTCAATCCTGAGTTTGTACCTGTGAAAATAGAATAAACCGAACTCTAGGATAAGCTTGGGTTAGTGAGAATAGTGAGTTAATCTAAATTTGAGATAATGAGCTAACTCAACTTTTGATTGGATTAGTAGAATAGTATGTTGACCCATAAAAAACAAACAAAGAATAGTTATTTTTTGCTAACCCAAACACATCCACTCGTAGAAAAGTAGTTCGGAATAGTCGCTAACCCGGGTTAGCACTATTTTTTGCCTCATCCAAATGCACCGGTACGTTTGGATGTGTTAACAATAGAGGCTATTCGAGAATACGAGCTATTTGGAATAACAATATGCATCCAAACAAATTTATGTTATTCGAAATAGTTAGAATAGCTGTTATTTCTTGTAAATGTTGGAAACTACTATTCAAAATTGTGAAGAGAAAAAAAAAATATTTCCTTCTCGGATTTTCGCCAATACAGTTCCGAAATGACAAAGGTGACGTCATTTCTGTCATTTCCACGTCGTGACAATTCGTTTGAGACCTCACTTGTCTATCTTTCCTCTTAATTGGCACATTATTAACACTATTTTTTTCTCTATTACAGCTATTCACTATTCCAAATATATAATCAAAACAATATTTTTACTAATCAAAGTAGCACCATTTTCATACTGATCTAAAAATCACTATTTTTTCTCTATCATCATCTACTAATTATAAATTTCGCTATTCTAGCTCTCATCCAAACATGCCCAAGATAACTCAAACTTCGAGTCTAAATATGGACCATCCGATCAAAATCAGCACGTATTTTGAAGGGATCCGTAAATTCTAACCTAGGTCGAATTGGTCCGAACCAATGTTGTAAATAACGGTATGCACTCGTTGGACGTACGGGGTATCGCCAAGCGATTAATCGGTATGTGGTCGATTAATCAGAATTATGTGACTGGTTAATCATTTTCATTAAAATTATGTATATATATTCATAATTTATTAAAAATGATTTATTTAACTCATCAAACTTATCAAATAAACTTAATTTAACTTAGTTCTATTATTATAACATGACACTACACTTATTTTTTCTTAACAACACATATGCACTTTAGATGTGTAGTAACACATTTATTTAATGCAAAAATAAATTTGAAAATTAAGTTTTTCAAATACTAAGAACATATTATTTGAAAGAAATAAAACATTCCAATATAAAATCACTAAATTTAGTTTATAATAACAACTTAATTTCATTTACGAACATATCGTACTAATTGAAAAAATTACATCAGTAAGTAAGAAAATATATGTTATATAAATAATAGAATAAATAATCAATTTCAAAGTAAGTAAAAAGAAAAAATATATATAAAAAATATTGGATGTATATCCAAGCACATATAAAAACTACAATACAGCATTTATGAAACTTATTATCACACACAATCAAAGAAAAAAAACAATGTGAAAATAATTATTCACTGGAATAAACGGAAATAGATAAGAATAAATGGGAACAAACAGAATAATCGGAAATAATTGGCCGATTAATTGGAAAAATCTGTTAACAGCCCTCCGATTAGTGTATTCGTAACAGTTTAACAGCCGTTAACGATTAAACGAGCATTTAATCAGCTGTTAAGTCCGTTTTTTACAACACTAGTCCGAACTTCCATTGTACTGTCGGAATTCTGATTGAATAGTCTGGATCCAAACTTGAAAGTTGTAGTTACCTCGGGTGATCCGGGGCATTGCTAAAGGCGAAGGGCTCATTAGGCTGTGGCATCTCTAACAAGCAATCTCAAAATCCATAGCTGTCAAGCAATATCTAACAAGCAATCTCAAAAAAAGTTTGATAGATTGCTATCATTAAGCTGATTAATTTAGCAGTGAAAGAACATATTTAATGGGTTGTGATGATTAACGAATTTTGATGTATGTAGTTTGAGCTGTTAATGAGTTTAATACTATTTATCTTTGCTTTGAGTCTTTGAGATCTTGTAGTATGAACCAAGTTTATTTAAATTTTGAGGGATGTTGTAAGGGCTTATGAGTATGGCAGGTAGGGCTGTCAACGAGCTGGTTCGGGCTAAGCTGGGCCCTAACTCAGTTTGTTAATTCTGGACCGAGCTCTTACCGAGCGAGCTGGACCTAGGGTATCCGAGCTAAAATCTCAGCTTGAAATCGTGACGAGCCAGCTCGAGCTGGCTCGCTGGGTCTGGCTGGATCTTATTTTAACCGAGCTGAACCGAACTGAATGAGCTGGACCGAGCTAGACAGTATAAAATGCACACAAATTCATACAAATTCACAAATTGATGCCTAGCAGAGCTGGCGAGCAAGCTAAGCTCCAGTTTGAACTCGTTAATTCTGAACCGAGCTAGTGGCGAGCTGGCTCGTTAACAACTCAATCCAGTAATGAGCGAGCCACGAGCTACGAGCTTTTTTGTCACCCCTAATGGCAGGCCCCTTTTTGAAATCTCTATTGTGTTTGACGATGTAACATCAATCGGATAAACTTAGCTTGCAAGCCTCAATTTGTTTGGTAAAGCGAGCAAGCATTGGACTGACACAACTTGTAGTTATAAACAGGGTTCTCGTGAACCTTGCTTACTTTAACCGAAGAAAAAGAAACTAAACGACTTGAGATAGAAACAAGATAGATTCACCATCTTTTACTCTTTCTATTTGTTTGTATTTGTATACTATATTATAGTATCCTTGTGCGAGAACTGAACCTGAAATGCCACCATAGATACAACTTACAAGCATCCTGTGGGCTGCGGGGAAAGGAAAAAGATTGGTCAAGGAGAATTCCGGAGTCCGGACCAGTGTTAATCCTTCACTTGGGCCTATGGGCCTAAGCCCTTGGTGGGTTTTCTGGCCTTCAAGTTGAGATTTGGCAAAAGAACCAAAGGCCCATAAATCATGATAGTACTGTTTATGATGAGATTATGCACAACAAATCTATACAAAATTTAAGCTTAAATGATCGCAGCATGGAAGTAAAATATGTTCGACCATTTAATATACAGCATGCTGATAGCATCCCTCGCCAGTCGCCAGTGAAGTGTTGCTCAGGCAAATGATAATGAGCTTCTGAGTTCTGACTACACTGGCGAGGGTTTTCAGCTTGTGTGAATGAATATAATAATGAGCTTCTGACTCGGCAGAAGCCAATTGCCATACAAGTTCATTAACGACCTCATAGATGTCAACGTAAATATTTCCTCTTTCCAAAGGAAACAACACAAAAGAAACCAAATAAATATTATATAATCAATTGTTAACCGATGAGAAGAGAGATCATTACAGAGTATTAAATAGTTATTTTCCTCCTTTTTTTCCCCCTTTTTTTCATTACATGGAAGCTGATTTACCATTTTTCCTCTCCCCGGAATTTCCAGGTGGCATCGTCCATACAATGTCGATCCACATTTCAAGGATTCAAATCTATGCTCCTACATATCAAAAAGATATTATAATTCATCAGGTTGCACTTTACATCAGGGGAATTTTTACAGATACCAATGCCTTCCAACTGTGTTAGAATATTATTTTCTCTGACATTCTGAAAAAGTTTAAAAACCCAATATGGCCAGTACAAATTGGAAATTGTACCATAGCTTAATCCATATAAAGTACAGGCCTTTGTTTTTTTTCTGTGAGGATCTACTTGCCATTTATTAGTGTTCTGACATATAAGGATCCTATTTGGCACTGAAAGACCACACAATGCATTTTGTCTCTAATTGCCACAAGAAATGCAGATTCATATAAAATAAAAATGACACATCAAGCATGGTCCAGATCCAGAGTTCTTATATAATAAAGAAATGACAGCTAAAAATGATGAAGTAGATATAGTGCCAAGCTGTAAATATACTCAAAAATCTCACTACAATATCAGGTTCTGCTCCTCTAAAATCCTTTTAGTACCCCTTATGAGTTATGACCAAGTACAAAGTACACTGAATCTTCAGTGGACCAGTAACCATTCAACAAAAATAAACCATAATTCACATCACTTGCACAGTCATGCATCAAAATCACGAAAGCTTGAATCCTTGTTTCAAGGAATCAAGGGACAAAATATATTAAGAACAGCTGTATAATCTATCTTTTTTAATCATATAACCTACTTTGAAAAAGAACATTTTCCTTATCTCTTTGTTCATAAATGAACATAACACAAAAGATTCTACAAGTAAAATTCAATGATTCAGGGTGTTCTCATTTTGAACTGTATAAGTTGGACCAAAAGTAAAGATTGTACACAAATGATTCTAGAAGAGATGGAACCCAAATAACACTGAAAGTAAAGGAAAGAAGCAAAAGAAAAGGTCAGCATCAGCCAGGCAAGACACAATGCGAACTTGGGTTAGGTCGCCGTCTGATTTAGAAAAAATCTACTGTTTGATTTGTTGTATAGTCTTTCACATTAATATAGAAAGCAGCAAAAGAGATGCGTGCTCTAAGTAAACCAATCCATGTATAGTTGCATGAATGGACAGACCAAACATACAAAAAATTAGCATCCTCTTGACCCTTCAAGTGGCTGAATCTCCCCTCACCCCACTAAAAATTAATAAATATATAAATATAAATATTAAAAAAATAAAGTCAATGATGATGGTGATGTTGATGGTCAATAAACTAACAAAAGAAGGGGGAGAAGGCTAGGAAGGAAATGACAAGAGAGAAAATCATTGTCTTAGTGACAAGCCCGATTTTAAATTATGGAAGACACTTCTCTTCCTTTCTGTATTCAGATTGCTTTTTCAACAGAATGAAGTATTGAAGTCGCTTCAATTCAAGAAATATGCATATTCATATTTTCAGGATTCAGTATGCACCTCTCATGTCCATACTAGAAATTTACCAAACCAGGACTTAGCAACAAAGAAAAACACTAACCTCTATACTGGTCACTAGTATTATGTAACAAAATCAGCCAGCCGCCGTCCGATCAGTACGATCCGGGGCAGGAACGGAAGGAACAAAACAAGCTGATTTCATCTCCATCTGAGCAATTCTGACAGCTCCTATCAGCCTCTCTGGCAGCTCCTCTTCTTGTTGTGCCTCCACCACAAACCCCATATCTATTGTAACAGAAGTTACACAACCCAGTGCCAGACCTAAAATTGCACTAGCAATCGCCGAGCTACCAATGTCCACGTCTATTTCTAGATAATCATCTCCCCTGTAATACCTACATTGGGAAGGGGCAAAGATTTCAATATAACCTGACATTGCATTTGTATGTTGGATATTTTGCAAATTACACGGGATTTTATTTGTAAATTACATGGAATATTATTTGCAAATAAAACTCAAATGTTCAAATAGAGCTTGAATTGATCAAATATGTCTAGATTGTCCCAGAGGACCAGACTAAGTAGGTAAGCTCAGCCAGATTGGTACATTACAGGTTAATGCAGATTGCAGCTTGCACTCGATCCTCCACGTTTAATTTCTAATATTGATTCTAACTTGAGAAATAATGGCACCCAGCAGAAGGCAAGGCAAAATTGTCAATATCAACAAATATATCAGAAGAGTTGGAATCTTAGTGTCTTTTGCCAAAAATATTATTTGGTCACAACTACAACATGATGCTAATATTATCTATCTCGACAGCAAAGAGAAAGCAATTACTTGATTGGAAGTGCTTTCCCAAGGAGGCACGCAGCGTAATTACCGACTGCTGTTTTGACAAGCCAGGGGCCTTTTACAATGCGATTTACCAGCTTGAATCGGGAATTACGGTAAGCATCGTCTCCATAAATAAATTTATGGAGCAGCGATTCAGGTTGAATTGGTTCTTCTGAGGCAAAGTAGAATACAGCACTATATGCCTCTGGCCTGGCCGGGACCTGATTAGGGAAACCATTAATACAAGTGTGACGAAAATGCCAGCTAACAAAAATAGATACTGACTCAAGAATTATGATAGAGCAAACATGGACTAGTACATCTAATATTCTAATATAACCATTAATTTCCCCATATCCGCACCATATCGCACGAAAAAAAAAGTGGCGCAGATAAAGCAACAATTGACGAACATAGGAATGTTAAAATGGTAAATAACCAAACAGATACAAATCAAATCAAACCTGAAGGTTAACAGCAAAGATAAATGATCCTTTTTTGGCAACACCAAGTCTCTTGGCGCGCCTCAAACCAGCGGTTACGCGATTGTCCGAACGGGCCAGCACGTGATCGAGACGTGCGGGTGATCTGAGCCAATCGACGCCAGCTGGCTGTAACAACCACTCTCCCGACGACACCTTCTTCCGCCGCGAGAAGTATCCTTTTGCTCTCAAATGGAAAAGATCGCCGGGAGGCGACGCCCAGCCGTTGGATCCCTTATCCAGGTCAACGTGGCGCAACGTCCCGCCGTTGATGGCCTCCTCCCTCCAGCTGTACGATGAATCTTTGGATCCGGCGTTGGCGAGGGCGGCCTGGCTCGTCCTGGGACCCATCGATGATGTAGGATTGTAGGCTGTAGGGCTATTTCTTATTTTATTATTTATAATTGACAGTTTTGGTTTGCTTATTTGTGGTTAACAAGAAAAAGTAGGTAGCTATTTTTGCTGGTTCTTCATTCGGAATCGGGGGCGGGGGCGGGGCTAAAGAGAATTCGAGTGAGAGGAGAGGAGAGGAGAGGAGAGGAGCTACAATAATAATAATAATTCTATAAAACAGTGTGGGATTGATTGAATTGAAGATGACATGCAATATTGAGAGTTAGAGAATTACGAGATTGCCATTGCGTAAGAGTTAGAAACCTTGCCTGCTCTTGGAGCACTGCCTTTAACTGCCGACTTGCCGTATGATCATGATCTGATATTCTGATATTCTGATATTCTGATGTTATGTTATACTCATACTTATACATCACCTCCTGTCCATTTCTCATCTAATAATATTCAGTCAGTGATATTATTTTTTAATGTAATACCTAATACGAGTTTAAATCTTAATTAGGTATAAGAGGCGCATGAAATTTTATAAAATTCGGCTAATATTGGGTATGTTTGGGTCGTGTAAAAATTAGTGTAAAAATAGAGAAATTGAAATTAGTAGATGAGAATACACAAAAAAATAATATGCATAATTAAAATTTTAAAATTATATGGGTGGCTTAGTCATCCTTAGCTAAGTCTTAGATCCGTCTCTGAACACGGTGACGCTTTCCGGTGTGGCAACTCAATTTGATTAATTAATTTACATTCTTGTCTCTTGTAGGAAATGAATGAATGATGTGAGGTTCAGGTTAGCATATACTATACATGGCAATATGGCATGGGTACAAATCTGATTAATATAATGAACATGTATATTAATTATATGATTCTTTCAGAAACTTATAGCTAGCTAGTATAAAGAATTAAGAGAAATTCTTCTTCTTTTTTCTTAACCAATTAATTAAGGAGGTGAATTAAGTATCTTCTCTGATCCCCACTTGGATTCGATTCGTCCCTTAAAAGTTAAAAGTTAAAAGTTAAAAGGGAGGGACAGAATAAAAGGCAGCTAGCGTCAAAAAGAGAATAAATTAAGAAGCCAAGTAAAATGAAGTGTTCAAGCATCAATGCATCATGGACTGGGACGGTATGATTCTTCTCAAGATTCGTGCATACTTGACATGATCACACATTGGACTAAATGACTAATGGACTGGGACGGCTCCAACCGATTCAATCTGATGCATGTCTGTCTATCACACCGCATTAATTCAATTCCTAGTTTCCTACACAATCAACTCTGTCTCTGTCTCTGTCTCTGTCCCTCAATATAATTAAAGAGATCTAAAACTATAACACTAATTAAGAGCAAGACAAACTTTCTATAATATACATCGGATTTAATTTTATTTAACCACACTACTATTTTAACAACTCAAATTATAACACTAACAGTAAGAGTAGGACAAATTTTCTATAATATACACCGGATTTTATTTTATTTAACCAGACTGCTATTTTAAGAGCTCAAATTAAATTTTCTATAATATACACCGGATTTTATTTTATTAAAAAATAGTTTTCTTATTTAAATACACTTTAATCAAAAGTAATCGATCCACTTGTAAGAAAATAATTGGATGTGCATTTTTTGATAGGCACTAATAAAAGAATTTAGTTTGTCATCTTTTTGTGCTTGTCATTGTCGACAATATTCCATATGTTTTGTATTTAATTTGCAAAATATCAAATTTAGCTAGTTTGATTGCCATGTTAATTGTTTTCTTACAAAATGCACAGTATTTAAAAAAATAGTATATTTAAATATAAAATGAGCGACAAAATATGCTGTTATTACGTAAGGATTTGAAAATAATATAATTGTTTTTTTTTTAAATAGCGTTTTAGCAGATTCATATGGAAATAATTATATATATCTATAAATATTAATCAGATAATTATGCAAGCCTGAAACTTTTTAGGCACTTTCAGAAGAAAAAAAGTAACACAATAAAAAATATCTAACATCAACTAACTAAAGATTTTAAGAATTCTAAGAAGAACTTGTATTAATATGTTAATTCAGTTTTTGCATTATCATATTCTTATAATATTGTCTTGCATAATTAGGACTATAACTTGGATCAAAATCATGATTTTTTTGTTAAATCGGAAAAATAATCTTGGGCATCTTTAATCCACTAAGAAGAATTTATGGAACTTACTTTTTACTTTTTTATTTTTTTATTTCCTATTCAAAATTAATGATATAGTGGCAAATAACTTAATATTCATCTACTAGCAAAGCTAAAAAAATATTAAAAAGTTAGAATCCTAGAAGTCATGGATCTTATAATATGAAGGAAAACAAATAACAAACCATAACATTAGAGTGGGAAAAATGGCACGGCGGAGCCAGCTCCGTCATGGAACGGCACGGCACGCGTATCAATTACGTGCCGTGACTCGCATGTTCCGTGCTATATCCATCTTTTGAAACTTTGACACGGCACGACGCATGAAAGATTTAGTCACGACACGTAGTCACGCAAGTTACGTGTAATTAGAACCATTAGATATTGATTTAGAGAAAATGTTTTCTTACCCAAGGCTTTGTCCCCGCTTTTTACCCAAGCTAATCCAATCAGTTTTCAAACGGTCAAACTGTCAAACGGTCAAACTTTCAACTATCAACTTTCCTTATTTATAAGGTTTCCTGATCTCTTCTAGTTCTCTTCCTCTCTCCTCCAATATTCCATCTCTAAAAAAAGCTGAAAAGCTAAAAATTAAAAAAATTTACGATCTGTCCGTTCGTGACTTCGAGCTCAGACTAGTCTCACCACAACAGAGGCATCGCGCCACCGCATCCTCCTGCTGACCGCTGACTCTACAGTCACAGACCTCGGCGGAGCAACTGGTTGCCGCGTTCGTCAGCCGCACTCCACTCGATCTCCTCCGAGTTTGCTCCGATCGTCAGACTCAATGAGGTTGCCGTCACTACTGGAGAGGAAGATGAAGATGCCCTCATCGATTTGTATGTTCTCACTTTACTTTTTTCGATTGACTAGTTTTTAGGGTTTCAATTCAACAACTATTTAGTAATCGATCTAATTTTTTACGCTCGATCTTGATCTCAATCTTTGTATAGATCGATTTTTAGATAACAGACTTATGAGATTTTTCTTCTTATTTGTTAATAATCTTTGTTATCTTACATTCTTTGATCTGATCTGAACATTTGGTTTTAGGAAGGCCAAGCTCTATAGGTATGATAAGGATGGAACCAATGGAAAGAGAGGGGAACCGGTTCTTTATAGTATTTTTTAGGATCTGTTTCACAGTTTTACATGATATATTAGATATTGTACATAATCTATGCATTATATTTCTTTTATTTATTTTACTAGATATGTTTAACAGTTTTACATGATATATATGCAATAGTTTACATGAGATACGCAATATTTACAAGGTCTGTTTTAATAGTTTTACTGATTTAATTTCCAGTATTTATCTAATAGATTTGCATGATATATGGAAAATTTACAGAATATGTTTAACAGTCTTACTGATTTAATTTCCAGTATTTATCTAATAGATTTACATGATATATACAATGTTTTACAAGATATCTTTTACAGTTTAAAGGTTTTGTACAGTATTTTATAGGATATATTTTACAGTTTTATAGGATATATGCAACAGTTTACAGGATCTATGCAATTGTTTTTATATAATATGTTTAACAGTTTTACAAAATATATGTAATTGTTTTCACAGATCTCATGTTTAACAGTTTTACAGGATTAGGACTTGAAGTTTTTATTAATTGTTGATATTAATATTTCTTTCAGCTAAATTAGGATTTTAAATACATTAAACTATTACATGATTTACTTATTAGTTTTATATAATTATTTTACATGTTTTATGCAATAGTTTTGTAGGATGTAATAGTTATTTTATAGGTTTCATGCGATAGTTTTATAGGATATATCAGTTATTTTACAGGTTTCATACAATAGTTTCATGCAATAGTTGTTTAACTAGTTTTTAAGGATTTTGCCAATGATTTACAGGATTAGGACTTGAAGTTTTTATTAATTATTGGTATTAATTTTTCTTTCAGCTAAATCAGGTTAGAAAGATGTTGGTATTATTGAAGAGGTGTGCCCAAAGCAGGGAGATGCATCAATGGACTCTGAAAGTACAGTCAGTTAAAGTACAGGTAGTACGGTTTGCCATTGAAGATGTATGAGTTAGTTTACATGATTCATACCATAGTTTTATAAGATGTATGAGTTATTTTACATGATTCATACAATAGTTTTATAAGATGTATGAGTTATTTTACAGGATTCATACAATAGTTTTATAAGATGTATGTGTTATTTTACAGGGTTTATATAATAGTTTTATAAGATGTATGTGTTATTTTATAGGATTCATGTCATACTTTAAGTTATTATACATTAAAGATGCTGATATCATTTTTTTCTTTCAGCTAACGCTTCTTGGAAAGATGTTGGCATTATTGATCAGAAGTGCCTAAAGCAGGCACCAAAATCGATGGACTGTGCTATTTTTTTGCTGCGCTATGTGTATAATCTGATCACTGAGATGCCAATGAACTTTACACAGGTAATTTTATGATGTATATATTTTACTTTTAAATACCCGGAGGCTTCCATTTCACCAACAGTAACATTACATATTTCCTGATATTACATATTGTATAAAGAGGGTAGTGTATACCCCTGATAACTGATATTACATATTCATCATTCATCATTAATTTCATAATATTTTACATACTTCATAAGTAATTTCACAGTATTGACATACAATTTTACAGTATTAATAGAGTTCTTTTATAGTATTGTTTCATTCATCATTCATCATTAATTTCACAGTATTTTACATACTTCATAAGTAATTTCACAGTATTGACATACAATTTTACAGTATTCCCAGTGTTGTTTTGCAGTATTTGTTTCATTCATCATTCATCATTAATTTCAGTATTTTACATACTTCATAAGTAATTTCACAGTATTGGCATACAATTTTACAGTATTCGTAGCGTTGTTTTGCAGTATTTGTTTCATTCATCATTAATTTCAGTACTTTACATACTTCATAATTAATTTCATAGTATTGACATACACTTTTACCGTATTTACATGGTTGGTTTACAGTATTGCATAAATCTAAATTCCTTACAAATCTTTTTTTTTTTTAGGATGACATTTCTAAAGAACGTGTCGTTCTAGCAATGAAACTCCTCACGCATCCAAATAATTCGCATCAGCGGTGTATGAAGTAACCATCCAAATATTGCAATGATTGAACAGCTTTTTCTTTGTGTTTGATATTAAATACAGTTAATGTTTGATACAGTTGAAAATATTTGTGAATAGTGAAATGGTGAAATGAAATGGTTAAATGGTACAGTTTATTTTGTGGTGAAATGATACAGTTTATGATTTTTTTTGTGCTGGTGTCATTTTATAGTTTGTATATGATGTTTTTATAGTTTCATGTGTCAAATTTATAGTATTGAAATCTTGTAGTTAACATAAGTTAGATTTATAGTTTGCATCTTCTAATTTTATAGTGTTGAAATCTTATTTTACATGATATATATGCATATATAAATATTAATAATTGAAGAAAAAATGATGAATTCAAAAAAAAAATATTAATTTTTTTAAATTTTAATTTTGATGCAAAAAAATTAATTTTGCATAATTTTAAGTGTACAAATTAACAACAAATTTTAGAAGTGTGTTTTTCAAATCTTCTAGAAGCTTGAAGTACAACCGTACAAGTTGAAAGTACAGTTGGAAGTGGTTTGTGTTAAGTCTTCTAGAAGCTGAAAGTACAGTTGGAAATACAGTTACTTTTCTAGTTCCTAACAGTTTTAACTAACTTGGGTAAAAGCTGGGTTGTTAGAATTTTTAACTAGGTATTATGCATGATTTGTTGTTGAAGTTACAGTATTTATTATAGTATTTTACAGTATTCGCACAAGTCAAATAACAGTTTTTTTGGGTAAAAACTGGGTACAACTCTTTGGGTACAATTAGTCGGACCCATTGATTTAATGGTGAATCTTAAATAAACTAACCTAAATTATGATTAAATGGTCACGTGAGTCACACATGGTCACAGCACGTTAAGCACGGTGTGACTCACGTGGCGTGACCATTCGTGTGCCGTGATCACCCTTAACATTTTGGTCACGGCACAGCACGGGACCACAATCACAGCGTGTTAGTCACGGCACGACACTTTTTTTCCACTCTACATAACATGTTTTGATAATAAAAAAAACTCCAATCAACAGTTTCTATTTGTTCTTAAATTTCTTAATTAAAAACGCAATGATTAAGTATTGGAACCCAATATATATTAAATAGAGAAAAAATAGATTTTTTTTTTCAGTCGGCCCTCAGAATTTGCGATTTGAGTATTCAAAATAGCAGCCCACGTTTGAATAAAGAATCTTCCGGTTAGGGGTGTCAATTATATCCTTTTACCTTGTTCTACCCGTACCATATTCGATAAGGTGGATATGGGTAAAGTTTTTTTTTCGTTAACTAATCGGATATGGGTATTGGTAAGCAATTTTTTCCGTTAGCTAAACGGGTAAGGGTATGGGTAAAGACTATTTCGTACCCGTTATCCTATAGGGTAATTATATAAAGTAAAATTATATTATAATGTTTGAGTAATAATTAGTGCTGTTAAAATTTATTTGCGTGATATTTAATGTTTGAGCAATAATTAATTATGTATTTTTTATTTAGTATATGATTTTTGCTATAAGAAAAATGTTAATCATATTTCTTTTATTTACATGTATTTTTATTTAGTTAAATAATTGAATTTGTCCGAAGAGATATTCGTGTTTTTAAATTCTCTTGCTTTATATAAAAAAAAATTTAGTTGGAATTGATTGCGTATCTTTCTTTTTTTAATTATTAGTAATGTGATTGCATATATGTAAAATGAATGAGTTTTGATGTTCTATTCATAAAATATAATAAAATTAATTATTATATTAGTATTATTCGTAATTAATCTGTTACCGTTTCATTACCTGATAATTTTAACAAGTAAGGGTACAGTAGGGTAAGGGTAGGGTATGGGTAAGATCCATTCTTAGTGGGTATGTGTATGAAAATGTTTCCACCCTACCCGTATCGTACCCATTGACACCCCTACTTGATATGAGACTAAAGAAAGAGATTTTGTATTTCGAATAAGAAAAAAATAAAAAAAAGGATATGTTTGGTTTAAACTTCAGAGCAATTTAATGTAGTGATCCAAAAATTTATTCGATTGAATGTCATCTTTTTTTTTTTTGAAACGTTTCATGGCAGTTACTGTCAGATATGTATTAACTAAAATAATACATTGTTGAGAAGTTATAGGCGCAACCTCTGAGTTTACTACTGACACTTCATACTAGTACACCAAAACAAGAATAAAAAGGAATACATGGAGAAAAAAACAGAAAAACAAAACGACACTAGCACTTCCATTCAAACTAGCAATATTGTGACTATAATCAACCTTCAACCAGTATCTTGTCAGCAACGATACTAGTACATTTAATATTGGAATCATCTCTCTTTCAATCAAATCTTGGATGGATCAAGCTTTGAGGTTGCTATTGTGGTAATTTGAATAAGAAGGCACGAGAGAGACTAAGGTACTAGTTGTGGTTGCTCTCGCTCCATTCATTTGGAGAGATAATGTTTTGAACTCTATGCTTGTTCACATAAGTGATGTGAACTATAAACTGCATGAATATTTATTTTTTTGGTCGTAAAATCGTACATGTTTAGACTAAAAAATTTAAAATTGCACCATCTAGCTGCATGTAAATTAACCCCATCAAAACCAGTTTTCATTAATTCTCTTTGGTCCGCCATTTTTTCGCCTCTTGATCGCCTCCTCTCCGATATCAAAATAATTGTCAATTCTAATATTGTTCGCTACCTCGATTGTAATATTCATTTGTCTTTTCGGGCAAAACATATATAAGACTTTGTTTTTGAAGACTTTTCGGGAAAATATTGTTATCCACAGCTAGTATAAATTTATTTTATTAATATATTGATCTGATGAGCAAAGTTGGCAGCATCTTTATTTTAAAGTTAAAACATAAAACATAGAACACAAATAGAAAAGAAGAGAGAATAAATAATTAGGTGCGATTACAGTTGTTAATCCAAATATTAAAGAGTAAAGAGTAAAGACGACACGGTCTTGAAATTATGGAGCCTTACAGACTGTTGGCATTCATCTAATTAAACTTTAGCCAGCTGGCAAATATATCCAGATATCGATCACCAACTGATTCCCTGCGTCACATCTATTAACAAATCATCTTTCGAAACTGGCCTTTTTTATTTATTTTATTATTATTATTATCATTATCATCAAAAAGTGCGTCACATCTATTAATAAATTGTTCACATTGTTAATCGGTCAAAATAAATTTTTGACTAGTCAAACTATTTAATAGTAACGAAAACAATAATAATAGTATTATGTATTCATATAACATATATGACAGATATATAATATCAAATTAAAGAGCGAGATTGAGATATATACAATTGGAGATATGAGCTCGGAGTTGTAAAGCATTTCTCCAACATTTAAATAGAAACTAGAAAGCCAACGCGTCGATGATTCTTATTCCTTATCGAGCCCACAAAAAGTGAGTTGCAATTTGCAAATACAACGATACAAACATGCATCCAATAAATATTAAATACAAAAAGATATCATCTGCTAAAATCAAGAGTATGATCAATTCCCCGTTTTCTACTTTTTCTATCAATCATGACTCATGACTCATGACAGAAAGAAAAAACGGCGGTAGAAAAAGAATGACGCATTTTCACCCAAATTTTTATTAATATTAAAAAAATTCAAAATTTACAAATCTGCATCCAAATTTAACTTATTTCCAGATTTGTCCAAATTGGGAAATTATTTCCCGAATCCAGCCCCTATATTCGGAAAATAATTTTCCGGATCCGGAGGGTCTCTTTTCGGAAAATTATTTTCCGGATTGAGAGTTCCGAAAAATAATTTCACGGATTTAAGATTTTTTTATTTTTTTAATTAAATAGAAAATGTAATGATTTATTTATTTTTGTATTGAAATATTATATTTTTTAATATTTCTTTGAAAATAGATGCAGTATCTTAGAATTTGAATGTACTAGGAGGACCACGATATTTTCTTTATTTACTCAGAAGTGACTTTTGAACTGGGATTAATAACTCAAATCCAAAACATTTTTTCCAGTAATACACAAAGAAATATATTAATTTTTCTTACAGCCGCAAAAAATTCGGTCTGAAAAATATTGATCTGGATTATTTGTTATAGTCTTTCTAGTAAATTCAGTCATCTATTCCATCTATTTTCAAAGAAATATAAAAATATTTCTAATATTTCAATACAAAAAATAAATAAATCAAAACATTTTTAATTTAATTAAAAAAATCAGAAAATCTTATATCTGTGAAATTATTTTCCGGAAAGAGGCTATCCAAATTCGGAAAATTATTTTCTGGATCTAGGGGCTGGATCCGAGAAATAATTTTCCAGTTTTGGCAGTTTCATAAATTTTTGTAAAACCTGTGCAAATTTGTAAATTTTAATTTTTTTTTAATATTATAAAAATTTCGGTATTTTCATGTAGAGTGCACATTATTGCTTCATTAAAATCCACACAAATAGCGCCAGCGAAGATCCCTGTTTGGTGAAGTTAGAATAAAAAAAAAGAGGGCTTAAATGTCTCATTGTGCTCCAATTATGTCACTTATTCTTATTTTCGATTTTGAAGTCCAAAAAGTCGATTAAGTTGCTTAACATGATTTTTGTATTAAAATATATTTGGAGTCCAAATTTTATATTATTTAATTTTTTTACTATTTGTTAAGTTGCTTAACATGATTTTTTTTATTATTTGCTTAGCATGTGTGAAAAGCTCATGTATCAAGTGTTTTGTATCTAACAAATTCTATCAATTTTTTTTCCATATGGCATTGGATGATGTATGAAAATATTAATGTCAAGTATTGTAAGTATTCATAGCTCGTCATGCAAGTGTGAATAGTCCATGTATCAAGTGTTTGTATCTAACAAATTATATCAATTTATTTTTCCATATGGAACTGAATGATGTTTGAAAGTATTAATATCAAGTATTGCAAGTATTCATACCTGTTAGAGAAATGTTATAATTGTAATTAAGATAAAGTTGAGACCTGTATTAGTCTTTACCATAGTGTGGCTGTTAGAGCAGTAGTGTTGTCTATATACTGGACCCTTTCTATTGTAACAGATAATGAAAATAATAATAGATTGAATTACATTGATCTCCTCTTCTACTCTTATCTCTATTCTTCTATTCTTCTATTCTTCTATTCTATGAATTCTATCAATACCTCTTCATGCAAGTTTGAATAGTTCTTGTATGAAGTGTTTGTATCTAACAAATTTTATCAATTTTTTGTTTCCATATGGCACTGGATAATGTCTGAAAATATTAATATCAAGTATTGCAAGTATTCATACCTCTTCATGCAAGTTTGAATAGTTCTTGTATGAAGTGTTTGTATCTAACAAATTTTATCATTTTTTTTTTTCCATAGGGCACTGGATAATGTCTAAAAATATTAATATCAAGTATTGCAAGTATTCATACCTCTTCATGCAAGTTTGAATAGTTCTTGTATGAAGTGTTTGTATCTAACAAATTTTATCAATTTTTTTTTCCATATGGCACTGGATGATGTCTGAAAGTATTAATATCAAGTATTGCAAGTATTCATACCTCTTAATGCAAGTTTGAATAGTGCTTGTATGAAGTGGTTGTATCTAACAAATTTTATCAATTTTTTTTTCCATATGGCACGGGATGATGTCTGAAAGTATTAATATCAAGTATTGCAAGTATTCATGTCTCGTAATGCAAGTGTGACTAGTTCATGTATCAAATGTTTGTCTAATAAATTCTATCAATTTTTTTTTGTGGAATTGGATGACGTTTCAAAGTATTATTATCAAGTATTGCATGTATTCATACCTCGTAATGCAAGTGTGAATAGTTCATGTATTAAATGTTTGTATCTAACATTTCTATTAAAATTTTTCCTTATGGCATTGGCATTTGAAAGTATTAATATCAAGTATTACAAGTATTCATATCTCGTCATGCAAGTGTGAATAGTTTATGTATCAAGTGTTTGTATGTAACATATTCTATCAATTTTTTTTCATATGTGACATTAGATGACGTTTGAATGTATTAATATCAAATATTGCAAGTGTTTGTATCTAAAAATTTCATATGGCGCTGGATGACTACGAAAGTATTAGGTTATGCATGAATAAATCAATGAAAGAATCATCTCAACAATGTAGCCGGCCTTTGACGCAGCAAATTTGGTTAACTGGAAGAACAAATCTTCATTATAACACACGAATTATTAGTTATGAGATGAAATTTTCAACTGAAAATAAAAGAGAGAAATTGAATTGATTTTTTCTGTCATTGATAGTCAACTACCAATTATCTTCGCCAGTTATTTTTCAAGTTGAATACCTCGAGAAACCTTTAATTTTAGAAAGCCCATTGGGCCAATAATCTTGGATTTATTATACTAGTCGTTGATTTGGGCTTGAACTTTTGGAACTTAAAAAAAATATGAAAAGGGCTTCAACGGACAATAAAAGCTACGAATCAAATAAAATGGTATTTCAGAAAATCACACTATAGATTAAATAAATGATTAATAATAATAGAGGATGAGGATGGTCGACTGAGCGTACTTACCTGGCAGTGCTTCATTCTTTTTCTAGCTGGTTCCAACTTCCAACTTCCAAGGATGGGAAAATCACACTTCAACAGCTATTGTCCCATAAAAATGTTATTGCATACCCAGGGGCGGACCCAGCCTAGTCTGAGGTCAACTGCTCCTTTCTAGATTTTGAAGTTGTATACAAATTTATATATAAATTCGGTTCATCTTTGTCCTTTCTGGAATTTTATTTGCCTCTCTCTGGACTTCTGGTTTGTAATTAATGTTAAATTTAGAATTAAAATTATAATTAATTTCTTGAATTCTAATTGGTAATTAGAATTAAAAGTCAGAGTATTGAACATTAGAAATTAAAGCATTGAAAATTAGAAATTAGAGTATTATTTTTTATCTAATACCCGATTAGCTAATGGGTTTGAACCATTGCAACAAGATTATATATATAAACATTCTTTTAAATAAAGAGGGTGTTAGTTTGGACCATTGGAAAGTAGTAATTTTCTATATTTTGATATAGCATTTGAAAAGTGGCAGATTCAATTTTTCTTTATTTTTTTTTCATTTAAGTCAACGATCCAAATTAAAACAAGCATATCAAGTGGGACACCTCATTCTCATTCCTCTCCGGCGGTGGCCGGTGGGTGACAGTGACATAACATTGTCGCTACTCGCTATCATATGAATTTTATTTTCACCGGTTATGACAGAAATGGAGTGGTCCCTTTCTCTGTTAATAGCGCAACGTCAACGTGGCATGAAAAATATAATATATTAAGCAACCTGACAAATAGGCCAAACCTCAGTCGAAATAAACCATTGTTAAATGTTAATGAATCTCTCTCCCCACCGCTTTCTTCATATATTCCTAGTTTCGTACCAACGTCAACTATAAATAGACTCAGACTATGTATGTTACCTGCGTAGCCATGTGCTTAATTAATTGGCTTTAAGTTCTAACTCACAATTATTCATTTATTTTATTTTATTTTGTTTTATTTTAACAACTGTAACATTCTACATTAAATTTACCAACGGATTTGCATTTCGAATCGCCTCCATAACTCCCTTCCCGCCTCCCTCCGAGTCGCCTACCGAATCACATCTAAATTACTAATTAATACCAAAATTACTAAAATAATTACTTGTAATTTATGAAACAATTGATATCAATTAACAAACTAAATTTCATATTCGTAATTTTAAAAATCAACGATCAAAATCTCCTCTCCCTGACTCTCCTTTCACGTTTTTGGTTTTTCCCGGTCAGAATCGCATAGGGCAATTTTTTTCTGAAGCGGAGGCGAATGCCAAGTAGCGGAGGAGAAAATTGAAATTATTTAGATTTGAGCTGCCTCAACAAATTAATTTAGTACGGGCTGAGATTGGAATTAGACTGTTCAGACTCAAAGGTAGACAATTTGTATTCCGGGGTAGGCAAAATCCATATTTACATAGTGTAATAATTAAATTTTTAAATTCAGGGGTAAGTAACTGCTTACTCCTGGTAAGACCTAGCTTCGCCAATGGTAGTATTCTACACAATCTGATTAGCAGTGACGGATCCAGAATTTTCGTCAGGGGGTAGGGTTCTAAAAACATGCCGTGATTGCTACAATATTATACGTACTGTGCCGTTACTACTACAATACTATACATGATGTGCTGTGATCAAATTTGGAATAATGGTCACGGCACGTTAGTCACGCCGTGACTGGTCACGTTTGGTCCTAATTACACATGATCACATGCCGTGACCGGATCTCATAGATTAGCGTATACAATTTTAAGCGAGTGTTAGAGAGTATTATTGATTTGATTATCTGCTTGTACTGTAAAGACTCATTGATACAGTGATTTGTGTCGTACTCCTACTTGTCAATTGTGATTTATCCTTGAGGTATTAAATATTAATTGTTTTAAGGCTTTAGGTGGGTATCTAATAATTAATCTAGATTATTGAGTACGTATTGACCGCAGATCCAAAGTGAAAGAGGCAGAGGCAGAGGCGGAGGTAGTTTCTTGCAAGGCAGCCCTTCTTGCGCACTAGCACTATTGGTCTTCATTTTTCTAACAATTTACTGGGGAAATTATATATGGCCAAATTGGCGACCATGTCACGGCAGCTGCGGATACGTACGTAACTAAGGTTGCAACTTGGCTTTCTGTGTATTATTATAATTAGTTAAGAATCATCCATTGACCTTGTAATTAAGAAGGATCTTTGGTGAGCAATGAAGCCTTGAAAGTTAAAACTATGAGCAAGACCAAGACTTTATTCACCATCCAATTGCAACAAGGAAAGGAAATGACAAACAAAACCCAAATGAAATCCAGCGCATAACAAAACAAGGTAAAGTCTTTTATTTTTTTAAAGAAAAGAAAAAGAAGAAGGTGAAGTCAATTCTAAATAATTCGCGAATCTAATCTTGTTTCTGTGTCTGTGCTTAGGCTTGTTATGAATCGCTAAAGAATGACGCATGATTGGATGTTTGTGCTTGCCACATAAAATCCGAGTTCCTTAATTATTTAACTAAAGATAAGTAGAAAATTCGCAACTGAACTCCACCAAATGCATCTTTTCACTGCCTTTGAACTTTGAACTTGGAAGCTTGAAGTGCTTGCTTACTCTCTTCACCAAAAATTGCGTTGAAGGCTTAAAGCACACTAAAAGCTGAAATCCAATACTAGAAGCAAAAACCCAAGTCTTGCCCGCAAGTAAACCAACCTCAACAAACTCATCCATCCATCCATCCAACCAACCAACATGCTAAATATAATTAATTAATTCTATATCAATTCAGGAAATCAAGTCATGACTCATGAGCCTACAATATTAATATTAATATTATATACAACGCACATCAATCTCTACTATTCATCTATATCTCTATTTTTAAAGTCCAAACAATCCATCTCAACCAAGGTTCTAAATAGCATTTATAGCGTTATAGCGGGAAGGCTACAAAAAAAGCTATAGCGAATAACGTCGCTATAGCGGAAGCTATGCTACATAGCGTTTTTCTTTTACATTCCGTATATTTAATATTTGTACTAAATATCAACATTATCTAAAGTCTCATAGAAAAATAAATAACACCAAATTGATTCAGGAATTATAATATTCATATTGAACTAGTACAAAGTCTAAATTGCTATTCAAAATATCCATAGTAATATCATAAACTATCGATATTTTATGTTCAAAATAACTTAAGCATCATTGCATAATCTATCTTTTTCTATTCAAATTTCAAAATAATCTAAGCATCATGACATACATTATCTATCTTTCTCTATTAAAAATATTCCAACTACGATATAGTAAGTATCATTTTGTTACTCCATATTCAAATTAGTCATTCTATATATTCGTCAGAGTTAGAGTCAGACACATCATTATTTGAGTCAATGTCAACAAACAATTCAATGGCATCATCTCCCGATGAGGATGATGTGACAAAAAATAATTTACCCAATACGTGGATATATCTCTCATTTAATAATTAAAAGTTTAATATATAGCATAGTACGTAAATTGCAAAAAATAACATCATGGTTAAATCCCATGTAAATTGCAAAAAAAAATAAAAAATCCATATAACATAGCGTGCACTATTTGCGCTACATGCTATGTGCTATAGCGGACCGCTATTACCGTTATAGCGACCGTAGTTCAAATAACGTATTTTTATGTCATTGCTTAGTGTTTAGGGTTCAAAAATGCTATAGCGCGCTATTTAAAACGCTGATCTCAACTGCTCAACATAATTTCCATATAAAAATGTAACTCGAGATCCAATTTTATATTTTTTTGAAATTTGTTACTATATTTTTTAGAATTTGCCTTTAATTTCCTCATGTACCACCTTTGCTTCGAAATGTCAATCATGCTAATTTTATTTGAACATAATATGTACTTAGCATAAGAACAAATTGGTACATACAATTACAAGTTACATGACACATTAATTTAATAAGATCGAGTCGAGGACATAATTTTCTGTAATTTTGTCGAAGCCATGACTAGAGGTGGTCAGCAAAGCAGTATGATCGCATTTATAATTAATGACGATATATGTTGTTGTCATGTATTGATGGAGTTGGTTGATTGACAAAATAAATATAAATTTTATTTTGAATAATTCAAACAAGTGTAAACCTTTCCTGTGGTCACTAAATTTTGTATTTTTATCACGAATTAATCACTCCAAATTTAATTTGTTTCTATATATGTAAGATTCAACTTTTCATATGTTTAAATCAAATCACTGTATTATTTCTTTTCCGTTCAAAATACCAACAATATATTGAGTGATATGGAGATGAAAGAGCATATAATGTTAGTATTTTAGATGAAAACAATAATGAAGTTACTTGATTGAAACAAACAAAAATTCTAATCCAGCGAATTGATCATAATTGATTGAAAATTAATGTGATTGATATTGTAATCTTATTTTTTTTTTATGAAAGGCAGTGAAACTGCCCGTTCCAATATATTGAAACTTCCAGTTAAATTACATCATCAATGTTCAAGCACGATAGCTAGCTCAACAATTAACATAAAGCAGGAGGTAGTAAGAAACAAAACACAAAAACTCGCCGTTTAATCAGCCACCAAAATATTGTAAGAGAAAAGCTACTTGGTAATTCTAAGCCACACAACAAGGGGCTAGTGTATTTAACTGCTCCCACCCTCAGAGCTGTGCAAAATGTAGGAAACTTCATAACTTCAATCAGCTGGCGTACCAGCCTCTTGTTCAGGGGCAGGGTGACCAACGCTGGCTCCTAAGGGCATATCCTCCTCTGTTGCATCCATGCCCTGGTAGGGAACAACTTGAGTATCAGTAGGATCCCATATGCGCAGTGGTATGACAGTGAAGTCGGTAAGTACCCACTCGTCAGCAGCCTCTTTAACTTTTTTGTCCATGTGACATGTCCAATAGAAAAACACAGAAGATATTGTAATCTTATAATTTAATATTTTAATAAAATTGGATATAATAAGTGTTGTGTAGCTATTGTGTCTTCAAGTCCTATCTATCGTAATCTTCAACATCTTATCTGTTGAATTCTTTCCCTCGCTCTATGTGAAATCATAGTCGAGAAATTAAATAAAATAGTTAATTGACAAATTAAGAATCAGAAGAAATGACCATTTTATAGAAAAGTTGTGGAACTGAAAAATTGGGCGGTAGTAGACTAATAGCTTATAGCTGCCCTTTCTTTCTTTTAAAAGGCGGACGGGAACGGGATAACTAAAATAAAGTCAATGCCTTTTTATAGAACCGACTCGTCATACAGTCATACTACAAAACATCAATAAACATGAATTTTACATAAATTCAATTTCCCCTGAAAGTGAACACTTGCTAAAATAATTTATATATGTTTTGACATAATGAAATTTATGAACGAGTCGAAGGCAAATACGTATTATCGTTTCATTTTGTAACGCAAGGGAAGTTGTTGCCAATATTTTACGCTAATTAGTGACAAAGACACATAATTTCTATGTGAGAGGTTATGTACTCGAAATTTGAATGAAAGAAATTATTTGTTGTAATAAATATAGATATTAAATAGTTAGGTGGCTAAGTGACTTGACTTCCAACATTTATTCTTTTTTTTTATTACAGAAATTGCATATTTTAACACTGCATTTAACCAATACTCATGTACTTTCACACCTTGTTTGGATGGAGAGTATAGGAAGGGAGGGAATGGAAAGAAAAATAAAAAATTTCTCGAATCATGCAGGAGGTGAAAGGTTTAATCTTGCATAATCATAATCAAGAGAATCGATTTCTCTTCCGATTTGAGGTGTAACAGATGAAAAGAAATTTTGTTGCAAATACTTTTAGAAAAAAATGACACAAATACCCAACCCTATATTTTACCTATATAATTCTCATCCAAGTTACTTTATCACAAATCTATAACAGCTATTAAATTTTTCATTAATCTTCTGAATTTTAATTAACCAAACAAAAAATAAGACGGAAAGCAAAATAAAATTTATTTTTTCTCATTAATCATTCAAACATAAAGAGATTAAATATATTAATTTTTTTTCGATTCTTCACCTCCCTTCCCTCCCTGTCCTCTCCATCCAAACAAACAAACAAGGTGTGAGGTGGTAAGGTGCAAATACGCTCTAATTGTATATTTTCATTTTACAAATTACAAGGTCTATTCTGTTAATATCTTCTTGTTTTTGATTCAGTGGACCCATCCCATCCTAATGTTCCGGCCGTATAAATTGCACGGATCCAAATAAGTGGAATTAGGATTTGTGTACTAGATGGACACTGCAAGCGGATCCCGCTGTCCCTAAGAGTTGGAACAGGATGTGTTCCATAGAATCTAAAACAGAGGATCTACTACATGTTGTAGTACATAGCTGTGCACCGGGGGCATGGAAACAGGACAGCAACCCAAGTCCTGGAAGTTGTGAAGCCGTGTGACTCTCGCTTCTGCCACGAAGCAACCCAAGTCTTCTTCCCCCCTCAATTCCCCCCGCCTCAAGGCTCAGGCTAATATCACTTTTCTTCTCTTTCTCAGATTCTCCCAAATTCCCACGCCTTTAAGGCTTTTAAGTTTTAACCCAACAACAAACAAATCCATCTTCTCTTCCGCCCCCCTGCCCCACTTCTCTTTACCCAGATCCCCTTTATGACATCGCTCTCTTTCTCTCTTAACCTTTTCTGAACCCACCCCTCTCTTTCTCCTTCTCCCCTTTTCCCCAATTCGCTCACCCCCCCCTTTTCCCTCCATTTTTCTCACCAAATCAATCCCTTAAAGCACCCCTCTTAAACCCCCAATCCAACCTCTCCTTACACCTACATTTCACTCTCTACAACCTTCTTCCCAACTCCCAACCATGGATAAGAGCCAGCCCGACTCCGACGAAGACCGGGCCATGGCGAGCCTCCTTCTTGCTCGCCGTTCTTTAGCTTCTTGCTTGGACAGGTCCCGCTCCGTTGCCTCAGCCCTTTCCCGGGCCGGGCCTCACTTGGAAGAGATTAAGCACCGCCTCCCCTCTCTTGAAGCATCTGTTCGGCCGATCCGAGCCCCTCGCGAGGCTTTGCTGGAGGTTGGTGGCCACATTGACCGTGCTGTGGGACCTGCTGCAGCTGTGCTCAAGGTTTTTGATGCGGTGCATGGGCTCGAACGGCCTCTCCTCTCTGGCGATGGGCCTGCAGAGGATTTGCCGGGCTTCTTAGACATCTTAACTCGGCTCGAGGAGGCCCTCAAATTCCTCTCTGACAACTCGGGCCTTGCAGTTCAGTGGCTGGATGATATTGTTGAATACCTGGCCGATCACTTGTTAGCCGACCCCAGGTTCATTTCTCAACTAACAGACACTCTTTCCTCCCTCAAATCGGCTTCCGGTACTGACCAGAACCTGCCCGAACCGCTTGATGGTGGGTTGTTGTCAGCCGCACTAGACAGGCTTGAGTCTGAGTTCTGCCAGGTTATATCAGCCCATTCAACCCCTATCCCTTTGCAACAACCTGAGACTTCTGGAGATACTGCAATTGCCATTGCACCGTCTCCACTTCCTGTACCCGTAGTCCGCAAACTCTCATTGATCCTTGATAGATTGGCAGCGAACAATCGCCTTGATAAATGTGTGTCAGCTTTTGTTGACATACGGGGGTCGAATGTGCGCAAGAGTCTTGAGGCGCTTGGAATTGATTACTTGGATTCCAATTCAGATGATGCACAGGTGCTCGGGACCCATGTGCAGCGGTGGGGACGACATCTCGAGTTCGCAGTTAAGCACCTTTTAGAATCAGAATACAAGGTCTGCACTGAGGTGTTCAACCGCCGGCCTGCTGACTCAGCATCCTGCTTTGCTGATGTGGCAGCCCAGGCTGGGATTTTAGACTTCATCAAATTTGGTCGCACAGTGTCCGATGCAAAGAAAGACCCCATTAAACTTTTGCGACTGTTAGAAATTTTCAACTCCCTTAACAAGCTGAGGTTGGATTTCAATCGGCTTTTTGGGTCGAAGGCATGTGCAGATATTCAGACCCGAACCCGGGATTTGATCAAACGGGTAGTGGAAGGGGCATGTGAGATTTTTGGCGAGCTGCTCGTGCAAGTGGAGCTACAACGAAATGTTACACCGCCACCTGATGGAAGGGTCCCTAGCCTCGTCAGCTTTATTACAGAGTATTGCAATAGACTTCTCTCTGATGAATACAGACCTGTTTTAACACAGGTGCTGATAATCCAGCGGAGCTGGAAACAGGAGAGGTTTCACGAAAGGCTTTTAATCGATGCCATTTTGAATATAGTGAAAGCATTGGAGCTAAATTTTGAGACCTGGTCGAAGGGATATGAAGACCCAAATTTGGCCTGCATTTTCATGATGAATACACATTGGCATTTCTTCAAGCACCTTAAGGGAACACGTCTTGGGGACCATCTGGGGGACACGTGGCTGAGAGATCATGAACAATACAAGGATTACTATGTGGCCGTGTTTTTGAGGGAGACTTGGGGTAAATTGCCCGGGCTACTTAGCAGGGAAGGGTTGATGATTTTCTCCGGCGGCCGGGCCACAGCACGGGACTTGGTCAAGAAGAGGTTGAAATCTTTTAATGAGATGTTCAATGAAATGTACCAGAAGCAATTAAACTGGGTTATCTCTGACAAGGAGTTGAGGGATAAGATGTGTAGTTTGGTAGTACAGGCGATTGTACCAGTTTACAGGAGTTACATGCAAAATTATGGCCCTCTGGTTGAACAAGATGCAAGCGCGAGTAAATATGCAAAATTTACAGCCCAAGGACTGGAGAATATGCTTGGTTCACTCTTCCAAAATAAGCCCAAAAAGGCAGCTAGTTTTAATGTTAGGCATTCAAATGGGAAGGTTAGTAATGCTGTTACAGGTTTGTACCGTTCTACATCTACTGTTAAGTAGGTAAATAATAATGTTTGCATGGCTCCCTCGATGTGGGTTCCGCATTTGCACCTTGGCACCTGAAAACTTCAATGGGTCCATTGTTGGTTCAAATAACAATCTGTTTAGATAGAATCAAGGTAGTGTATGCAGAGAATTGGTCTTATTCTTTGGAAATAATTAGAATATGTGAGGTGGCGGGTTGCAAAAGCAAGTTTCAGCCAATTTCTGGTGGGGAAGGAAAATAGAAATTCAGGTGCTAAATTGAAAGTGCTGGAGGCTGTTCACATCAGATTCTTTGTAATTTTAATTTTGTTATTGATGATAGCTATTTTATTTTTAATTGTATGGGGTAGTTTAGTATACAATTTGTTTACTTTGGTGGGATGATGAGCCACTGGTATATGCATTAGTTATAATTTTGTACTCTCTGTCATGATTAGGTAGAAATACATGGTATATTTGCAAGTTCTTTTTCCATAAAGAGCTTGTGTTTTGATGTCCTATATGGCTATATTATCTCTTATTTAATCCTTCTTGTTAGAAGCTGGTTAGATGACACATATACTGAACTTTGCCAGAACACACAATAATAGAAGCAATGTAAACAGTTAGTTGAATGTTCCTTTTCAATTGTGTTAAATATTGCTATCCCATTTAATGCTGGTCCCCGTCCATCCCATGTTTTATGATTTGATACATAATGTTGCCAGCATGGCTGTTACCAGCACCAAGACTAACAAGTAACAGGTCTCTTTTGTTCTTAACCGTCCTTAATGATCATTACTTAGATGCATTATTTTACATACCTTGGAGCTTGGACTATGTTATAAATGGATGGATGAGCTAAACACTTGATCTCCTATGTTATAAATTATGGGCCTTATGCTCTCGTTGAAAGAATTTTGGGCCAGGTTACTGTTTGAACAGCTGCTTATTGACCGAAATACCACCTTTCTGGACTTTCTTTAAAGTTTACCTTACCCTTACCCCCATGTGGATGTGGATGTGGCCACAAACTATTCAGCAATCAGCATTGCATTGACAATGTTAAACAACTTTCTTTGCTTCCTAAGCTTTTATACAAACAAATAGATGAGATAGATCATGCATGTAACGAACGCTATTTTTCTTAGTCATAATTTCTCCTCTCTCTTGTTGATGACTGGATGAGGTTGTGTTTGAGTGCATGAAATGAAATCAATCGGGAATAATGTTACTATTTATTTGGATAGAACCAAATATAATAGCGTTATTATTCAGTTTGTAGACGTTCTTCATATTTGAATTTATTATGAACTGGTTGAGATTGCTTGTAACAATGATGATAGCAATAAAAATAGTGACTAAAAATTCTCCTTTTCGAATTGGTATTATTTTGTATCTATACGCTCCAAACAACATTTGCCTATACTGAATAATACAAAATTAACACTACTCTTCTCACGCCTTTTAAATTAGCACTATTTTTAATACTATTTTTATATAAGAGCATCTCCAACGGCTTGCATATGGAATTGCAAATACCGACGTGGCTCCTACGTGTCAATTTTATTTGAGTTCTGACCGATGGAGCGGTCCTTTAAATTTTGCAAGCTTTCATTATTTGCAAGCTTTCATCCGGATTTCATTTCGCTCTCAATCTTTCTTGCTGGCAGACAATAGCCAATCAAATTATCAAACTCTTCTTCCTCTCCCCCTTTCCTCTCCCAAACGAAGCTATTGCGCTCCAGCCGTTACAGTACTCTGCCGACCAGGTGACGATGCCTCCGTCCATCTCTTCCCCTCAATCGCTGCACACCACTCGCCGCCTCCAAATCTCCCACTCATGTGTCGCCCCCAAATCCCCACTTTGCTTTACAATATCTCGTCCAATCGTGCGGCCTTTCCTCCGACGAGGCTCTCAAAGCATCCAAGCATATAGCACGCCTTAATTCCACTGATAACCCTGATGCGGTGCTCCGGTTCCTGAGAGAGACTGGCGTGAACAAGGCCGACATAAAAACCGCGGTGTTGTGGTATCCCCGCTTCCTTTGCACTCGTGTGGACAACTCATTGAGACCAAATATTGCAAAGCTGCAAGAGCTCGGCTTCTCCATGGAAGACATATCTGGTATCATTGCCCGAAAACCTTCTCTGCTTGCTATCAATATTGTGGAAAAGCTGGACTTCTGCTTACTTATGTGTATTAGTTCTTAACTTATCATGGCTGAACCTTGTTTACTAAAAATCAATTTTTGTTTCTTTTAAAAATTTGTTCTGGTGAATTTCTGATATTACCAACCACAGATTTGTAAAATTTTGGACATCTAAGTACTGTTCTGATATTTATGGTAAACAGAAAGTCTTTAACATAATTTCTGGTAAAATAATTAGCATTCTGGTTAATTTCTGGCATGTACAGGGTTAAAATTGTAAATTTTCAGCGTTTTGGTCCATTTCTGTTGAAATTCTTGTTTGTCCAGAGACTTTTATGCTAGATTCCAGTGTTTAATAATGTTCTGGGTGAATTCTGGTAAATTTCAACATCTGTTCTGCACTTTTCTGAGTTCTGACAGGGTCCATCGGCGTATTGGAGACGGAGAGAGACAGTGGTGGGAGAATAATAAAAGGTCCTTAATACTTTAAGATCCGTGTATCGGATACTTTTGCAATTAGTATTATTTCACCAATGGAACTGCTTTGCAATTAAGTGCTAACTTCAAATTGAACACTGTCTTGAAATTGCAAACCAATTTCAGCGTTGGAGATGCTCTAATAACTCGAATACCACTATTTTTATACAATTCCTTCGATGGTAAAACAAGCCCTTATAATTGGTACATATCCGAATATCACTATTTTTTTTAATTTCTCGTTTTATTGTTTAATGTTTTGACGTGACAGACTTTTTATTAGTAATGTAAAGTTGAATAGCAAGAAGGGAAGTTTTTTGTTTTTATAAACCATAATTAAAAAAAGAAATTTATGAAACTAACATGATTAGTTTTTTTTTACAAAAACCATAAGAACCGAAATGTCATTTCGGTCTGAACTTTTTTTTCTGGACCGAAATAACAATTCGGTACGAGGTGGTTTTACAGGTTTTCAGTCCAGCAGCCACAAAAAATCTAAAAAACTCTCTGGACTAAAATGGCAATTCGGTCCCACTAATATTTTTTTATCCGAGACATCAATTTCTCTCTTCACTCTTCTCTTCATTCTCCTTTCTCATTTCTTCCTCCTCTTTTCTTTCCACCCGAACCAACTCGCTCTCTCTTTTTTTCAACTCTCAAAACTCAATTATTTTTTATTCTAATCACATAGATTTGTATATTTTTGTAAGGAGAATAAGAAAAACTTCAGATCTACAATTTTCGTTAAGTATGTGGTATTTATAAGCAAAGCCTAAAAAAAAAAAACAGTTCAGACCGAGATGTTATTTCAGTCCAGACTAAAAAAACATTAGGCCGAAATGGCATCTCGGTCCTGGGTGTTACACCGAAGGCTACACATGTTTTTCTGAAAACCTGTGAAACCACTTCGGATCGAATTGTCATTTCGGTCCTGAAAAAAAAAATTCGGACCAAAATGGCATTTCGGTTCTTATAGTTTTTGTAAAAATAAAAAAAACTAATCATGTTGTTTTCATAAATTTCTTTTTTTAATTATGGTTTATAAAAAAAAATCGCAAGAAGGGCGCCATCCAAATGAATGATTGTTGAAACCTATTAATTGGATGATAATAGAGCTTTATTGATTTCTTGCTCGTAATAGCTACCGGCCTTTCCCGCCTAAATGCTACATATCCTCAATTCTCAGTCATATTAGTTAAGCTAATAATTGTACCGCCGCCGCCTTAATTTAATAAAAAAAGATTCAACTTTTATACCAATTCATGCATAATTTGTACGTGCATAGATGGCTTGATTTATCTGGAGTTCAGCAAAGCTCAATCATATCTAATTAAGATATTCTTCTAATTTATTCTGTTTTCCAAATAGAAGCGAAGATATACATGAATAAACTTTCAACTACCTATTTACAGTGGATAAAAATGTCTATCTTACAATAGAAGAATATATTTTTTTTAATCAAGTCAAAATTATAAATGAGTTATAAATTACGAACCATTTGAAAATTTTCCAAATTTATTGTAACTTGAATTCAATTTGGTACAATATTTTCGTCAAACTATACCAATAATCAATAATTGTTCAGCAATATTTGTTGCAAAGTACTGATGTGCTTTAAACAAACAAATAGCACATGAATGGAGGATTAATTGAGGAGTAAAATTGTTCATTAATTAATTTTTTTAATGATGAATATCAACTTCACAATATATAACTCTGACTAAATGACAAAACAAAACATAAATGTTTTTTTGTTCTGTCATTTAGTCAAAGTAAAAAAAGAAGTAAATGATGCTCCTCATTTTTTTAATATTGATACTCAATTTTCGAATGTTTATTATTGTAAAAAATTTTTTATGAATAATTAACGGACCATAGAATCAAAAACAACTTCAACTAAATTTTGACGCTTTAAACGATATTTTTTTCAATTCTAATATTTTAAATGTCCGAAGACTTATGCCTAGGACTCCAGACTCTCTGTCTCTTTACAAGCTTTCCGAATTGTTATCAAACGCTAATATCGGAGTTTCCTATCAACACTTTGTAGTCCTTACAACACTTAGAGTGGGGGGGGGGGGGGGGGGGGGTGAATATGGTGTTTTAAACAACCTTAGATGTTTTTCGTATAAACCCTCTAAACTAACAAGTCAAACCACAACCAAGCAAGTGTACACAAATAAATGTAAATAGATGAGAGTAAGAGAAATTTGACACGCAAGATGATAACGGAGTTCGGCGTAAAATGCCTATGTCTCTGGGGTAGACCAACCTCGTCGGTACCCCTTTTCTATTATCCAAAAAGAAAGGAAACAACTCGTGGTCCGTGAGCCCAAATGAAAGTGGGAAGTCACGGTCTAACTCATGTACAAGGTGAGCCTAGAGCTCGAGTTGGCAAGTCCCAACAAAAGGGATCGTCACATAACTATGGTTATATGGTGAGCGGAAAATGCTCGAGATGGTGAGCCCTTTAATGCCCTACAAACAGGAAGTCACACGGCTATACGAAGGGAGCACTAAGTAGATCTCCACACTATAGAAGGAATGTTCTAGAACTAAATTCTAGACACTTTAACTAGATCTAAGAATAGATTAGTCAAGTGGATTTGAGATAGTTGAGAAGATATTGAAGTTTAAGCTCACTCAACAATAGAAGCTTTAAAAAATGCACAATAAATTCTTTTTGAGTGTGGAAGGCAGCTAGCTTGAGAAAATTTAAAGTGGAGTGACTCTATTTATAATGAGGGCTTCAGATCAGATCAGATCAGATTTGTTCTGACAGATGGAATCAGTTCCGAACGGATTGTACGAATATTGAAATTAGAGTTTCTGCATTATTAAATTAATATTAACCGTTCTAAAAGTATATGTCCGTTCATGACGGTTAGTACAATTTATCTCAATTCAACGTTATTCTTGATAAGCATTCATGACGGATCACAACCGTTCTGGACATATTTAATCAGAAACTCGCTGTGAATTTTTGCACATTTCCGTTCTGGACTGTCCAGGTTCCGTTCCGAACGGTTGCTTCACAGAAATCAACAATGTCAAATGTACTTAATTTTTTATTTGATTATTACAATTTATGTCTTCGTAAAGTCTTGTTGATTTCTTCGGTTCTTCAATTTAATCTTGCAATTAAGATCTTCATGAATCTTTCTTTGATTCTTCAATATTTAATCTTGCAATTATAATCATCATGAATCTACAATCTGACAGTGATTTGAGGGTCAGTATGAAGTGAAGGGAAGGGCGATTTCGTCAAAATGTTGATTACGGATATTTAGTATCATTTAAATAAAGTTTGGAAAAAGTCACCTAATCTTTTTCTTCTTCTGTTTTTTAGTAGAAAAAGTCACCTAATCCAATTATCTGAGAGGGAGGGGAGAAGGATCACTGGATCAGACAAAGACAAGAGAAAACTTGGAGAAAACTTGGTATCCTTTGGTCCAAAGCTGGAATATAGGCAGCTAATTAAGTAGCTCATATTATATAGCCGCCTAAAGCTTTTCTAATGATTTGCATCTGCAAGTTAACGAACAACAGCAAAATAAATAAAATGAGATTATTCAAAATGGTAAGCTTCTCTTCTTCTCTTAAGACTCTTCTCGGTGACAGAAATATTTTTTTATTTATAGAAATTAATAAAATAATATAGAATATTCGAATATTAGAATATTAGAATGATTGCATATGGATTTTAGATGTCTTAGACGGAACCCAAAAAAAATTCGGTTCCAACAATGAATTGGAAAGAAATACTCAGATCCATTAAATTAATTTATCATACACCGCGAACGGCGTTTTGCTTTAAATACCCTGACATTTTTATTAATATCCATAATTAAATACAAATTATTAATTATACTCAGTTTAGCTGGATATTTTTAAAAATGTCCAAATTGACTATTTTCTTATTGGTTCCCATTTTTTTCCCAACGGACCAAAAAATAGCCAGCCCGGGTATTTATAAAACAATGACAGGAGTTCCGTTTCTTTTAAAAATCTCATTCTCACAAAATTCATGCTCTCTTTCTCCAAATTTTCTCTTAAGCTTTAATGTTAGAATAAAGAACGCGATTGACATATATGCGTCTGGCACCCAGAAGGCCTAACAAAGCATGACCAAATTAATTCGTTTTTTTTAAGCAGTCAAGCAAAATCATTTTGGTTTAAAATAAACAATTAGTAAATGGCGGAGTAACAATAACAGAATCGTTCATTGTTCATCATTGATTTAATTTCCATAAGTTTCACATTCCCAGCCAACTAAATCACATTAAATATATTCATCTGTTTCAATTTCCATTCAAGCACGACATGCACCTCACTACAATTGCAATTGAATAGCTGAAATTCATCAAGCAAGCAATGGCGGAGTATCAAAGAAGCGGCTTCCAATCTGTTGCAATTTCTTGTCAATCCCGTTAATTCTAACAGTTATTGATGAAGAGCACTCAATTTTCCCAACTGACGAGTCATCTGCTTTAATTCTACCCCGAGTGATCTGCTTTAGTGTTCTTGGAGTTCTTGGAGCCCAGTGGCCAGTCTAAAAAAATAGTATATTTGTCTATTCGATTTTTAAAATAACTAAATAAAATATAAAATAGATAAATTATGGTTTTTTTCCAAGTAAATTGACTATTTTAAAAAGTTTGCATGGCACATAAGAAATTTCCCCTTAATAAAAATGTGGCGCCTATATATACCTCTCGCAATATCTCTCTTTATTTGTACATTTCCGTCTATCAAAATCTTGATGCAATTAATTCTTCTAATATTTTATATTATTTTATATTAATTTCTATAAATAACAAATTCTCAACATACAACTCCTTCCACAACTAATTCTTTCAAAGAAATGATTTTTCTTTCAAGCACCTGTCACAATAAATAAATGATTACCAAACTGGAAGACATAATTTATTTTTTCTAACAAAAAAAATCACAACGTTGTATGGCCACTTTATTTATGATTTAATTGATTAGAACACTAGGAACAACTTCAAAATAAAATTGTAATAGACAATTTAATCAAGAATGATTTTAGATCAGACTTTCAAAATTTTCTTTTTATTTAAGCAAACATAATAAACTATAAGTTCTTTTTTTATCTGAATTTCTTTATTATTACAAATGATTTTCTTTATCTCAATTTCAAACTTATAATCTTCCACATCACAAAATATGTATTTTTATCACTAGATCAAAGATTAATTCTTAATAAACTGTTAAGTTTTAAAAGGAGAATCAATACAATCCTATATAGTTTAAATCTTTAGTCATAATATATTAATAATCATCCCATCTTATTTCCTATGAAAAATCAACAATATATGATTCTTATCAAGAGGGAGAGAGATTGAGAGAGATTAAATTGGAAGTTTTATCTGTTAATGTATCTGGCTTTTTTCTTCTGGTTGTTCTTTTTTTTCATAGTTTTTTTGAGAAAAAAAAAACTCCTCGGACTGGGATAAAGGAAAAAAAAGAAAAAGATGTTTGGCACACTGTGAAATTCAAAAACAGTCACAGAACGCCCACTTACCAGCATGACATGTTGAAACACATCTTACCAAGTCGTGTCGTTCCGGTAAACATGTTATGTTCATCTTCAGTAATGTGTAACGCAGCACGTCACAGTTTCAATACACTAACGAAGGCACCTCTTAGTAAAATTCAGGTTTTTAACATAAACTATATCTGTAAAAAACTAAAAATTGATGATCAAAGAATTTCAAATGTCAAATTTATTGATTAACAATATTAATAAATATTTAAAATATAAGGTAAATTAATTTCATTATATTTATTGTTTTCTTTGCCCTCGAATAAACTTTTAACATGGATATATAATTTAATTAGTTTTGTGAATTATGCATTCCAGCAATGCAGCCGAAAGAGACTGCAGCAGTAATGGAATTAATGTTTTGAATTAATTGTGATTAAGAAGTGGTCCTTGGCTAAGCATTTTAATTTCGTTACTTAATTAATTCTGAGCTTGTTGTATTGTTTGTATGAAAATATAATTCAATGAGATATTTTCCTACTTGCCACCAATTGATGGATATCTTTTATCAATTTTGTTCTAAAGATCGATATCAGAGAAATTAAGTTGCACCACCGTAAATATATAATTAATGATTTTCGTTTATGCATGAAAGATATAGAGTAATTATACTATCCATATTTTTGTGTGGTAATATCCCAATTTAGAGCACAATATTATATTAAATTCTACCCCATTTTGAATGATAAGGTACAAATGTAAAATAGAAAAATCAAGTTCATTAGTTGGAAATTACTATTAATTTGAAGTAGTGCATAAATGATAAGATTAAGATAGTTAAAAATAGAAATAATTTATTGACACAACACAACTAGTGGCATGAGTGACCAAGCTCAGGCTTCCTTTCTCGACTCAACACAACTACTATTTTCTATTTTGTGAATGCAACATATATACCTTAATTTTTTTACTATAATTATCATCATGTCATAAATAAATGGGATGGCAAAAACGCTGCCGTGTCAGGTGTCCTGAGGTTAAGGAATCCCAACGGACTAAAATCTCGATAATAAATTGGATACACCTGGTACATAAATCTATCTGGAAACTATTACAATGACATTTTTCAATCGAAGCGGTATACTTTGGATTCCTTGTACTGCTCAAAATTATCAGGCCCCACCCCACACAAGAAAAAGCACGCGGCGTCTCACTCACATCTGAATATTTACGATTATCTACTACGATGATCTATTATTCTATTCTATCTGGCAGTAGAAATACGCCAGCCACGGAAGTGATGGTAAGTATAAAATTTTATTTCCTTTTTTTTCGCTTACCATGCATTTTCCCTGGACCCTTCTGAAATAAGACAACTATTTTCTACTCTTTCTCGATCTAAAAAAAACTTGGACAACTATTTTCTCTCTCCTCTCCACGATCTATGTGTGTATATATAGTCCTTTACCCACCATTTTCATTCGCGCGCTCTCCCTCTCTCTTGCCCTCGACCGCAACCTCAATTGAATTCCAATTCTTTAATTATCCATGGAGCAATCAGAAGGCACCTCGATCCGAACGATCGACCAATCCGTCCCTTCTCTTCCTAAAATTAAAACCAAAGCCGTCAATGATGTCGATTCGACATCTGGTGATGACGTGGAAGGATGTGTGACTCCTACGTCCGAGGAGCACCGCATCAAGCCTCTGACGGAGTGCCCGCCGGCCCCACACAAGCCCCCACCACCGAAGAGGAAGAAGGTTGAGAAGTTGCCTAATTTGAGCCACCTGGTGGCGCGCGATTTGACGCTGGTGTTTGCTTCTCTTCCTCCAAAGAAGCGACTCCGTGGGGGGGCACATCTGATTCGATAGTTATTCCAGATTTTTTTTTTTTTGTGATTTTCCACGAGGATAAAGAAACAGAGAATCTTAATAGTATTTATTCTGGTTTTGTTTTGTGGGATCTTAAATGATTGACATACTTAATTTGTAAAAAGCTAGAAAAATTAGATCCAATTATATATAATTTTGACAAGCCTATAGAGTTTTTGTTTTGATTATAATTATTATTCTGATGAATGATCCGTGTATGGTACTTTTCGTAACACTTTTAAATGCTAATTAATTAGCCTGAATTTCTTTTCTTTTGTTCTAAAGAACAAATATCTATCCCGCTTAAATTGTTTTGATTACCAATTTACCATTTGACATGACTCATGAGTAATAAATAATAATGGTTGTCTTGTCTGGATGGTTTGATTACTGTTAGTTTAAAGCTTTCTAGTAATGGGAATTAAGCAGTTACCTTTTCTCAAAATTATAATAATAAAAGAATTATAGTCCCTGGTAATTGATAAATAGCAGGGCGGGCGTTTTGAAGCAAAAGAAAAGGGAATTTTTCTTCCGACACTGTCTGTAATTTTGGGGGCAATTTAATTCTTTCTGACCAAGAACTGAAAAGACAGAATACTTGTCATGATTTAAAGGTAATATTAGTTAACTTTATTTAGATAAGGAGAAAACTGTAAAACTGTATGAGAGAGAGAGAGAGATGACCGAGTGATGAAAGATGGCTTTCATATTTGCTGAGGGAAGACGTACAAGGTACAACTGTATCTGTTATTAGAGCAGTACAAATACGACTGACAGGGTACGTTCTGTTTAGCTCCACATTCATACTTTCATTATCTATTCTTCTTCATTGCATGTGTCCTTTTGGGCTTTACAGCATTCTAGGCTTCTTTCTTATGGGCTTTCTAATTTTTGGTAAGGCCCAGTCCGTATCAAATCTTCATCTATTGTGTGATTCTTGTGAAATGGAAGATGCGAATCATCTATTGTTTGAATGTTCATATGCTCAGAGGGTGTGGAGAACAATGAATGGGTGGTGCCAAACTAGGATGGATATAGGTTGATGGTTGATGTGCATGGGGGATTCGATGTCATCGGCTGAGGAAGGGGATCCTTTGTAGACGAATTAACAAGGGGACGCGTTACGGCTGATAGGCCGTCTACAGTCATTGCAAATTGATCAACGCTAGCTATATATAATACTTTTTCAACAATTGGCATTCAAGCTGAAACTCAACAATTGGCTTCCAAATGTTAACCAATCTCAAGTTATTAGGTTTGTAATTGAGACTCGAGAGAGATGAAGTAAAGAAGATTTTAGCAGAGCAGTTTTAGTTTTATGCAGCGCACCATCTGCAGCATTGTACTTTGCTTCTATAATATGTGAGCTGCATGAAATCAAACTGCTCTGCTAAAATCTTTATCTATAACATGTGAGTTTGAGTGACATCAATAAGAAGTTAACGACAAATGTACTGTCAAAATCAACAGAGTCAATCTCCACAGCTTAACCGACCAATAAGAGGTTACCATGCTCTTCGGCTCTTCCCCTATCACGATTTGTACAATAGTGCATTTACTATTGCTAACGCAATTGCTCTTACGTTTGCTTTCTTCATTTTTGTCCTCATCTTTACTCTTTTCTACTATACTGACCATTGTTATTAAAGCCGAACCTCACCAGCAATAATTAGACCCAAAAAATCAGACTCGGAATCACATCCGGTTCGATTCGGTTCGGATAAAAGATCAAATAAGCATGTAAATTGAAAAAAAAAAAAAAACCAGCTATAAGTTTTTTTTCTTCAAAAGATCGGTGAACTAACCCAAAAATAATCAGTTTTTTTTATTTGTGAACCAACACAAAATATTAGCAGCCCATTATTCTTTCTTTTGAGGGAATCCAAACCCGTTGTTATTCAAGTAAGAAAAGTAGGACATGATTTTTATTAATACTATAAAAAAAAAATAGCAAATTTACTCTCGGTTTAAAAATATTTTCAAAAACGCTCTAACCGCCTCACGTTTGGACTGTCCACTCTCTCTATCAAACCGCCCCACATTTGCGCGGTTTGGTTATTATTATATATTTTTTTAAACCAGGCCGCCCCACCCTTTCTCCCAAACAAATCCGCCCCTCACCCCTCCCCTTTCCCTTCCTCTTTCGCTGAAACCCTTTCTCGCTACAAAACCCGATATTGGCCGATTAATAGGAAGCCAAGGCATTGAAGAGGCGAGGCGAGGCATTGGAGCCAAACTCCACCCTATACGAAGCACAAATCGATTATTTTCAGGGTAACCTGACACAACTCCTTTTATTTATGTTTTGTGCTTTGTGATGGCATTGAAGCTGAGCTCCTCCCTGTTAAAATGTTGCTTTACTGTGCTATTGAGGCGATTTAGGGTTAGGGTTTAGGGTTTAGGGTTCTTGGTTTGGTTACGTTGTACCGAGTCGTAGAAATTGAATTGTTAAATATTGTGTGCGGGTTGTTGATTTTCCCGTCGCGAATGATTTATAAGCATCTATTTTTAGAAATTGTTAAGAATTATTTAGCATATACCGAAATGTTTTTTAATTTAGTTTGCAATAATAATTCTTATTAATTAGTGTATATTGTAAAATATGTTATTTGAATTGAGAAAAGATCACTTGTGAATTATTTGAATTTTTAAAATAGTTTCTTTAAATAAAGTAAATATATGAATTTTTAATCTATTAATATGTACGGTAATTTGAATCAAGAAATTATTAATTATTGTAAATTGTAAAATATGTTATTTGAATTGAGAAAAAATCACTTGCCAATTATTTAAAATTTTAATATATTTTCTTTAAATAAAGTAAATATTTGAATTTTTAATCTGTTAATATGTACAGTAATTTAGTGTACGATATTTTTTTTAAAAAAAAATCTCACTAATTTTTTATAAATATGTTATGTGAATAATATAAATTATGCCTATAATGTTTAATTACCATATATTAGGGTTTAGGGTTTTTTTTAGGGTTTAGGGTTTTAATGCATAAATTATGCCTTTTATTTTTTAGGGTTTTTTTTTAGGGTTTAGTGTTTTAAAAATTTCTTTACATATTTATAAATTGTTAGGAATTGTTTAGCATCTGTAGAAATTATCCAAAATTGTTTAGAAAAATTATTAGAAATTGTTTGTAATAATAATTTTAATTAATTAATGTAAATTGTAAAAATATGTAAGAAATTTAGTAACCGGCTATTTTCAAATGTAGTATGGCCAGACCTAGATGGGGACGATCACGAGATACTCTGGAGACCGGGGAGAGTTCACATGCTCCCGCTGAAGAGGCTCTCGGTGAAAAGTATCCCGCTCATGATGTTGACACATTTAGTCATCTTCTATGGATTCCATATATTAAGCACCGTGTTGCATACGCATCTATGGAGGTATGTTGATTTTTTATATGTAATTTAAATAACATTATTTAATATGACATATAGTCAGTTGCTTAAATTCAAATAATTGTTAAATGCAGGACGAGACAATGTTGACAGTGAGACATCGCACCCCTGAGATACCGTACGTCCCTCATCCATTGATGGAGCGGTGCATCATAAATCTTGGATTGTATCAACTAGCCACCATGCCTCGGAGTAGGATCGATCAGGCTCTCATTTGCGGTCTAGTAGAGAGATGGCGACCGGAGACTTATTTATTTCACCTTCCGGTTGGGGAGATGACAGTCGTCCTAGCTGATGTGAGCGCCGTATAGGGTTTACGGATCGATGACGACCCCATAGACAGTGTCTCAAACCATCCAGACCTGACGAAGATGATATGGGAAATTTTACGGATCGATGGCGACCCCATAGACGGTGTCTCAGACCATCCAGACAATAGTATTAAATGAAGTATAAAACTATAAAATTTCTTTGAAGTAAAAGAAAGCATTAGTACGATGTCTTATTTTAATAATTGTAAGAATAAGTTGTTCATATTTTGAGTATAAAAAAAATATTTTGCATTTTTAATCATCTATAAATTTATTTTAAAGTACATTATTTAATACTACTGGGAAATTTTCAGTATATAATATATGATAATTTTTATAAAAACACATATATCTCATGATATATATTTCCAAAAATAAGCAATCGGACAGATTGAATCATCGATCGATCCAACAATGAATTTTTAACTTGTAGCTGTAGTACTGAATCGACATCGGTCCAATTTTGACAACATTGATAGTAGCAAATGTTGGCAGTAGGCAGTAGCTGCCAAACAATTTGATTAAAGAGCTTTTTTTTACAAATGACATCTCTCCAAACCTCTCTGTCGTTCTCTCTTTAGAATGATCCTGCTATCCTCTAGGATAGTAGCAAATTCTGACCTTCAAAATTCATATCATTTTATTATAACAAAGAATTTTTTTCAATTAATTGTATCTGCATAATTCGTTAGTTACCGGGCGGTAAGATGTGTAATGTAAAAAGAAAAAAAAAGGGTAAGTTGTGGTTGAATTGAATACATCATACACGTGTCGCCGTAGAGGCGTAGAGTAGATTTCTGATTGGCGGTTTAATAAAATTGTTAGAAAAGTCGTGAGATTACGACAAATGAAAAAGGACATATATGACAATAATTCTTACTAGTACTTAATTATATCTTGATCAAATATATATATATATTTGTTGTGGAAAGGATATTGCATCATCTTATTCTTAGCTAACACATACACATGTCGGTAAGGATCTTAATTTTCCCAACAACCCCTGTTTCTGTTTCTCATCTTTTCTTTCTTTCGAATCACATGTTCCCCGTCTTAATTTTCCTCCATTTATTTGTTCATAATTATTGCACCATAATAAAAAACAAAATTAGACCTTCAAAAAACTAATTAAGACCTCAAATCAAATCCCCTCAACACTCCATGAACAATAAACAATATTCAATGCAGGAAGGTTCACACATATTTATTTTTTGCGTCTTTATCATATTTCTATATTATTATTTTTACATGTACGTAAATTTTTTTTTTTTTATATGAATCTATAAGTTGAACATTCACATCAATGTATTTACAAACTTTGATATCAGTCAAACTAAAATCAAAATATCATAATATTTTAAGCGTAAATAAAAAATGATAAGATCAAATTTAATAATTTTATTCTAACATTTGATTTTTAAATATTAAATTATTAATATTTTTAAAAATAAACTGAAGACATAAAAATAAAAATAAAAATAAAAATAAAAATATTTGAGTACACCTTGAATAATAATCAAAAGTTGAAGACGTTATCCAGCCATGCAGGCCACCTGTTAATTGTTTATCAGAATAACATTCGTTCTTCATAAAATATCAGCAAATGAACGAGTCCGTAAATATTTGCAGCTAAAGCTTTATTTATTTTAAAATTTTGTTTTATTTCCCAATTTAATTTATACTATTTACTGTTACTGCATGACAAGTTTTACAGTAATTCACTTAATTAATGACTAAGAATTCATATTTTCCTAATCTCCATCTCCTAAATTATATGGATTTTAATCTGCTATGACAATTTATAATTTAATTTTACGAATGTACATAGTTTTTAAATCAGAAAAAATTTCTTATTAACAAATCAATTTTTAACAGCCAGCAATTTTTAATTTTAATTCCCTAAAATTTCTATGGCACTCTCTCAGTAAAATAAAGAGAGTAGAACTAGGGTGTGATGTGCTCACCAAATCTTTGGTGTACTTCACGAGTGATGCGTGTACATGCAAAAATTTGATATTTTCGAATTCATTTAGTACAAAGTCAGGTGGTCAAAATTGATGAAAAATGAATTTCTTTTATCTCCTAAATCATCGTTGTAATTAATTGGTAAGTAATTTGTATTGGTCAAGATTTGAGACTTTTAGTTGATTGATGTCTACTTAATTAATGCATCGGTTAGCAGTAGAATTAGGATTAGGATACGATCAATTAATGCATTGTATAAAGACATATTGGGGACAGCGTGGGGGTTCATATGACCGGAGGCCAGAGAGAACAGGATAAGGTTGGAAAGGATAAGGTTAGATTTGTTAATTGTTATTATATGAACAAAGAGGAATGCAAATGCAAAATGCAAAATGAAAATGATTGTACAAAATGGGAAATAGGTGAAAGTGGTGGGCCACATCGTGGTGCTAATCCATTCCACGTAATGTCTGCGGTTTTCGCCTCGGTCACATCTCAGGATACAACATCAATCTTTCCTGGTACATCGTCTCACATTTAATGCTTGACCCCGGATACAATTTATTCATACGATAGGAATAGGATGAATGAAGTTTGAAAACAAGTCATGGAACAGGTCCAAGGAAATGAAGGATAGCTATGAGGCCACGTTTCCTCGAACGTGTCAGACCGGGTTCTTTCTTTCTTTCTTTCTTTCTTTATATCCCTCCCCCCTCAGCCCTCACCTCGCCTTTCCATTTCTTCTCTCTCCTCTGTCCTCTGTCCTCTTCCCCCCTTGCTTGCTGGCTGTATCGGGATAAAAGCGCTAGCTAGATTAAGGAATTAATAATTAAGGATCCACCGTGAAGACAAAGGAATAGCCATGTCGGTGGTATGCGATCGGCCTATCCTGGATCCGTACAACAATGGCGTGCGGCAAGGGAAGAGAAAGGAGGTGGAGAGAGAGGAGAGGAACAATCGCTCTGGGTTTTACATAGAAGACGAAGAAGAGATCGGATCGGATCGATCTTCAATTGGTGTTGATTCCAACTGCAGCTCCTCTCTCACATCTTCGTTTGGAGAGGAAGAAGAGGAGGTGACTAGTAACGAGAGTGTCAAGGGTGGTGGGTTGGGATCTTTCGATTCTTTGGAGGAGTCGCTTCCAATCAAGTAAGTAGCAAGTACTGGAATGAATAATATATAAATTAAGGCAAGTAAGTAAGTAAACTAGAGTTAAAATCTTTAATTTTCTCTGTAACAATTTCAGGAAGGGATTGTCCAACTTCTTCTCAGGCAAGTCAAAGTCTTTCGCAACCCTCTCCAGTGCCAGTGTAATGAACTCCAGTGCGACCGATCTGGCAAAGCCTGAGAACCCCTTCAACAAACGCAGGAGGATTCTGTTGACGTGCAACAGGAGAGCATCATACAGCTCATTCGTTACATCCCTGCCTCCACTGCTGTCGCCACACCACCAAGGGGAAGGGGAGGAAAAAGATGATGATGATGAGGATAGCGATGATGAAGAAAAAGAGGCGAAACCAGCATTAAATGGTTTCAATAGATCATCCTTGATTTCTCCTAGATCCTTCTCTCTTTGTGATCTACGGCATGTGTAGTGCCGTGCGTGAAGCATCTCTCCTCTCTCCTCTCTCCTCTCTCTTTGGATACCAAAGAAGGAAGAAAAGGTGGAATGAACGGGACGAAATAGAAATACACAAGGTTTTTTTCTACTTTTTTTAGGGAAATTGAAACTTACAATTTTGTGTTGCAATATGTGGCATGTTAACCGGTGTATAAAATTAAAATTATGCGCGTTTGGTGGTGTGGCATCTTTTGTTGTAAATATATGAATCATCATAATTTAATTTTGAGTTCAAATAAACAGTAGCAACCAAACCAATAAACCATACACATACATACATACATACATAGTAGTAGTACATCTTATCTTCTAACCTAACAAAACAAAAGTACGGTGTCTACTCGGGGGTAGCGCAGGGGCCCAGTGTTATTTATGCTTTGAGATTCGTGCAGAACGGTATTAGAACAGGTTAGATTTTGCAAAAGCAAAACAGCCAGCCCATAACAAAAATAAATTAATACTCAATGTTTTAACAGCGTAGACAACAGTTTTCTATTAAAATAAGACAGTATTGGAAGTTTGATATTAAATTGTTAGCCACGTGACGTGATGGTCAAAATTGGGTCCACCATTCCATTAGTTTCTCATCAAAATTGTTCATAATCGAAATCATACATATATTTTTTGTTTTAAAGGACAATTGAATTAATGATGATGGTATGAATATGAAAAGGAGAAACTTTTTTAATTTCTCAAATGGTGCAACCATTGGTGTGGCAGGTCATTATCCGATTGCTTCTGCATTACAAATGTTAGGTACCAATACCATTAAAGTCTTTAATTTCTGCATTAGAATTTAGGATTTAGGATTTAGGATTTAGGATTAGGATAATGATGAAGAGGTGGTGGGAGAGGGGACTGCGGGGCCCACCGGACCAGAGAGGAGATGCCGCTGATGCTGATGCAGCAGGTTGCGTGGAGATCTTATCTTATATTCTTATCCGTTTCCTTTGAAACCTTCAAGTTGAATATGATTTGAATTTGATTAATCAATTGCAGTATTAATGATTTCTCCGTCTCCGTCTCCGTCCGGTTTTATAACACAAACAACTATTATATGTAAATCTTTCAATTACCCAATTATTATTATTATCCTTTTCCCATTAGTTGCTAGTTCAAAAGCTCATCAGATAAATGATAATTAACAATCAATTTTACATGTTCATTAGAAACATTTTGTCCAAACTTGAGAAATTAAGTTTCTCTTCTTTTGTATCATATATATGCATGTGATTACGAAAATGATTTCTTAAATCCCTCACCATCCAACCTCATTACTGTTAAGTGTTTTTCTTTCCGATCACAATCTTACAAAAACAATTATTTTTATTTTTTGCAAAGCAAGGTCAAATTCTGCATCCCATTTATTTTTTGCAAAGAAAGTAAAGCCAATTACAACTCTATTTTAAATCTTGCGTTAATATTTGATATATAATAAATGTCTACTGTTGTATCAATGTTAAGTCACCTATAATTAAACATCCAACCTTTTTTTACCTTGTTGGCTAGTTTTAAAAATCTATCTAGGCAGATAGAGGATTTTTTTTTTTAAATAGAATTACTCTAAATTCTTTGAACCAAACGAGCCTTCGTTGGTTTGAATTTCGGAAAATAGCCTCCACCGATCTCTAGGACCGGTGGAGCAAAAAAAACACAAACCACACCGGTCCTAGGGACCGGTGGAGTCAGTTTTGCGCCAGCCACAGCTACCACACGGAAGATCACACGGAAAAAGACCTGCACCGATCCTGTGGATCGGTGTAGCTCCAAAAAATGCCCCACTGGTTCTGTGAATCGGTGTAGGTTTAGGGTTTTTCTTCCTGAGCCGCACCATTCTTCTTCTCTCTTCTTCTCTTCCCAGCCTCCTTCTTCTTTCTTTTTTCTTCTTTCTTTACTTATTTCGTTTTTTTCAAGTTCAATAGAGGAGTTGCCGTATGAACAGATCGCCACCACCATTGTACTCGGCATCGTCTTCTGATTATTATTGTGAGTTTTTTTTACTCATATGTTTATATTTAGTGTTGTAAAATTGAAAAATATTTGGAGTTAATTTAGTGTTTGATTTTTGTTCAGCAAAATGTCACTGCTATTGATCAATGTGTATTATGGTGGTAACCTCCAAAGCACTTCAACAGGTGTTGGTTATGACATAGGGGCTGCATTTACCTTTACCGTATCTGATTCTACCAGTTTTGCTATTATAAGACGGCAAATATACGTTGGACTTGAATTGCTTCCGAGTCGAGTTAAATTGACAATCAGGGTACGTATGAACACAGCACAACCCGGATCGTACCATTTCTCACTATTTCGGATAGAAAATGAGGAAACTTGGGATGTCATTAAACAAACTGCAGCTCAAGTGGCTGGATTTAAGGTTATAGAATTGGTAGCTGAGGCGCACCAGGGTAGAAACCAAAGCAGTTATGATCCGTGTCCAGAGAGTTTGCCTGGAGGTTGTAACACACCGTCGATTCAGACCGGCTTTCATCCTGACTCGGGCATTCCACCTGTACCCACCTACACACATCCGGTTCAGGCCGGTGATAACCCTTGTGAGCAATCAGATCAAGACACAGAAATCTGATACAAGTTCTTTTGATGATGACGATTCGGCTGAAGCATGGGACGCAGATATGGACGAAGCGGAGGCTGAAATGAACGCCCGAGAAATATTGAAGGATTGGCACAAGTCGATCCCATTCTTCAATCGAAGACTTAAGCATCCATGTGCATCATTCCACGATGAATTGCCAATGCCATACGCGGATCGTGCATTTTTTGCGAACCCCCCCAGGTTAGATGAAAAATTTGCTGAAGGTCAAATGTTTGAATCCAAAGCCAAACTAATAGCAGAACTTGCTGATTTTCACCTACCAAAAAACACAGAGTTAGTCGTGCTAAACAGCAGCAAAACTAAGTATAGAGTTAAATATAAATCTTTCAAATGTCAATGGAAATTGTATGCAATTGTAGTACCAACAGGTGCATGGACAATTTCCACCAACCCGTTTATCCACACATGTTTTGGAAGTGCTGAAAGGTTGGATAGTCATCAAATGACTGCCAGAGTAATTGCTGATGTTATTAAACTGACTTTGAAAGATGATCTAGAGTTAAGCATGAAAATGGTCAAGCATCTGGTTAAAGTTAAATTTGGGACAGTAGTGCCCTCGTATAACAAGTTGTGAAGAGGTAGGGAACTTGCAATTGCAGACTTGTTTGGGAGCTGGGAGAAGTCTTACGAGGTGCTGCCATCATTTTTGGGTGCCATCAAAGCATCTAATCCAGGTACACAGTACCTAATAGAACATGAACCATCAACCGAGTTTAATATCGATATCTTCAACCGGGTTGCATGGGCATTCGGGCCATGCATTGCAGCATGGCCTCATCTTCGACCCGTTATCAGTGTTGATGCCGGGTTCTTATCCGGAAGATACAAGGGTAAACTTTTTATGGCTTGTGCTTACGATGCAGAGCAACAACTCTTGCCACTTGCATTTGCAATTTGTGAAAAAGAGTCTATAGAAAATTGGAGTTGGTTTATGAATTGGTTGCGTATCAATGTTGTCGGGCCAGGAAAAATATGTGTTGTTTCGGACCAGCACCTTGGTATACGAGGGGTGTTTGAGGCTCCTAATCTGGGATGGTGTGAGGAAAATGGTGAAGTTGTCCACCGACTGTGTTCACAGCATATTTGTGAAAATATTTGGAAAAAATACCCTGAAAAGTGGATCAAAAAGGTATTCAAGAAATATGTTGCGAAGAAAAAAATCTGGAGATTTGAAGAGGGGATGGAGATGATTAGGCAAAGAGATGCAGCCGTACATGACTACATTATGAAATTTGGTAAACGGCTCTGCATAAGTGGGCACAAGTGCATGATGGATTCCTCAATCGATGGGGTATAATGACAAGTAATGGCTCTGAGGTACTAAACAGTGTATTTAGGATTGCCAGGCAACTACCCGTGTGTGCAATTGTTGATAAGACCTTTTATAAGTGCGTCAACTGGTTTGTAAATAGGCGGGAGGCCGCGGTTGGATGGGAGGCAACGGGATTGGATTTTTTGTTGAACATTACACTGCTTTTACATCGTCGTAATGAGAAAGCAAGGAAACATAATGTAAGATCGTTGTATTATTGGCCATAACAACTATGAGGTTATTGATACAAATGGAATTCTCGAGACAGTAAGTCAATTCGATAAATCTAATTTTTTACTTTCAAGTAATACATTTGATGTAAATATTATTTTTTAATTGAAGGGTGCTCGGGGCGAAGTGAAGTACGATGTTACCTTCCCTCCAGAAGGGATGCCTACATGTGTGTGTCGGAGACCTCAATTAACAGGAATCCCTTGTAACCATGTTCTTGCAGGTTGCTTCGTGAGGAGGCTAAATCCTAACGACTATGTAAGTCCATATTACAGCTTACAAAATTATATAAACACTTGGTCTGGTCATTTCAATGGATTTGGAAATAAACGGGATTGGTCATTGTATAATGGGCCCATTATAAGGCCAGATCCGAATAAAGTAAATAAGGGTAGGAGAAAACACAAGCGAAGAATAATGACTATGGACAAAATGGAGGCCCCTGCCACGAGGCGAAATGCTCGACAACATAATTAAGAGTCAACTACAGCAAGACATTCAGGTATAACAATTTAAAAATTCAAAAGACAATTCGTTTGCATAATTACCATTTTATTTGAACTAAGTTGTACTCATTTTGTAACAGGTGCATCGACTCGATAAACTCGTAGGATTTAGGAATTTCTAAGTTTACAAATTATATTTTATCATGTTATGACATGCATTAATGTATCTTATTTAGACATTTTTATTGTATTCTAAGAATTTATGTTGATATTTTATTGTATTTTTAGGGATGTATCTTGTTTAGACATTTGTATTGTATCATGTTATGACGTTGGCGTTGGCAGACTTAATTATCTTTGGACATTTTTATTGTATCATTTTTATCATGTTTATCTTTGGCGTTGGCAGACTTGATTATTGTTGTGCTATTAATCAAGAAATTATGCTTCAGTAGTACATACATGAATTTCAAATATGATTCAAATGAGCATAATTTATACAACACATTTAGCCATGCTACAAACATTGAAATAAGCATAATTTAAAAGGATAATTAAAGTTACAATAGTCCACTTAACATTACAGATAGCGTACATATAATAATGGATCCAATCTAACATTAACCTTATATTAATGGATCCAATCTAACATTAATCTTCAGATACCTCTGCAAAAAAAAAAAAAATTGCATCATGCATTAATCAATAAATAATGGATCCAATGAAAAACTAAAAGGCATCATGCAAAAAAATTAAAAGGTATCATGCTTAACAGAGGCACTTACTCAGTTGAAACATGTTAACGCCTTCGTCGGCGACGCGGTGGTCCAAGGGCGTCAGTCCCGGGAGTGTACGGATCTGTTGGAATCCTTATACGGCCTTGAGGTGGTGGATTTGAAGTGGATGGAGCATAATTTGCTGTAAGCTGTCCCGGATCTGCAGTGGATGGTCCCATCATACTAATGCCTCCTGCTAGTTCATCGATCATGAACTGAGATATAGATCCATGCTCTGTGCCGCTCATGAAGTTGTCCCACGTCGGGGGAGGCTCTGAAGTTGTAGGGCGACGATAATGCTGATCAGGGAAATCATCATCCAAACTGATCATGTCCAAGTTCATAGGGATCCCAGCACTATCGAGTATGCCTCGGAAGATATGGATCTGATCAATATCCTCCATCATGTCACGAGCATTCTCGAGCATCATCTTGCCGTATGCCACTTGTCCCGGGGTTTTCACCATGTCTATTGCCTGCATAGTGAATTGTATCACTCAAGAAATCTGCATAACACATTTCGAACTGTTACATATTGTACATTAATATTGAAACAAATAGTTTAATTGAAAAAAATATAATGTACGAACCACACGAGAATGCCTACGACCATGAGGAACGTATGCTAGTGTAGCAACATCTCCTGTCCGCGGGGGAGCCTGACGTTGTAGAGCTTGCGGATTGTTATCTGATAGATACAAATATCTCATACCACGCGCGTTGAACCAATGCATGTACATGTGATGCCTCGTCATGTCATATGGTCTCCGCTCTCCAATTAATACTGGAGGCTTCTCAATGAACTCACTAAGAGTAATCGCCCAACAGCCATCCCTTGTTAAATTACCATCGTGATACCACGTCTGTCGTAAATAACTGATCTCATCCCATGGTAGAGGAGAAGGAGGCGGGATCTCTTGGTACTTACCAAACTGGCGCATGACCCTATCAAAAATGAATCACGTAACCGCAGCTCATCTAATACCTCTTTTGTCGTCGGACATGTCGAGGTAACTGATCATAGTAATCAACGTATGGTCGCCAGTTAACTGTCTCATCAACTAGTCTATCGAAGCTATCTCTATACGTGGCTGTACCACCTATAAAAAAATATAAATTTTAAAAAACAATTATAAATCTATCGAAGTTATCTCGAATTATAAATCTTTTTACCTAAGTGAGGGTTTTCTGGCCACAAATGAAAAGTGATCCATTTCACACTGAAAGCATTCCTCGTATCCTCATCGACACCACCGAAGGGAGGTGGCTCTGATCGAGTCCAAGACCAAATCTGTAACAACAACATCGGACCCGCTATTGTGTCTGCCCCCGCGTGGCAAGCACGTGACAACTCTCGATAGAGATGTGCAAGTACAGCACCTCCCCAATTGTATTCTCGTGGAGTCTCTAGATCAGTGATGAATTGCAAGTACATCGCAAGGACTCTATCCGCACTTGAATCTGGAAACATAACCGACCCGAATAAATCCATACAAAAATCTCAGGTGTACCGTGCAACTGTCTCATCATTGTGCCAAGCTTCTAAGGGTAAACTAAATTGTGCCCGCAACCATTTCAGTCTAAGCGCATAAGCAGAGACGGACAATCGTTCTTTCGGTGTGTTAGGATTATAAATCCTATATTTGTATGGCATTGTCTGATGGAGGTGATTGTAAAAAATAGCCGGATCAGCCCCTAAATCAAACTCTAAGTATGGGTCCCAATCAGTATCGCTGGTGCCAGTAATCGTGTCACCTGCAAATTAAAAGAATTATACAATTAACAATTTATTTTTTTAAATAGTTAATTAAATTAACTGATAAACAACTTCTGATTATTAATTACCCTTAATCGATAAGCCCCATAGACATGCAACATCTTCCAACATCACTGTCACCTCACCGACAGGTAGATGAAATGTATTGGTCTCCGACCTCCACCTCTCAACTAGAGCAGTAATCAAATGAGGATCAATCTTGTAATCATTAAGGCGAGCAATTTGATAGAACCCTAACCTCTTCAGAGCATCGTCCATCCGACTGTTGTAAGCAATACTAGTCTGATGTGAATTTATCTGCAATGAAGAGGTAGGCTGCCAAAAAGAATTAAAACATTATAAACCCTTCAAATACTTCATATAATATTTATTTGCAACAAATAATTAATAAATATAATCAAAATTACCATATCACGAACTCCCCATGCCCTGTGGTTCTGTGGTGCTAATTTCAACAACTCCGGATAATCCAGATTATCCATTGACTCTGTTAGAAAATTTGATAAATAAATATTTTTGCAACTGATGAGAGTCATCACACATAATTATATAAACAAATATTTTTTCAAGCATATGCCTACAATAATCAAAATTTAACTATATGTAAACAACATACCATCTAATTTTGATTTTAATAATAAACTTCATGAACACTTAATTACACAAATTTATACTACATATTACTAATTTTACACATTTATAATTTTATCTAATTTTAAACTTCATGAGAGTCATCACACATTTATCTAATTTTACAAAAATTATAATACAAATTACTAAAAAGTTACATTATACTACATGAACATTTAATTACACAAATTTATACTACATATATACTATATTACACTAAATTAACATCAAATAAACTCTAAATTAACACTACATTACACTAAATTAACATCAAATAAACTCCAAATTACACTACATTACCACTAAATTATTAAATATACTCCAAATCAACACTAAATTACACCAAATACTAATTTAACACTATATTTCACAAAAACAATCTAAATATACTAAACAAACTAAATTAAATTAGTTATTCATTTTAATTCGGCTAAAATAAAAAATTATAAAAAGAGGGATATTTACCTTGTCAAAATTGTAGATCTGAAGAGTTTCTAACTCTCTTAGACGATCCAGAAATTTTAAAACAATTGGATGGAGAAATGATTGAGTAAATTGAGAGGATAAAAGAAAAAAAAAGAGTTCGGAAGAGTTGTAATGGTGAAGGAGAGGAAAGGGAGAGACAGAGAAGACCAAAGCCGCGGTTTTAATTTTCGAATCAAGCCTCCACCGGTCCTAGGGATCGGTGGAGCATTGTGCTTGGGATTTTCTGTGGCGACACTCTCGCCTAGTGCAAAACATGCTCCACCGGTCCCTAGGACCGGTGTAGATTGTGGTTTTTTAGCTCCACCGGTCCTAGGGATCGGTGGAGGCTATTTTCCGAAATTCAAACCAACGAAGGCTCGTTTGGTTCAAAGAATTTAGAGTAATTCTATTTAAAAAAAAAATCCAGACTGAGTATTGATTTAAATTTTAATGTAACAAATTAACCAGCCAAATGACAACGCATTTAGTTTTTAATTTTCTTATATATAGTTGTTAAAATTATCATCTCAAACTTTTAGTTCCAACAACCATCCTTCCCAATTCAATCAAATTACTGTTTTAACTTTTAAGCAACGTTATAATTAATTATTTAAGAAATTATATGATTAAAGTATAAAAATTTGAGTATAAATTTATTAACTTAGTTTGAAAGTATGAATTTTCAAGTGGCTCTTTAATATTTTTAATATTTTTATTATTTTATTTTTAATAACACAAATATGCTATGATAAAACTGTTGGATATGATTATTCGCATTTTATACATATACCTAGGAAATTACAACATTGTGATTTGCTCTTGTTAGCATCTGTGGCGAGGTTAGGATTTCAGTTAGGGGTAGGCAAAAATCGGATTCGGGTTCGAATAAATTAACGGGTTCGGGTTCGGATTTAAGACACAATGCCGCAAACAGTGGCGAGACAGTAATTCATAGGCTAATCAACCTAGACAGTAATTGATAGGCTAATTCATAAAATCCTTAACATACAACAAAATTTAGTAACAACTATTATAACTGAAACTGAGGTCTTTACCTAACCAGTAATTGATCCCCAAACATTGGCGAGACAGTAGACGGCTCCAAGCAAACCTACCCTGAGCTCAACTGCTCAAGCTTCTCTTCAAATCCATTTTTCACTTTACAAACCTCCTTACCAACCCAATCTCTCTCTTTGGAAATTAAATCAAGCAGTCTCGGACACTCTCCTTCCATTCTTTTCTCCTTAAAAATAGACAAATCAAAATGAACTATAGAGAGAATATAGAGAGAAAACCTTGAAATGAAGCAAGAAAAGAGAAAAGTGGCCTCTCTTTTTTGTTGCTTTTACGAGCCTTTCTCTTAACCCAATAACCCAAAATTAAAAACGGGCATGGGAAATCGCCATTAAAGATAAGGTTCTGATTTCTGAAGGTTGAGAGGTGAGGTGAGGCGAGACAGTAGGCGATTCCTCCTTCTCCTGGCGATTCTAGCGATTCTTCTTTCCTTTGCGCAGCGGCCAGCGGCAATTTCTTTTTTCCTTTACGCAGCGGCCAGCGGCGATTTCTAATTTGTCTTTTCGCGTCTTTGCCTTTCTGCATTTTTTTATGCTGGGCTCCGCGTTTTTCGATTTGCTGGGCTCTGGTCTCTGTGCTTGGGCCAGGGGTAGGCAACCCTGCAAATCAGGGGTAGACAAGTCATTAAAATAGGTCTGGTCCAAAAAAAAAATCAATTCCAGGAGTAGGCTCGCCTCTGGTTAGCATCAAGAATTTATAAATATTAACTTATATGGACAATTTCTATATGTTATTTTATTACGTGTAGGGTTAAAATTTCATATCAGGGATTAAAAAAAGTATGATAACAATAAGGGAATGGAAGAATCTGAATTCTCCTTGTTATAATTAACTTATATCTTCTGGAAATATTCGGATCTGCTTCTGGTCCAATTGTTTGATTCACCGTTATTTTTTTATCTAAATAATATAAATTTAGAAATTATATATGACTTGTATTATCCACTAGTTGTTCTCTGATTGACTTGGTCAACGTTACTTGAAAATAACATCCTAATGAGTAGGGTTGTCAATGAGTACCATATGGATAGGATAAAAGCATTTTTATACTCATACCTATTAAGAATATATCTTATCTATATTTTATTTTTATTCATTAAAAATTGATCTTACTCTATCTTATCTTTACCTGTTAAAATTCTCGAGTAACGAAATAGTAGCGGGTGAATAACAAATAATACTAATATAATAATTAATTTTATTATATTTTACAAACATAATATCAAAACTCATTCATTTCACACATATACAATCACATTACTAATAAAAAACAAATGTACAATCAATTATAACTAAATTATTTTTTGATAAAGCAAGAGAATTTAAAAACACAAATATCTCTTTGGACAAATTTGTTGTTGCAAGCAATACTCTTAGTATGCTATTTGACTAATTTGCTAAACATATAATAATTGAATTTAACAATTTATTTGAGTTAAGATATTTTGCAGGTTTAAGATAATTGGAATTGCAATATGGATCTGTTGACCTGAAGAAATCATCAAGATTTATCAAGACTTTAAATTATAAAATCATAGACTTGGTAAAATAGATTTGATGTTGAAGTCAGGGAACAATCGTTACCAACGATTGTCTAATCGTTGTAACGATTAAAATAGCTGCACAGAAAATCAAAATGCAAGAAATGACACAAACTTTCCAGAGAGTAATCGTTACTAACGTTTATACAATCATTGTAACGATTATGAATGTCTCGCAGAAGTTCAAATTTGACTGAAACCCTAATTGCATATTAAAGTACTAATCGTTGTAACGATTATACAATCGTTGGTAACGATTGTAGGCAACGATTGTAGGCAGAATACTCATTCCGAAGCTGCCTCTATAAATAGAGCAATTATGTTTTCTCCCAAAAAGAACACTAGCCGCCCCAGCTTTTAAAAACGCGATTTTACTGTGCAATATTCCCTCCATTGTTGTGAGAGCTAAAACTTCAAAATTCCTTCACACAACCTCCAATCTACTTCACTAATCTTGAGTTAGATTAGATTAGAGTTAGTTTTTGAGTGTTTCTCTTGAGATTATAAACTTAGAGACTTCGTTCTCTACTCTAGTTGGCCGAGTGACTTCCCATCGGTTGTAAGGGCACACCGGTTCACAAGTTGTAACCTTTCTCATTGGGTAATAGAAAGGCGCACCGAGAAGACGTTGCGACGCCCAGGAGACGTAGGCCTTTTTGCCAAACTCTGTTAACATCCCGCGTGTCAACTTTCTCTAAACTCATCTATTTATTATTTGCATTTATTTTCAGTTTTAAAAAGAATATTAGAGGTGCCTTAGGGACAACAAAATTCAATTATAAAACTAAATAACAAGACATACAAATAATAGTAAAAAACATACACTAAATAACAAAAGTACATAACTAATTATTGCTCAAACATTATCATATGAAATATCATGCAAGTAAATTTACTGTTTAGCTAACAAAAAGAATCCTTATCTGTACCCAAACCTGATAAGCTAACAAAAAAGAAAACTTTACTCATATCCATCTTATCGAATACGGTACAGATTAACTTAAAAAATGAAATACGGTACAGATAATGATAAGACAAACGGTAAAAAGGGTATCATTGACACCCTACTATTTGCTTGTAATACAAAGCATTAACTCCAAATTTTCAAAGAAAAAAAAATCAAACAATAATAGCTTTTGGCCTCTATTATAATCAGTGTAGTAAAATGCGGTCTATGTGACTATCACATATGCGTATTTGGTTGTAATCCATATAGAAATTTGTATGCAGTTTCGCATTGCGGCCGCATATTACTACCGTATATTCGGCCACATATTATTACCGCATACTTGTTTGTATGATATAATATGCATATACTTGTTTATATATATATATATAGTATGGCTAAATTGCTTCCGGAAGCACTTCGACCGAAGTGCTTACGGGGTCAAATTTTAGTATTTGATGTTCAAAGAACATATCCAAATCGTTAGATGTTCAATCTATATTAAAATGTGCTTGGAGACCAAATTTTACATTTTTTGGAATTTTTTTACTATTTATTAAACTGGTTTGAAAACTACTGTTTTTCAATGCTGTAGAAATTTAATAAAAACAACGATTTTCAAACCAGCTTAATAAATAGTAAAAAAAATTCAAAAAATATAAAATTTGGTCTCCAAGCACATTTTAATATAGATTGAACATCTAATGGTCTCCAAGCACATTTTACTATTTATTAAGATAGTTACAAAATCGCTGTTTTTCAATGGTCTGAAAACAACGATTTTGTAACCATCTTAATAAATAGTAAAAAATTCAAAAAAAAATGTAAAATTTGTTCTCCAAGCACATTTTAATATATCAATCATGTTGAACTGTTTAGATCGACTATTTAGACTTTGAAAATGGTAGGTGTCAAAGTGTGTCAAAAAAAAAAGGTGTAATTATATATATAGGGATGGGATATGGTGAGCTATGGAGTAAAACGAGTTTGTACTTCACGCCATATTTCCATCTTGAAAATCCAAACGACCGATCCGAACCGTTCAAGTTGTTCTCCATATTGAAATGTGCTTGGAGACCAAATTTTACATTTTTTGGAATTTTTTTACTATTTATTAAGCCACTTTGAAAATCGCTGATCCGGGTGAACAGTAGCAAAACAGTAAAAAATTCTGGACCAACGGATCAGCGATTTTCAAAGTGGCTTAATAAATAGTAAAAAAATTCCAAAAAATGTAAAATTTGGTCTCCAAGCACATTTCAATATGGAGATCATGTTGAACGGTTCGGATCGGTTGTTTGGATTTTCAAAATGGAAATAATGAGGCGTGGAGTAAAAACTTGTTTTACTCTATAGCTCACCATAGCCCATCCCTATATATATATATATAGAGAGAGAGAGAGAGAGAGAGGAGGGATCAAATTACATCTTTTTTGGTGACACACTTTGACACCTACCATTTTCAAAGTCCAAATAGTCGATCCAAACCGTTCAACATGATGGATATATTAAAATGTGCTTGGAGATCAAATTTTACATTTTTTTGAATTTTTTTACTATTTATTAAGATGGTTACAAAATCGTTGTTTTCAGACCATTGAAAAACAACGATTTTGTAACCATCTTAATAAATAGTAAAAAAATTCAAAAAAATGTAAAATTTGATCTCCAAGCACATTTTAATATGGTGATCATGTTGAACATTTCGGATAGACTGTTTGGATTTTGAAATCACAAAATTAACCTATAAAAAAAAACGGTGTCATGATGTGTCACCAAAAAAGGTGTAATTGGATCCCTCCTCATTATATATATATATATATATATATGGAGTTCAGCGGTGAGTTGCGAAATAAGGGTCTTGTTTACTTAATGTCCATATTTTCTATATTTGAAACTTCAAACAGACAATCCGAACCGCTCAACATGATGAAATGTGCTAGGAAACTAAATTTTATATTTTTTGAAAATTGTTTACTAGAGAGAGAGAGAGAGATGTGTCTACATTACGAGTGATGCGTGAAGTAGATAAAAACAAGATTTTGTAGCTAAACTCTGCCTAGATAAAAACAGTCACCGTATGAATGTGGAGTTGCGAAAATGATCCAACTCAATAAGATTCTTACTTCGCAACATGATCTACGAGTGATGCGTCTACATATAAAAACTTTGAACTTTAGAATTAATTTAGTATAAAGTCAAGCGGTCAAAATTAGAAGGTTTATAAATTAATTTTAATACATTCATTTTTTGAACTATTTTTTACCACCTTACTCTATACAAAATTAATTCGAAAATTTAAAATTTTCACATGCAGACTCATCACTTGTAAGGTAGATGGGTTTCAACGGTTCAGATTCGTCATTTGAAACTAATCCAACAGATTTTAGAGTTGAGTTCACAAAGAAACTTGATGAACTTAAGAACACCCTAGTTCTACTCACAGTAACGTCTCTAGTTACCAATTGCTCGTAGTTGTCCACGCAAAATACTATATATACATCGACTTTCTAGACACACCAAAAAAGAAGCAAAAAGATGTTGTTGTTGTTCGCCTTTTTTACTCATTTGATAGCTCATTCAACAACATATATTAATACGAAAGATTAATTAATTATACAATTATTAAAGATATCGTTGTATAATTCTATTATTAAGGTCAACTTGACACGATACTTACCATTTGGAAAGATTTTGTAGCCTAATAAATATATTTCTTCCATCTGTACATCTGATTTTTGCTTGGTCACAACTCACACGGATATACATAATTAAATTAAATTAGTCTTTTGTATAAAACTAAAACCTCCCTTCAATTACTTTGTGGAGCTTTCTCAAATGCCACTATTAAGAGGTTGAGATAATTAAGATGCGCCTATCTTTTGCTTTAGACAACTAAAAATAAAAGAAAGATTGAGATAATTAAGGGTCTTTTCCGGTCAATCATTTCGCATGATATGTTCATCGATACAGTGCCCGAAAATTTGAATTTTACCAAATTTATATATGTGACATGACTTCGCAGACAAGTAAAAATAAATCGAAATTATTGATATCCACCAAAAATATTAAATTTCAAAATCTACACTCCATTTGAAAAAAATTCATAATATGTCCAATCCGGTAAATAATTCACCGAATTTGAAATCCTATTTCCAGAGAATAATATAGGAAATATTATTTGAAATCCTATTTCTGTTGAAATATAGGAAATATTTTTATATTTATTTGAAAATAGATGGAATACTATATAATTTAATTTATTAGCAAGACTGCGACAAATAACTTAAATGAACATTTTTAGGAAAGATTTTTTGCAGTTGTAAGAAAAGTTAAAATATTTCTTTGTATGTTACTGAAAAAAAAAATTTTTTTTTTTGGATTTGAGTTATTGATCTCAGCTCAAAAGTCACTTCTGAGTATAAATAAATTATCGTGGTCTTTTTAGTACACTCAAATTCTAAGTTACTCTATCTATTTTTGAATTTTTTTTATTTGACAGAGACGAAATTATTCTAGATTCAAAAAATTATTCTGCGCATCAATTGGGCAAATTCTGAAATTTTTCTAATCGGGTGTAGATTTTATAATTTTGTATTTTTTTGGACATTAATAAAAGTTTCGGAAAAATAAAGGTGAAAATATTTTATTGTCTTGTGTTGCATTTCACTGCTACAGAAATATTGAGCATACATCATTAAAAAAATGAAGTTTTACACAATTTTGCAACTGTGTCTGCAAGAGTCGTGTATCTCCATTCCATTATTAAGTACGTTGGATGTCCGATCTGTCAACGGCTACGATTGAAAATTTATTTTTTAGATTTAATCTCAGCTCTCCAATCACATAATCTATCTTCTTTTGATTAAATGCATCTGTTTTATATGTAGAAGTTTAAATTTAGCTACAATCATACTCGCCACACATACCGCCACACGATACGTTACAATTAAAATTAAATAGACTCTAAAATTTAGTGATATAATTCTCCGTTTCCTTTTTTTTTTCCTTATTTCTCCCTCTCCAATTGAAATTTTCTATACGGCAGATTACAATGCAAATCAATTTTTTGTTCACTTCCTTATTTCTATACATATTACTGTGATAAATGTAGAATTTCTAATTTTATTTTTTTATGAAAATTTGTCATGTTGTATGAGAATTTATTTTTGTTAACTTATCATATATTCCGTTGCAACGTACGGGCACGATACTAGTAATAGTGATGGGTCTAATCATGATCAGACTAATAAAATTTATAACCCGGTTTGCTATCGAGTCAGATTACAAGCGCATAATCCTATCGAGTAGTATAAACGAGTGTCGATCTGCAGGGAATAAGATTTAAGGTCTTGAGCGATTAAATCACAATCTTTCGAAAGGCTATTCAAAATCTAAAATCAAAGAGTTGCTGGTTTTTTATCAATGTATTTGGCGAAAATTAAAAGTAAGTAAAATAAAGATAGAGATATGAATTCCTAAGGTTTTGGCTCACCGTTGTTACTTCAATCCGCTTTAATTCTTACCTGATTGATGTTAGTTTTCAGTTGTTGTATGAGAGTTTTTAATCCAATTTAGTGATTACCGCTTTCGCCTAGCAACCACCCAACCAATCAAGAGATCCCGTTAATGCTTGTCTCGATTGGTGCAAGGAGATCTGTGATTAACCCAAAAGAATTCAGAATTCACTTATTGGGTATGTCGCCTTACTATCTTGGTTATATTGGGTGTCTCCATAGTAAGGCACGACAATGAGATATTCGTCTGCGAATGTCGAGACTCCATGTGTACTTTTGTTGATCCAATTAGTGGTATCTCCGGTCGGTTAAGGTCTCCACCACTAATCTAGTATTTTTATTCTCCCTTATCCTAATTCAAGTAGCCCAATGATGACTAACTTCCATGTGTGGCCATCACATGACGGTCTAGACTAATAAACAAAATCAAGTAAAATAGAACATAAAACGCAAAAGCAACCGAACAACAAAAGACTAAACAATGATAAAATAAAAATATATATCAAAACATCATGAGTAACAAGGTTTACTGCCAACCCTAAGAATCTAAACTTAGCCGCTGAACGACATGTTTACAAAGAGATAAGAGAAAGATACTATTGTACCCTAAAAAGTTGCTATTTAATTCAATCTGAAAAATTAGCAATTTTGGGATATGCCAAATTCATGTGTAGGCTCTCCAAGACAAATTGGGTAAAACTCGGGAGGGTCTGCTGATGTAATTAACGAGGTGTTCAGTATAACTCGGGAGGGTCTGCTGATATTATTATTGGCGGGGGCTTGCGCTCGTCGGGAGTTGAACGTTCTCATAATTAATAAAATCTCTCGATGGACCGATCATGAACGGAAAGTCCATCGTGAACCCAAAGGAGAGCAGAGAGATAGAATGTCTCAAGTTCGATGCCCTCCCTATGACCAACAAAAGATAGCAATGAACCCCAAAACATTTCACACACCCGCACTCCAGATGCAACTTTCTACGCCCTACAGATACAACCATACACGAAGTACCCTCTTACTTAATCTCTACACACTCCTCTCTTCTTACTTAACAAAATATAAAACCAAAAGATACAAAGATGTGTTTTCATTCAGTCCAGAAGGCTTATATAGGAGTGAAGGGGTGCCTGGAGATGAGTGGAGTCCAAGTTATCTAATCTGGATACAGCTGTCAAAGAATTCACCAAAGGGCGCCTTGGGTACGGTCTGTATTGGCTAATACGGACCGTACTCCCACTGTTTCGCTGCAAGAGTTAATGCGTATTTGGCCTTATTTAGTCCGTACTGGGGCTCTGGTCCGTATGGGCTAATACGGTCTATACCAGAGCCTTAGTTGGTGAGCTGTGTTTTTCCAATTGACCCGATTCTTGCACCAAATGATGTAAAATAGCACCAAAATATGGTTCCTGCACTAAAACATAAAATAGGGCAACAATAACCTTTTTCACATAATAATTAAACATAAAGGTGAGAAAATAAGACAAAACCTACGCCAAAACCCTACGTAATTCACTATCAAAATGAGCTTGATCAAATAGAGTCGGTAAATTGTACAAGTTTCTAGAACCGTGTATGTTTTTTCATAATTTTCGTCGATTTTTTTGCTAAAACACATCATACATGGTTTTAAAGTAAAACCGTGTATGAAAACCCTTATCCTACACGGTTTTTTTTATTAAAAACCGTGTACAATTCATTTTTTTAATATATCCAATGAAACTCTAGATCTGAATTCAAATTAAATCCTAAATCTGAATACCAAAAACATTAAATTAAATTTAAAAAAACTATGAATTTAAACACAACACACACCAAAAATAATACATTTACCAATATAAACGACATTTACAATTACATCACATATTATTAGCTAAATGAATAACATTCTAACTAAAAAATGAAAACACAAAAAAAAAATATAGATATGAGTTATGAGACTATATATTCCATAAACAATGCTGATAAGCATAAATTATATACACATTTGATCTAGTTTTTATCATAAAATAACTCCAATTATCATGTATTTTGAGTATAAAGTAAATGAAATACACCTAGAATCAAGTTACTGCGGTTGTTTGGCTTTAAAATGCAGGAAAAGACGAAAAATGAAGAAAATAACACTGAGTGCGGATCAGCCACCCGCACTGAGATTCAGTGCAGACGTACTCAGTACTTGGCCGAATTTCCAGCATCTCACCATAGCCAGAATTTTTCCCGAGCGTAATGCGTCCGCACTCACACGCCAGTGCGGGTCATCCACCCGCAGTTAATACTTAGCCGGATTTTCAGAAACTGCAGATCAGCACAGAAATTCAGCAGTGCGGGTCATCCATCCGCACCTATCACTAGTGCGGACGCACTCAGAAGATTACGCAGGATTTTTGCCAAGTTAAAAAAGGAAAATTTGATCCAGTGCGGGTCATCCATCCGCACCCACCACCAGTGCGGACGCACTGAACCCGCAGACTGCCAGAATTACCCGATTTCAACGCGGTTTCTATTTTTAGCGCTCCAGGGACGCGATTTAAGAGCCAAAATTAGACATGTTTGCCAGGGAAGCAATGTAAAAAGAGCACTCACTAACTCTACATTCTAGCCTCTAAATTGGACGTGATCCCTTGCTTTAAAAGGGGGGACTCATTCCCATTCAACACACATCATACATCTCTCATACACAGCGATAAACCTGCAGCAATTGTTGGAGTTCCTGAAGCTTTTCTAGGAAGGAGAAGGAGATCCAAGCAAAACTTCGGCAAGATTGAGGTTCTTGATTCAAAGGGTGTAATTATTCTTTATTTCATTTCTTCTTATTCTTTGCCAAACTTTGCAATGTTTCTCTCCAAGAGGGAGTAGTTCTCTCTCTAGGGGTTTAGGTTAATGCATGAACTTGTTTAATTCTATTTTACTCGGTTATTTGTTTTTATTATGATTGTTTATTAGGATTTGATGTTAATTTCTGTGATTTACTTGTTGTGTTATTTACATAATTAGTACTTGAATTGTAGTTATCCCGTTTTAGATTCGTAAGAATCCAAAATTGACTAGGATCAATAGGATAGTACCAAATTATGAATGCAAATACTCTAGGTTTGGATTAGGATCTAATAAATTTGTAATCTAAGCCGGAACTACAGAAATTAAGGTTAGGGACTTGGTGAAGTACCTAAACGTGAAATCAAACCCTAATTAGGACATCTCAAATTGAATCGAATATTGGTATGAAGTACTTAATCGTGAAGTACCAATATTCGAGGAGAGGAGAGACTAACAAGAGCTTATGGTCTAGGTAGCTAGGGTGATAAACCTAATCGTGAAGTTCGAATTACCTAGGCACGTAATAAAATTCACGAAAGTGACTCTTAATGACATATTAGGTTAGAAACCTCATCAAATCATACATGAAATTAAACAAATACCGAATAGATAGAATTAGCAAGGGACTGTAGACCAAATACCCCTAGAACTCCTCAACTTAAAAGCAAACCAACCTTTCTTTTATTTCTATTACTTTTATTTGTTTCAAAAACTCCTTTCTTCAGGTATTGAACCCAAAATTTAGGATTTAGAACAAAACCCCCCTCATTTACTTTAATTGCACTTTACTTTCCCTATTTTCTTATTTTCTGAAATTAATTATCTAAAGCTAAAGCTAAGTATTTACTATACTCTCTGTGAATCGATACCCGATAATATACTACGCGATAGGATTGTATACTTGCAATCTGAACCGAAAGTGTATTAGAGGATAAAAAGGTATAGCTTGCTGTACTAAAACTTTGTACTATACCGTTTTGATGTATCAAATGCCTAAGAAAAAATTTAGTAAAGGAGTACAAAATAAAAAAGAAAAAAGAAAAAACTTAATCAGAAACTTCAACTCAAATTTTAAGACCCTTCCTTTTTTTTTTCAAGTTTGACTTCATGGACTTCTTGTTTGCAAGGGGCTCCTTTAGAAGAGATGCTTCGGAGAAATACATGTACTGGAAAGATATACTTTAGAAATGAGAAAAATGACTTAGAAAAAATAGATAGATGTGCATTATAACATGAAGGCACGGATCGACAACGTGGAAAATTTTGTTTTTCTTTCATCACATATTTTTCTTTTACTGGCCGGTTAAATCTTTATTGGTTTGATATATATATATATATACAGAGAGAGAGAGAGAGTAGAACTAGGGTGTTCCTAAGCTCACCAAGCCCTTCCGTGAGCTCGACTCTAAAACCTATCGAATTGACTTCAAATGACATTTTCAAACCGTTAGATGTTCAATCTATATTAAAATGTGCTTGGAGACCAAATTTTACATTTTTTGAAATTTTTTTACTATTTACTAAGATGGTTTGAAAATCGCTGTTTTCCAATGGTGCATAATTTTAATAAAAACAGCAATTTTCAAACCATCTTAATAAATAGTAAAAAAATTTCAAAAAATGTAAAATTTGGTCTCCAAACACATTTTAATATTGATTGAATATCTAACAGTTTGAAAATGTCGTTTGAAGTCAATTCGATAGGTTTTAGAGTTGAGCTCAAGGAGGGCTTGGTGAGCTTAGGAACACCCTAGTTCTAATCTCTCTCTCTCTATATATATATAGTACGTTTCAAGCAACAGTAACAGCATACTCTCTTTCAGCCGACATTTTTCAAATACCCTAAGTTAATTACAAATTATTAAATTTGTCCACATTTCGCTGGAAATTTTAAATATGCCCAAACCGGCCAATAATTGGCCGGTCCCGTGATTTTTTTTTTTTTTAGAGAAAAATAGCTAAAATGCTGAAATCTAACACTAAAAAATCGAATTGTTTTTTTTAATATTTGTTAGATTACTTTTTTTGATAGCATATTTATACTAAAATACGTTAAATTACTTGAAATTATGTTAATTTATGCTGATTGACACTATATTACTTTAAATTATGTTAACTTTTTTTAAGAGACAAATAGCTAAAATGCAGAAATATAACACTAAAAAATCGAATTTATTTTTAAATATTTGCTAGATTACAGTTTTTTTATATATAATTAGCATATTTATACTAAAACACGCTAAATTACTTGATTTATGCTGAATTACACTAAATTACTTGAAATTACAGTAATTATGTAGAATTATGTTAGAATACACTAAATTACGATAAATTACGTATGAATAGGGATGATATCTTCACTGAGAAAGCGAAAAACGACAACGAAACTTCAAACGGCCATAAAATGGTGCTCGAGTGTCTGATTTCAGCAAATGACCACTTTTCGGAAAGCTTGTGAAAATGCGCATGCATTAGAACTCACGATGTCGGATTCCGAAATTCAAAATCGCCAAAAAAACAAAGGGAAGAGCCTCAAAACTTCAGTTGAAGTTTTCGATTAAGATTTTCATTTCTATTCTCCAATCTACGTAGCTCAGTAAATTAGTTATATAATGAACTTGTAGAATACCAATTTTTATTATTTTTGAAATTTTTTTACTATTTTTTATGATTTATGAAAGATGGTACAAAATCGGCCCTATTCATATGTAATTTAGCGTAATTTACCGTATTTTAGCATAATTCTACATAATTATTGTAATTTCAGCATTTTAGTAAATTTACCGTATTTTAGCACAAAATCGGCTCAATTCATAGCGTATTTTCTAACAAATATTTAAAAAAATAATTCGATTTTTTAGTGTTAGATTTCAGCATTTTAGTTATTTTTCTCTTAAAAAAAAAAAATCACGGGACCGGCCAATAATTGGCCGGTCGGAAATTTTAATTGGATTTTAATCGGGACCGGCCAATTATTGGCCGGTTTGGGCATATTTAAAATTTCCAGCGAAACGTGGGCATATTTAATAATTTGTAATTAACTTAGGGTATTTTTAAAAATGTCGGCTCTTTCAGGGACCAAAACCAAAAGGTGATTCAATATTAAGAACAAAATATATTGAAAAAACATAAACATACCCTTCTATTCTATATTAGATTAATTATCCTCTCCGGCATCGTGAGTGGGGATTTGAATCAGACGGTCCAGATCTTAACTCAAAATTTGAGTTAACTCAGGGGATTCGTTTTGAGATTCTTAAATGAACGGTCCGGATTCATTAAGAAAAGTAGTGAAACAGATGAAGAGGAGGAACATAATCGGAACATAATCGGAACCGCGTCACCGCTGGAGTCCACGAACATGACGCTGCCACAGAGATCCAGCACAAAGGCCCTCACATACCTAAAAATATAAAATAGTAAAGATAAATTTAATGATTTTCACGGATGAGTTCGTAACATATTTAAATTTCAAGATTCTCAATTATTACCTCCTGACGGCCTCCAGATCAGCAGTCTCGGCTGTGATCCGATGCAGGAAAAAGTGATCACGGAGCGCCGCTAGGCTAATGCAGTACCCCGAATACCGGAACTCCTCATCATCCTTCTTCTTCTTCTTCTTCTGTATCGTCTTTGGATCCTCTACCCCAAGAAGCCGCCGTATCATCCCCACATGAAGTGGACTGTCGGAGACACCGCTGATAGGATCCCCATCGATCCGTAGACCCCATAGAGCGCTCACATCTGCTAAGGTCACGGTCATCTCCCCAAAGGGTAAGTGGAACGAATGAGTCTCCGGTCGCCATCTCTCCGCGAGCCCGCTCATCAGAGCCTGGTCGATCTGACCCTGTGGCATGGTAGCAAGCTGGTACAATCCGAGATTCATAATGCACTGCTCCATCAGAGGATGACCGACGTACGGTATCCCGGAGGTGCGATGTCTCACGGTCAACATCGTCTCGTCCTGTATTTAACAATAATTTCATTCTGAGTGACTTACTATATGCCATATTAAAAATCTGTAATTTGAACTGAATTACTTAAAAAACAACTTACCTCCGTAGATGCAAGCGCCACCCTGTGCTGAATGTGTGGAATCCACAGAAGAGGGCTGAATGTATCAGCTGCATGTGTAGCGTGGTCTGCACCGAGAGGCTCTGCACCGGATGCACTGGGAGCCTCTGTACTGGACGAACTACCGCCCCTCTCCATAATATCTGCAGTGCATAATTTGCAAATAACTTAAATTTCACAATTTTAGATATAAAAATGTATAATGTAGGGATTTTAAATCGAAACACTAATTTTGTACCCTAAATTCTAATTTAATTCGCTAAAACCTAAACCCTAATTTAATTTTGTACCCTAATTTATAAACCCTAACACTAATTTATAAACCCCAATTTAATTTATAAATCCCAATTTAATTTATAAAACCTAAACCCTAATTTAATTTATAAACCCTACTTTATAAACTCTAATTTAATTTATAAAACCTAAACTCTAATTTAATTTATAAACCCTAATTTAATTTATAAAACATAAACCCTAATTTAATTTTGTACCCTAAATCCTAATTTAATTCGCTAAAACATAAACCCTAATTTAATTTGGTACCCAAAATCCTAATTTATTTCGCTAAACCCTAAGATAATTTTGTACCCTAATTTATAAACCCTAACTCCTAATTTTGTTCAATTCTATCTCGTCGGGAAAATCAACAACCCGCACAATTTAACAATTAAAATTTTAAACGAAAGTCTAAACCCTAATTAAACCCTAATTTAATTTCTAACCTAAACCGCACAATTTAATCGCGTCGGGAAAATCAACAACCCGCACACGATTAACACCTCAATTCCTACCAAAAATAAAATTATGAGTTACGATAACTTACCCGAAGACGATCGATCGAGAGGAAGAGATGGCCGAGAGAGAGAGAGAGAGGGCGAGAGAGAGGGTGGCCGAGAGAGAAAGTGCGGCCAAGAGAGAGAGAGGAGGGGTGGTGGTGGTGGCCGGCCGGGTAGAGGAATGAGGTGGTGGCCGGCCAAGGGGAGGGGAGGGGAGGGGAGGGGAGGGGGAAGGGAGAGGGAGGGGAGGGGAGGGGAGGGGAGGGCCGGGGGAGGGTCGGGGAGGGGCGGGGAGGGCGGGGCTGGGCGCTGGGCGGGGCTGGGGGGAGGCAGGGGGGGCTGTGCTGGGCGGTTAGGGTAGGGGGGGCTGGGCGGGTTTTATTAAAAAAAAAAAAAAATTTCGTACTAAACCGCCCCATGGGGGGGCGGTTAGGGGGGGAGGGTAGACCGCCCAATTATGGGGCGGTTAGGGGGGGGGTGCGGACCGCCCAATCATGGGGCGGTTGGGTTATTTTTGAAAATTTTTTGGAGCTGAGGTTAGATTTGACATTTTTCATTTGTTTGTGTTTGAGGTTATTAATAAAAATTTCGGGAGTAGGTGAGAAGGCCAGAGAATTCTCTTCCATGGCGATCGCACAGAGCTTAGCATTCCATCCCTCCTCCAAAACCCTAACCCTGTATCGAACACCGTTTCTCTCTCCCTCCAACCCTCTCCTCTCTCTCCGTCACTCCTTGCCCGGCGCACGGCCGCTGCGGTGCACGGTGGACGCTTTCGATCCAACCATACCTCTAGAGGAAGCGTTGACGCCTCCTGGTTCATGGTACACCCAGCCTAGCTTCCTTTCCCTCGAGCTCGAGCGCGTTTTTTTCCGAGGATGGCAGGCTGTCGGTGAGTTCTATATTTGTAACCTTCTTGCGTATGCAAACGATTTAGGCACATTGTTCATATGTACAAGTAAAATTGCGCAAGCATGGGACTTGAACTGTTTGTTACTTTCGCAGTTAATCGAAATCATCATTCCCATTATGATTTACAATCAAATATACAACCAAAATGTTGTTTTGTGCAATCCCTTCTTCCCATAGTGATAGTGGCATTCACATTATGCAATTCAAAACTTATAACATATAGGAACCGAATAACAAAGACAATTCAGATATGCCAAAAACCATTACAGTTTAATTTTGGTAGTGGCAATCAAAATATCTTCTGTCTCATAAAATCATCGTTCATTTATTTCTCGATTGCAGGTTACATTGAGCAAATTAGAAATCCACACGATTTCTTCACTGGAAGGTACCCCCCAACCTACATCCTATAAAGTTCAATCTAGTGTTGCAAAAGCTTAATGGAAACAATCTAATAAAAATGTAGATGAAAAAAATAACAGATTAGGAAATGTAGAGTATGTGGTGTGTCGAGATATAGATGGACGCCTCCAATGTTTTCACAATGTCTGCCAGCACCATGCCTCTCTCCTTGCATTTGGCTCTGGCCAAAAGACTTGCCTTGAATGCCCCTATCATGTGTGTTCTCTACTTCAAATTTTTTGCATTGAAATTTACTGATGCCTTTAGAGATTGATAGGTTTTTCCTGTTGATTTTTTACATACATGTAAAGCATTTGTACAAGTAATTGCTGAATTGCATTACTAGAAAATTAGATAGAAGATCATATAAATAGTTGAGTACTCATTGTACTTGTTATACTTCAATTAAAAATTTTGGTAAACGAATAATCTTTTTGTTTGATTATGACATGTTTTCTTGTATTACATCTCCTTGATATACATATGTTATCATTTTTGCCCAGGGATGGACATATGGGTTAGATGGAAAGCTACTGAAAGCTACTCGTATAACAGGCATAAAAAAATTTAACATCAACGTAAGCTCCTTTTTTAGATTCCATGCTCGGTATACTTTCTTTTGTTAGGAACAAAACCCTATTAAATTAGGGATCATTTCTTGTCATTTTTGGTGGAGAACAGGAGTTTGGTCTGAAACCTATAGAAGTAGCAACATGGGGTCCATTTGTGCTGATCCGACTGGACAATGATGCAATATCCTGTGATGGAAGGGATGAAGAGAAAGTAGGAGATGAGTGGCTAGGAAGTGCTTCACATTTATTGAGTAGTAATGGCATCTATACATCTTTGACACATGTTTGCAGGAGAGACTATACTATCAACTGCAACTGGAAGGTTCAATTTATTTCAGGAGAGTAGACTTCTGTTTACTGTACTACTCAGGTACAGTACTGGTATTTTATCGAACCAGTACAGAATTTTCCTTGCTTGATTTTATTCCTCCTTTTCCTCTCTTTCATCGTTTTTTTTGTGAGTGTGTGCTTAAACATAAAGATTTGGCCTAATGCTATGAATAATCTTGACCGGTCAAGTGCAGCTGGTCCTAAACTGGTCAGTAGCTATACACCTTGACTTTATAAATTAAAAGGAAAAGCTAATTAAAGAAAAACTTTTAGTTGATGAAAATGGGGCAGTGTTAACTGTTGTATTTTGTTAGTTTTGAATCAATGTCCACTTTTTTTTTTTTTTTCTACTACAGGTGTTCTGTGACAATTATCTAGATGGAGGATATCATGTGCCGTATGCTCATGGGGGTCTTGCATCTGGCCTTGATCTCAGCTCTTACGAAACCATTGTATGCAGTTCTTATTATGACGAAAGTTTATATTTCACACTGCCACTTTAGTTATTATGTGAAAATAAAGTTGGGTAACAATGATGGCCATTTGGATTACATAGACATATGAGAAGGTGAGTGTACAAAGATGTGGGGGAACCACGTCAGCAGAGGACGGTTTCGATAGAGTGGGATCCAAAGCACTATATGCATTTGTTTACCCAAACTTTATGATCAACAGGTTTGTATGGTACTATATTTACAGATTTTTCAAGTTCAAAATTCGAAACCAAATTACATTTTTTTAGTAAGATTTTTCGCTGAACTTCTATTGTTCTGAAAAATGCTTAGGTATGGTCCATGGATGGACACTAACCTGGTCATCCCTTTGGACTCGAGAAAGTGCCAAGTCATATTTGATTACTTCTTAGATCCTGCACATGTGGTGAGCTACCACAAACCACCGTTTATATTGTAATTGGGATTTCATTATGTCTATAATGGGGATTGTTGATAAGTTCAATACACCTTTTAATTGGGATTTGATTACCATCTGTTACCAAAACCAGTTTTCTTGCTGGTGGGCAATGTCTTCCTCACTTTTGTTTTATTATTATTTCATTTATTACAGTGAGGATAAATTAGTTTAGGATAAGTTGAGGCTCATTGGGTTAAATTTAGGACAAATTGAGCATCATTATGTAGAAATGAGGTTGTGTTGAGGCCTAATTGGGTAAAATTAGGACTCTGACGCCATGACATGCCAATCACCGTACTGACCAGATGCAGAGTAGAGAGTACTTGCCTGCCAAACTTGAGCTTGGCAGCAATTTCTCAGAAATTCGCTACATTTTGAATCTGTTAATTTGCAAATAATGCAATTATCATGGATATGTTGTACTTGATTAACTTTTATATTTGCTGTATACAAAATTTCTTAGGGGGATGAATCTTTCATCTTAAGAAGCTTAGAAGAGAGCGAGAGAGTGCAGGTGGTGTTTTACTTGCAATTTCTCCAAAATTTTCTGATTGGTTTTGATGTATAAATGTTGCAGTTATTATATGTTTATTGGGTACCAGGTGGAGGACATAGAACTGTGTGAAGGGGTGCAGAGAGGACTCGAATCACCAGCTTACCATTGTGGGAGATATGCGCCATCCGTTGAGAAGGCCATGCACCACTTCCATTGCCTCCTCCATAGCAGTCTCACTATCCCATGAGCAAAATTGAAACTGTTGTCAATTGTACATGTCAAATAAGCTTCTTCCCACCAACAAATTTTAAAAAAATGGTGATCAGTAAATAATATTGAAGTGGTGCATTTAGCATTTGATACTTTGTACTTGCTTTTTAACTACTTTGTTATTTATGAAAAGAAAATGTTGCATAACAAAACGTTGACGATGGCATCTTCCCCTTTGATCTTAACCGGGCCTCGTATGGTATCTGATCAAGTATCACGCTTTATATTTGTTTGATGATACGATCTGAGGATAAGCTTCACGCTTTACATGTTTGTTGTCATTTCTTTTTCCGGATATCTTAGGGAACAAGTTACACCCATAACTGCCAAATGCTTAAGAATAACTAGGCTTCGAAAAACAGAACTATGTTAGCAACCTACCAAAGCATATATCATTAGAACAAATCAAAATTTAAATAGCAAAAATCTTAATGCAGAAGAACATGTAAAAGAAATCACAGCACAGTTACGCACTACAGTAATATTTAAAAATCCAGACGGTCTATCCACCTTAAGTGGTATTACCAGCCCCCACAAACTCCACCTTCACTGAAACTTGTTAATACAAACAACTAGAAGTCTATCCATGTATCCCTCTCAGCACAAGCAACTTGATAATATCAGCCGTTTCAACTTTGGGATGGCCCTGCACTATGCTGTTGGGGAGGTTGCATCTGGTGCTGATGGGATGGCGGGGGTTGCCTATACTGAGGACCATAGTACTGAGGTGGGTATGGCATAGGAGGTTGTGCTGGCGGTCCCATGTGCCCATAAGAATGCGGAGGTGGCGGTGCATAGTACTGCGGAGGATACTGTCCTCCCTGATAATATGGGTGTGGCTGAGGTGGGTAATACTGTGGAGCAAGCTGACTCGGCCCACCTTTACTGCTCTCCCCTGCTTCTTGAGACCGTACGACTGCCCCCATCCTCTGTGGGTCCATCGACGGGTAGTGTACCCGCTCCGGTATGTTTAAGTAATTATAACTCTGTTGTGGCGGTGGTGCTGCTGGTGCTGCCAGTGGCTGGTCGCTGCTTTGCTGTTGTGAAATAACAGCACGAGGAAGCAGTCCACCGTGCATGACTACTCCAGGCTGGCCTTCTTCAGGTTTAGGCTGAACTTGCTGGGGCCTGCCCCACATAAGCTTGAGGCGGACCCCCTTGATAACCAGCTTGTTAGCAAGTTCTTCAGCAGCCTTCTCGGCTGCCTCACGTGTGGTATAGGTGACGAAGGCACAGGCCCGCTGCACAACCATGCGCACCGACTCGATCTCCCCGTGCACGTAAAACTGGTCTCGCAGATCCTGCTCTGAGATGCGAGCATCAAGGCCACCGACATAGAGGGTCCGTATGCTCTCATCGTCGGGTGGCTGAAGGGATGGCATCTCTCCAGCCTTGCCAAGTAACTTTAGTGCCACTGGATCATTTACACTGCACAAATGAAATAGTAGTTAACAACATGAAAAACTAGTCCTACCTATGCATGCAAAATGTGTCTTTATCCATTTCTATAGGATAGATGCATTGAAAAGTTGCCTTTATCCCTAGCTCAAACCTTCATTTGCTAATGAAATAAAGAAAGATAAAATATAAATTTTCTTTTTCATCAAACAAATTCAGTACAAAAACTAAATACGATTTTTGTACTTTTTTTTTTCTTTTTCACATTGGTTGGTAGCAACAGATACAAGGGAGTTCATTCTCCATCATCTTAGCATTCTAAATCTATTATACATTTTAGTCCAAGATGTGTAAAACACTTCTCAGAACACATGTAAATGAGCCTACACTAAGTTCAAAGTTCAAACCATGAAATGTGTGAGCAGCAAAAGAAAAGGCAAAGCCACAGTCGAAATGACCATCTATAGATCATTAGGAATTTCAAAAAAAGAACAAATTTACATACCCATAATAGCGGTCCTTAATGTTTTGCTGTGATAATTCACCAGTTTCAGGCATCTCATGACGGTAAGGACACTCAGCTCCACGTGTGCACTCACCACGAACAAAGAAGCTGCAAACATGGGCTCTGTTTCTCTTATAGTATGGGGCTGTCCTCTGAAGTTTCAATATTGTATCGTTAGGACGAACCTTCCCATGTGACGACTCGTAGTCTATACCAGCCCTGGCCTGAGATTTTAAAAAATGCACAACCGTAATTTATTCAGTTGCTGACTAAACAAATGAAAACATACAACAATTACAAAGGTAAAGAAGCTCAAAATCACGATAATTCTTAATAGTTCTATTATATCATATACACCCTGCTCTCTTATACAAGTGCTACTATGCAAATGAAAATGCTTTCCCAATTCCAATTTATGCCTTATTGGCATTTCATGCTGTATAACATCAGTATTCATAATACCTATTCGGAGAACGAATGGAAACATTTTTTTTTTTTTTTCAAATAAACAGCTATTAACCAGACTTGTGATTCATGAATCAGATATATACAGATCCAGTAAGAGGTTTGGGCAGACAATTGAATACCTGAATTTTGAGAAACAGCAACTACGTCTCTTTAGCATTTTTTTTTAAAATACAAAATAAATTTGAAAAACCCCAATTCAAATTATACATCAAGTACATTTACATTATAGAGTGGCTTCGTAATGAATAATCTTACAAAATTTTATAGTTCCACATCTGTTCATGTATACCTCCTAAGAAAAATAATAATATATAAGCAGGCAAAATCAGCTTCGCGACATCTTTTGAAGCCTGATAATAGAATAGAAGTTACAGCATTATGCTTCAAATTTTCATTTCCCAACTAGTGGTTATCGTTATTGATTGATTTTAGGAATCACCAAGTTCATCTGAGATTGATACACATACCTTACGATCATGCTCTTCAGCAAAATACTCCCGGTTCACGTCGCTCCTGGGTATAGCATCGTTTGAGCTGATAGCAAGTGCAGTATCACGCACCTGGACCGGGAGACCGTACTCTAGATCCAAGAGGCAAACCTGGCACACATTTTTCAATTTGCAACAGGTCTGGCAGATCTCTGTCTTTTTGTACCTTGCATCACGTCCTGGCCTCCACCGAAATACAGTAAATGGCCGTGCGCATATCTTGCATTCTTTGTCATAGTCTGCCCTTAACTGCAGGGGACTATCAATGAGTACCAGGAAAATAAAAAAAAAAACAAAACAAAAAACATACTATGTTCTACTATATGTCATCATCGTGGAGCATAAATGAAAAAATATCATAATTCATAAGATCAACTAAGCATGGATGCTTTCTATTTTTCAACATATTTCCATGTAGAAAAGGATAATTTCTATATCTAATTAATTACAGATACATGTTTGCTTCAGTAAATCAAACTATGCATGCATCTATGTCTAGTCCTAAAATCAAAGAGCCCAAGCAAGCAGGATGCAAAATCAGAACGGTTGAGACTCCTGAAATACAAATTATGCTACAATTTAATCCAACAGAAAGGAGCTTACGAGAAACATAATTATGCTACCCTACCTATATTAGAAATCGCTCATTTAAGCAAGCTTGTAGCTGAAAGAGAAATTGATACTGGGTTAATTCGAGGTTTAAAATCGACAAAACTGATACTCCAGAGTCCGGAGACGGGAAATCAAGGATAAAATATAATTTATTTATTTATTCATACTACATCTAAACGGAGAAAAAGAAAAAGGAGAGAAAAAAGGATCTAGGGTTAGGGTTTTAGAACAAACCATTCGAACGTAAGGGTTGTCGCCGAGGCATGATTCGCAAATAATGGGAAAGTCCGATCTCTCCCATCCATCCGCCTGCGCGTCTCTCAATAACCTATGCGCCATTCCAAGTTTCCAACAGAGAAGACAAGCTCGCGCGAAGGAGATGTGAAAAGTGACTCGGCCTCGGCGTCGATTAGGAGATTTCGGGATGAACCGGTTGGACCAGCTGGTCTATCTTGTACGGCTTGCAACCGACCTACCTACGAAGGTTCAATCGGATCGATCAAAATTTAACGGTTCAGATTATATTTAATTTTCTAAGCAAATTTCATCTGATTCACTCATTTTTATTTGATTAAAATTGTTTGATTTTTTTTATGATTCACGTTATCACGTATACATTATCCCATACAGGGGCGGAACCAAGGCCTGGGCCCTGCCCCCCCTTGGTCCCAGAAAACATACAAAGCTCTTTTAATAAAAAAAAAAACTGACTGGAGATTACGATTGATTCCTGGTTCCTGGTTCCTGGCCCCCCCTACCGATCATTCCTGGTTCCTGAGCCCTTGGGCCTCCCCTACCGATCATTTCTGGTTCCGCCACTGATCCCATATATGTTATTCACCATCTTTTTCTGTTTTTTCTTTTGTAGAAAGAAGACAAGAGTAACTTATCTCATTTACGAATAAGAGCGTGGTCGATCTTGCTCCGAGACATAAGTCTAACTTATCACGTATGAATAGATCTGATCACTCATTCTATGGAGATTTATAGATCTGATCGACTTGCTTCTCTTTTTCTGAAACTTTATTTGTTTTTCTATGAAATTATAATTTGTAATTTGAGTTAAATTTAGAGTTAGAGTTAGAGTAAATTTGTTGAATTCTAATTGGTAATTGGAATTAGATGTTGCGACATTGAAAATTAGAAGTCAGAGTATTGAAAATTATATGTTAAAGCATTATTTTTTTATCTAGTACTCAATTAGCTAATAAGTTTAAACTCAATTAACTATTTAAATTCGATTCACTATTAAGACAAAATTTTTAAATCCGCCTCTGATCTGATCTCCCGTGAGATAAAACACCTAAGAATTACAAAAGAAACGTCTAACGCCATGGAAGCTTGAAGATGTTTCAGAAGGTAACGATGCAAGTAAACTTTTACCAAAGACGGCAAGGATGCCTTGATATGTATATCAAAATAAATTAGCATATATAGGACCTAAATAAATATTTTGTTATTAGAATAACGGGAACCAGTTATTGCGATCTCAAGCGTTAATTTTTGAAATTCGTATTCTAAGGAATAACAGCAGATTTATTTCCATAGGACTTGATACTAAGCTCCAGACTTTTTTATATGTGAAGTATACAAGTTGATGAAGATATGATTTGACTCGAACATTAACTCCGTACAATGCCACTTTATTCTATCTTCCTTGAATCCGTATCACCTCAGGTACCTGAGGTACAGTGGTAAATTCGAACTGTTTATTTAACTTGACACGAATCTCAAAGCAGACTCCCTACAGTCTGCATCCGATTGAGTTTAGTCCGACTGGAATTAACCTGAATCGTCAATTTTTTTCAATTGCACCTCAGGTACCTAGGGGGACACGGACTGATCATCTTCCTTTGGGAGAATTTTTTCTCTATAAAAATTATTAAAAAAGAAAAGAGAGAAACACAAAGAGTACTAACATATTTTTATCAGTAAAAAGGTCGGTAGAAATTTTATCGATTCAAAATTTAGATTAGTTTAGATCGGTAAAATTCTTACCAATCCAAACCAGCTATTCTTTTTTTATTATTTAATTTTCTCTACAAAAATATGAAAAAGTTTTTAGAAAAGTAGATGGAGTCCTCCAATCTTATTTTTAATCCTATTGGCAGGGGAGCAGCAGGAGAATTGATCTTTCGATCTAATTTTTAACTTAGCTTTTATTCTACACATCTTTTTATATTTCTCTCTTCTCCAAGTGATTGAAGGTGATTGGAACTAAGGATTGAAGGTTTTCTCGAGCGAGCGAAAGTGAAGACAAGGGGCAACGAGCAAGGAAATTGGTGTACTATATTCTCTTTCTTGTTTTTCTAGGTTTTTATCATGTTTACTCTTGTATTTCTTTTGGATGTTAGCGCACCCATGGAGGCTAGATTTCCTCTTTGGGGGCATAGGCTTCTATCATGAACTTGTGTTAAAATCTACCTTATTTGGATAGTTTTCTTTATGATGATTGTTTGTTTGCATGTTTGTTCTTGTTGATTTTATAATTCATGTGATTGTGTGATTTGTGTGCTTGTTAATTAGCGTCCCGCTTAGGTTTAATCAACTTAAGGTGCTAGGATCAAAGAATTGATGGTACCAAATAATATACATGAATAACCCTAGGATTAAGATTATAAATGACCAAATCAATTTTTTAATCCGGAACCACAAAAAACAAGGGTTGAATTGAGGTAATGACTTAATCGTGAAGCCTCATATTTAATTGGGACCCCTAGAATTGAATCGAATATTGGTGTGAAGAACTTCATCGTGAAGTATCGGTATTTGGAAATAAATTAGGCTAACCTGTGCTTATGTTCTGGATAGCTAGGATGAATGACTTAATCGTGAAATCCGAATTTGTCTAGGCACGTCATTAATTCACGAAAGTGACACTTTTTTATATTTAAGGCTTAGAAACCCCATAATTGCAAACATGAATTCAGAAACCAATTAAGTGTGGATTTGACCAAGTGATTGTATGCCGATAGCCCCTAGACTCCTATCTCATTAATTCACAAACTCATTTTATTTGTTTGTTTTAAATTGTTTTGTTTAAATTCAACTCTCAATCGGGTATTGAACTCACAAAACCAATTTTACAACAAACCCCCCATTTACTTTTATTTGCATTATTTTAGGATTAATTAATTTAGTAAAAAGTAATATTTCTCGTTATCTTTGGATCGATACCTATTTTACTACAATAATATATAGGTTGTATGCTTGCAACCGACCTATCATTATGTATTAAAGTTTTATAAATTTTAAAGTTTTATTAAGGTTGTATGCTTGCAAACTCAAAGTAGGTTGCTTGAAACCCAAATGGCTTAACAAGCCGCTTTTGATGTGCGCCCTCAAGGCATGCTTCCGGGAAAGTCAGAGCACAATTCGAGGGAACACGCACATGCCAGCTGAAGAAATGACAAAACAACCAGCCGCAGCACCACCAGCAGTAAAAACAGAGGGTTCTGCGACCTCACCGGGATTTCATGTGGCCTCAACAAATTTTCCTGCGACCTCAAAATCCCGCAGATCTCACAAAATCGGGTAAATCTAATCCGAAAAAGGTAAAATATTTTGAAACTGCTAAGTATGTTCCTCCTCTCAGGTTTGTACATTTTCCTCAGCGGTTAGTTAAGACCAAATTGGACCGACAAGTCACTTCCTCTTCGCGCCCATTTTGCCACGCAGTTCTCTTTTTTGCTAATTAACAGGTTCCCATTAGTCAATGTTTTGACCAGAACCTCTTTACAGAAGCCTTAAGAAACAATGGTGAATTCAGCCAGCCAGTAAGCCGCAGAGGGCCAACACTTGCACAGACTAAACCAAAGATCTTTGCGTGAGAAATGGTACTTTTGCACCAGCAACTGGTGTGTATTGGTACCAAACTACCAAATATTTATAGTCCTCTACCTTTGCTAGTACTAGGGCAGTATTCCTCATTTCTACGATACTGACTACTGAGATCTTGAGATTAATGTCATTCCTTGTTTGATGCAGGGACTCCAATGCTGGCTTTGGGTCTGATGGGTCTGGTTTAAATTGGGTGAAGAGCTTGGATTCACACTGGGAAGAGACAATAAATTGCCAGGATCCATTGGTGGTGCTGTCAGCAAAGGATAAGATCGAGGCCGTGTCAGGCAAGGTTCTGGACCCACTCACTAGAAAAATAAGGGATGAGAAGTATGAGTGGAAATATGGGTGCGGTGCGAAGGGGTGCACCAAGTTATTTCATGTACACAAACATCTTAAACGGAAGCATCCTGAAGTAGTGGTTGAACTGACGGCTAAAATGGACGAGAAAATATATTATCAGAATTACATGAAGTATGCCTTTTTTGACCTTTTTTTCATTCTTCCTATTTGAATAGTTAGGCTGCAGAGTGTAGGCTTTTGCTAGGAAGTTCTCTTCTTTGCTAATTAACAGGTTCCCATTAGTCAATATTTTGACCAGAACCTCTTTACAGAAGCCTTAAGGCACAATGGTGAATTCAGCCAGCCAGAAAGCCGCAGAGGGCCATCACTTGCACAGACTAAACCAAAGATCTTTGAATGAGAAATGATATTTTTGCACCAGCAACTGAGTGTGTATCGGTACCAAACTACCAAATATTTATAGTCCTTTACCTTTGCTAGTACTAGGGCAGTGTTCCTCAATTCAATGGTGTACTGACTACTGAGATCTTGAGATTAATGTCATTACTTGTTTGATGCAGTGACATCAACGCACCAGGTGGAACACCTGTTATGCAACAACCTGCCCCGGTATGTTATTATTATTCCTTTATCATTCTTACATAATTTGCATTAATTTCAAACCTCTTGCAAACAATAATGTGTTGTGGAAAAAAATTTGAATTCACTTTGCTATTTTGATCTGACTTTTTTAAACTTTTCATATGAATTCGGGTGCCAACCGTCTTGGGGTAGCATTGTATGACACTACAGTATCACATTAAGGTTTTCTGGTGCTGCCTAGTTTGTTTTATACTGGGCTTCTTGTACTAGCAATGCTGCTGCCAATTGTATGGTGCTTCATTGGAGTTGCTAACCTCTAGTGCTGAGCAAAACAAAGGCATGGAGCCTCAATTAAACTCCAATGGTAGAAAACAACAAACCAAAAATGACTCTGCAGTCCTAGATTTTTTATAATCTAAAAAAGGTTCTAATTTTCAATGCATAATTGCTGTAGCAGGATAGAATGACATGGAGGCCACCTCTAGCGAACCGACTAAGGAACAAGTGTGGGGGCCCACACATGGATGAAGATAGAGGCAACAAAAGGAGAGCTGAGGGTTCTCCTACCCATGAAGGAGATAAAGCTGAGGCAAAGAACGGGGATGATCCCATCTTTGATGCTTTTGGTGGTCGGGGCCCACGTGGAGGTGGTGCACCGTTCCTGCATGAGTTCATTCCTCTGTCTCCGTCTATTAGGTGGTGCACCTTTCCAGGTGCTGGGCACCGAACAAACCACCATCGACTAAATGTTGATTTTGTATTGAGCCTGTAATTCTAAGCTAGTATTGTATTGCAACGGAGACTTGTTATATAAGAGAACAAAAAGAAAAATCTCATACATACAAAAGGAAAAAATAAATATCATTTACTTGTATGAAAAAAAAATCATCACAAATAAGGAGCCTCAATTATTTGATACGGCACAAAACTCAATTATTTGTGTTATTTGTATCATTTACTTGTATGGAACAAAATTCTCATACAAAAAGAGAATATCGGCACATCATCTCAAATCGAACAATAGTTTTAAAATGAGGACTTTATACTTACAATTACAAACATTAAGTTTATGCTTATAGTTATCTACTATGTTTAGTTTTAAAATATCATTAACTTTTGTTGTGCATTGCATTGCACGGACTTTATTTGTAGGGTAATATTATCCTTTAATGTGTGTTCTTTGTATGCATGCAATGGTTTATTTTGGAATTTCTACCTATGATTTAATGGGCCATTTTTATAATCAGGCGAGGATTGAAATATTAACAATTTAGCATGTTAGTTATAAAATATCGTACAGTGCCACTTCAGAGGATTGCCATGAAATACTCTATTTGTGCGTCATGTTTTTCGAATGGCGTGTTTAGAACCACTTGATCTAGAACAAAATGGACAATTGTCTTGACCGAAATTTGAACAATTTTTATTTATTTTATAATTTAAAGTGAAAAAATATATAAGTTTTGATTCACAAAAACAAGCAAAATAAATAGAGTAAAATAAAGAACGCAAACTTAATTCAACTAGCATTGTCCAGTGTCGATTTAGGTAGATTCCTTCGTCTTCAGAGTTTGTAAGTTGTCACCACTTGATCTGTATTTTTTTTTTATAAAAAAAAAAAACTTCAAAACTGATTATGCAATTATAATTGATCAATGAACGGCAATGAATCTTATGAGAATTTTCTCAATAGACCTATACAACATGTAACACTCAGTAGAGCACACACTCTACATCTAGTACTCTTCCCGGTAAGATAGATTTGAGGCTAGAGTGAAGAATTTGATTTAAGTAAAACTTGATAACTAAGAGGATATCTGCAAAATAACTATGCCCTTTGAATTAAAATGTCTCGAAAATAAACCCTGTTGATGATGTGATAAAGATGTATCGTCGGTTCGAATCAAAATCAGGACAAAAAAAATTGTATATATATCCTCTAATATATCTCTAGTTTTTCTGCAGGTTAGAAAAAAGTTTGAAAAGGGATAAATGGATCAATGATTTAATTGAATGGTGACTTAAATTTCCGATTTTTTTTATTAATATCCATAGATAAATAAAAAATTAAAAAAATCCAAGGTTTTTGAGTATTTTTAAATTGTCCAAACTGTCAGGATTTCTGGCATTATTTTTTTTCAGGGCCGCTAAGAATCCTAGCGGTTCTGAAAGAAAAATGATAGTCAGAGATCCTGACAGTTCTTGATATGATTCTTTTATTTAACATCATGCGACTGAGTCGAACAATTAATTTAACAATTAATTATTTTGATTTGACATCATGCGAGAGCTGAACAATGAAATTTGTGATTTGTGATTTTTTATTTCAATTAAATAGAAGATGTTATGATTTTTTATTTTTTCTATTGAAATATTAGAAATATTTTTATATTTATTAGAAAATATATGGAATACTATATTTTTATATTTTAAAGAAATATAAAAATATATGGAATACTATATTAGAAAATATATGGAATACTTTTTTCCAGTATCACACAAAGAAATATTTTAATTTTTCTTACAGCCGTAAACATCTTAATTATTGGTCGAAGTCTTTCTAGTAAATTCAATTTTATAGTATTCCATCTATTTTTAAAGAAATATAAAAATATTTATAATATTTCAATAGAAAAAAAATAAAAAAATCATAACATCTTCTATTTAAATAAAATAAAAAAATCATCATAAATTTCATTGTTCGGCTCTTGCATGATGTCAAATCAATATAATTAATTGTTCGACTCTGTCGCATGATGTCAAATAAAAAAAAATTATAGAACCGTCAAATCAATCCCTAAGATGATACCTGTCAGTTCTAGTTTAGTAAGTTTCTTGTGACTATACTGGACTATACTGGTTTAGTAAGTTTTGATTGAATTGGCCTCTAATGATTCCAACCATGCTTGCGGTCGTTCTCCTAGGGAGAATGGAAAGAGGCAGAGCTTGAAGTCGTCCTGCAAAACTCCGTTCACTTTGATGGCATTACATGTGTTTCTGAACCTGTTGAGTTGAATCTGAGGATTCTCGTCTGATATTCTTTCAAAAATACTTAGTCGCACCAGGTTGATGTAGGAGTTCTTAATGTCGAAATGTTTGCCTCTATGTTGAGAAATTCAAAGCTATTTTGATCCTTCAGTTTGTGTGGAAAGGCAAAGTACTTCAGCAGTCATGACGTGTTGTCATATACTCTCGTGGTTGGGTTTGTGATGGGAGGTTGATTCATTGTTTTGATAGGCGACGATGGTGGAGTGTTGCGTGGTGGATCGGTAGTGATTAGAGGAACGTTAGGGGTACTCATGTTGCTAGAACTTGAGGTTAGCTCGTCTTCAATCGTGTCTTCCTTTGGTTAGCAATTGGTTTTCGCCTTTGATTTAGGAGATGATAAAGGTAGAATAACGTTCTTCTTGTTGGAATTGTTGGTAATACGGGACTTAGTAGTCCCTGTCAGCGTAACCTACAAGGGAAATATTAAAGTACCTTGCTTCTAAAGATAAAAATAAAATAAAAATACAAGTGCTGAAAATAAATATGCTAAAAATAAACTAATTCTAAAGCCGGAAAGGTTGACCTTGAATTTATAGAAGGGCGGGCACCATTGGGTGTCCTCGGTATGCGCACTAGATACGTCAACCTCGATTTGACTCAAAACACGTTTGCGGTAAATAAATTGGTAAAATGGCTACTTCACATTCGTTTTTTTTCATTTTCGCGATAAAAAGATAGTGATTTTCGTTATATGATTTGGCGTCATCACACTCGCATGCGGTTGGTGACAGCACCGCATAAAATTATTTTTCAACCAGAAACTAGATTAAATGAGTAAAAATGATAGAAATCTTGATCCCTAGAAGACTTCTTATGCACATATAACATTTACTTTAATACTAATTGTCCAGATAACACAACTTATCCAAACAACCAACTAAACCTAGATTTGATTATTGTTAGGTCTTTAATACACTATCCCTGTGGACCGACCCCGATCTAAACTATACGAGAGATTCCTGTGCTTGTGAATCAATTGTAAACTCCACGATCTGATCGTAAGGCCTTGATCTTTTTGTCGAGCTGGTTTTCTACTTCAGTCTTAAATTCCTTGAACTTTTCAAAGGATTCAGACTTATGTCTCATTAGGTAGACATAACCATATCTACTGAAATCATCAGTAAACGTGATGAAGTAATAATAACCGTTTCTTGCACAAGTACTCATTGGTCCACATACATCACTATGTATAAGACTTAATAAGTCACTTGCCATTTTACCTTTCTTGGTGCAATGAGCCTTGGTCATTTTTCCTTGTAAACACGTGTTGTGTATTTTAGGTATTGAAATATAGGACAATTTTAATACACTTTTAACTTTTTAAATTTATAAACCTTCGTACACAATAAATAGTTTTGTTGCAAGCGCACAACCTATCGATTGTAGTATGTAGGTGTCGATCCAAAGGAAAGTTGGGAAACACTAATTTTTATTAAAGTAAACTACTTTTAAAACTAAATAATAAAAGTAAAAAGGGGGGTTTTGTGTAATTTCATTTTTTTTTATGAAAATTAAAAGATCGTAGCAAAGCAAATAAAATTCGGATGTGATTCGAATTGGAGAAGTCTAGGGGCTTTTGGCTTACAATTCCTTGGTTAATTCTATTTTATTTAATCTCTAAATTCATGTTTGCTTTGATGAGGTTTCTAACCTTATGATGTGCCTAGATAATTCGGATTTCACGATTAAGTACTTCACCATAACTACCTAGATTTAAGCGCGTGTTAGCCTATTTCAACTAAGTATTGATACAACTAATTTGGTGCGATGAGTTAACGTTCCTCTAGTTTTAGTGCTGTCACGATCCTAATAGGAATATTTAACATTACATGCATGTTCGCACGAAAGCGCAACGCAAGTTTCGGTACGCTTGAGGGTGTACCTTTTAAAACCGCGTTTACACCTCACGAATAAGGATTGCAAGTGCACAACCCCTATCGAGTAGTATAATCGGGTGTCGATCCGCAGGGACGACTCAAATTCTGAATTTTGGCTTAACCTAATTAGGTACTAGAAGTGAGAAGGGTGTTTGAATTTGTTTAAGGTTCCTAATTTCAATCAACAATAGTAATAACAAACAATGAAAACAATTGAGCGTTTGATTTTAGACTATCTGTAAAATAAAAGCAAGTAAATGTTGATTTTGGATTATCTATAAAATCAAAGCGTTTCGAGGGTTTCAGACTTCATCCTCAACTTTGCTGTTCTGGACTTGTCACGCGACCCGCATACTCTCGTATGCGACCCTTGTGACGCGACCCGCGTGCTCTCACACGCGACCCGCGTAGTCCTCAAGCACTCTGGACCTCTCACTCGACCCGCATGCTTTCACATGCGACCTCGTGACGCGACCCGCATGATTTCTCATGCGACCCGCGTGGTCCTGGAGCTGACACTGAACATTACTGATTCTGGTTGTTTAATTCGTGTAAGGCTCGATTGACCGTACCTAATGTCACTGAACCTCAACTCTCGTGTATTGGCTTAATAGACCTGGTATGGAATTGCAATTTAACCTTCCTAGATTCAATTCAAACCTAGGTTCTTGATCTTGTTTACTAAAGGCATCCACTATACTTTCGACTAATGGAAATTTCACCTTTCGGCTACTATTGATCTCACCTCTCGGATCTTAGACCTACCTCAAATACTAAACCTAATCCACAAGATACATCAAGGCCAAATTACAAAAAGAAATGCCATAAGCAATCAATAGTAGACAATCAAGAATCAATCAAGCAATTAGGTCAAGCAATTTCAATCAATACAAAAATCAAGAAACACGATTAACAAATCAGATTCAATTAACATTCATTATCAAGCAAAGCATTAGATTACATCTAATTCCCTCAAAACTGAAAATCTACTCTAACATGATCAAAGAAAGAAGAAAAGAGAGAGATAGAAGATGCAAATCATGATGAAGAGGAGAAGAATCGAGGGAGATCGAGCTAGAATGGAGATCTTGGCCGAAATCTTCTTGCTCCTGCCCTTCCTCTGTCTTGGCGCCAACCTCCCTCTCTCTCTGTCCCGATCTCCTGGTTTAAAAAATGAAATTTGGATGATCTGAATCGCGCAGGCCCAGATCTATATATAGACAGCTTACTGGGCTTCAATTGGGCCTGCGCAGTTGATTCGACGCGACCCGCATGGATCTGATGCGACCCGCGTCGGGTTGGGTCTGATGCGTGCTGTGAGGGTCGCGTCTGAGGTCGCGCTGGGCTGTGATGCGACCCGCGTCAGGTGGGACGCGGCCCGCATGGAAGATGTCTGAACTCTGCTTTTTGTCTGTTTTCGCCTATTTCCTGCAAAATCATAACCAAACTGCAGCAGTACCATATTCTATCGATATTTCAATGTAAACAGTGCAATTTAGTTATTCAAAACATAATATTTGGTCTGGAAATAGGTCGAAACAATCAATCAAATAATGAGACATCAAATTCCCCCAAGCTTAACCTTTGCTTGTCCTCAAGCAAATCATGTTTTGGTACCGGGTTTAGATTCTAAATGCAAGTTAAGTTCCTAAATGTGAAAATTTACTTGATTTGCTTCAACTAAAAACCTAAAGAATCTCTTTGATATGATTTGGACTTTCCTTGGTTAATTTTGATTCACCTCACAAATTGATTAACAAAATTTCAAACTCTAAATGCATTAAAACTTGCAAAGTTGATTGCTCGAAGTTGTCAATTTATCATTCTTTCACTAAACCTATGCCTTCGTTTGTAGAGATTTTTTTTTTCTTTTTCGCCCCCCCAAGCTTGAAACAAACTTAGGTCAGAAAGATGCGGACTTCGTGTGTTGATATGTGCAAAAGCTTTCTTCTTCTTTTTTTTTTCAATTTGGGAGACGAGCTCAAAGGCGCCCATTCAGGACTTATTGCCAGTACTCTTATTTTCTCCGTCTTTTCATTTCTTTTCATCTTTTTTTTTATTTTCTTTTTCTTTTTGCACAAACCATGAATACACACACCCACCAGTGTTCATTCACACCGATGAATATCCCAAACTTTCTTTATTTTAAATCCCTATTTCCTTATTTGAAAGGCACAGATCAGTTTCTAAATGCTATTTCGACATTCAAGTTTTCAATTTTGCAAATCTCAAAACATTTGGTCCTAATCCGTCTTGGTTGGTCAATTATGAGGTTAGTTCTAATTTTCCAAGGTCATCCTAAACATATAAAAATTTTCAAATAGGTCCCTAATTTCAAATAGGTCCCTAATTTCAACAATCAAGCAAATTTTTCACCTAAAAATGCAAAGTACCTAAGAAAAGTAAACATGACCTAAGTAAATCTAAGTAAAATCAAGTTAAATCCTAAAACATAAAAGTCTCCCCCCCAAGCTTAGCCTGAGCATTGTCCTCAATGCTTCAAGACTAAAAGATAAGGAAAAATAAAAGCAGAGGGGAAGGAAAACATACCCGCTCACTCGTCATCAGAGCCGTACCATCGCCAGTCGCTCAGCATGTCCTCAATCGCGCCTACTCGCGTATGGAGATGATGAATGGCAGCACCCTGCTCGCGCCGCATATCGTACAGCAGGCTGTAGACATCCTGAATGGTGGGGTCGGAGACAGGAGGTGGATAGGAGGGGCCAGCAGAAGAAGTGGAGGGACCAGCAGCATAAGAGGTAGAGGCGTGGAACTGCGCAGGTGGCATGAAGGCATCGGCCATGTGGACATCACCGTCGGGAGGAGGCTGTGGCTGAGCAGGAGGTGGTGGTGGTGGTGGTGCCTGCTCGGCTGGCTGTGGTCGAGGAAACAGCCAAGTGGCCTCGTCCTCGAAAGAGATAGGTGATGGAGAAGGCAACTCGTGCTGGCTACCATCCTGTAGGCGCCAGAAATATCGAGTGCGGTGGCCGGCCGGACCTCGCGCGATCCTGATGAAAGTCGCCTGCTGGAAAGCCCTGGCATCCATGATAATCGGGCCCCTGGAGAGAGTGAAATCGGCGAGCGATACGTCAAGCTGCTCGGCAATGAAAGTGACGTATGCCCCGATGTGGATCGAGCCACCTGTCTTCTTGACCTGCTGGACACCGAGCCAGTGGCGGACCATAATGAGCATCAGATCGGGCCGCTCTAGAGAATCCGCTGGGCGGAGCATGAAATCCAACATCGCCAAGTCCTCCTCATTAGCACGTGAGACTGTCTCGCCACGTGCAAAAATGGTATTGGCTAGGGTACGCTGGATGCAACGCAGTACAGGGTGAGGTATGGCAGTGCTCCTGTACTGGTTGCTCATGGCAACCTCCATACCAGTGATCAGACGCCAGAAGTGGTCTCTGTCGACGCCCTCACGGAAGTGAAGAGAATCAGTACTCGGGTCAGGGGCAAATCCAAACCACTCGCGCAGCTGGGAGACAGGCACTCGCCAAAGCCCGCCGCGCATCCGGAATCTGATGTATGGATGGTGCTCGGGATCCCACCTGAGCCTGAGAGAAGAGAGGAACTCAAGCGTGAGCTCCTGATAGCAGTCACGCTGAATGGCCCAGAAAGCGGGGGTAAACCCGATCCTCTCTGTGAGGCGAACGAACTCCTCGCGCACCCCAAACGCCTCGAGAGCGTCGAAATCGACTCGGCGAGTGTTTTCAAACTTGCGCTGCTGCAAGATGTGGGTATAATCGGTAGGAGTGGTGGACTCATCAGAATAAAACTCCACCGCGGGAGACTCGGCACGAGGGACGGAATGATGCGAAGAGTGAGGTGTGGAATGATGGGAATAAGAATGAGGACCGGAATGGTGAGAAGAAGAATGAGGGGTGGAGTGGTGAGAGGAAGAAGATCCGTCATCGTGCGAGGCCGAAGCGGGAGAAGGTGTACGCGCAGGCGGTGGAGATTGGGCACGGAGAGCGGCTTGCCGCTGCTCGTGCTGGCGCTTAGAACGGCGCTCACAGCCTGGGTCCATGCCTCTATCTCCTCTGGCTCGGTTCTGACGCGGGTCGCGTAGGGTTGGGTGCGGCTCGCGTGGGGTAGGACGCGGGTCGCGTTGGTATGGGACGCGAGTCGCGTGGACTGGTACCGGACTGGTTAGGGTAGAAACTGGTACCGGAGCGGGTCGCGTGAGATTTGGTGCGAGCCGCGTGGGATGGTACCGGTGAAAATGGGAACCAGGAACCAGAGAGAACGCGGGTCGCGTGAGTGTGGACGCGGGCCGCGTTGGACGAACAGGGTCAGGTTATTGTTACAAAACCGATGAAGGAAAAAGAGAGAAAAGCAGAGAGAACTTACCGTGTTCGTCGGTGGAATCGGCGGCGAAGAAGGAGAGGAAGGGGCGTCGGCGGCGGTGCAGGGTCGGCGCAGAAGAAGGAGGCTCGTCGGTGCTGGCTTGGGCGGAGAGGAAGGAGAAGAGGGGAGTGTACGGCTGGTGAAGGAGAAAGAAGGAGGGGGAAACGGACGCGGGTTAAAAAGGGACCCGCGTCGTTTCGATGCGCCCATTCAATGCGGCACCGTTTCGATTTGAAGCGGGTCGCGTCAAATATCACGCGGGTCGCGTGGCACATGGTCGCATGGGCTCACACGGGGCGCGTGACATATGACACGTGTCGCATGGAATCCCACGCGGGTCGCGTCAGGGTCTTCTTTTTGGAATTTTGTTAAGTCAAAACAAATAATAAAAAAAATGAAATGAAAACCGAAAATAACGTCTAACTAATCAAAATGCTAGTAAACTAACAGGGCTTGGGTTGCCTCCCAAGAAGCGCTTGTTTTAGGTCCCAAGCTCGACCTTCCTTTCACTAGTCTTCGACTGGGGTGGGATCAGGTGGAACTGGGAGGATGACCCACTTCGGAGGTACACGAACCATGCGATCAACCTCTTGCATCAGAAGAATCCACATGATTTCTCCAAGGACTTTTATCGAGTACCCGATCGTGCCTATATGAGCTTTCCATATCTCCAAGGGCGTGGCAATCCGATCGGGTTTGAGATCTGCGCTTATGATCACAGGAAAAGATTCATCTGGGTCCTGGAATTCATACCTGAGGTTAATTAGAAGAGGTTCGAGCTCGGGAGTCGGCTGCTCTGTCTCGGTTTTGATGCGGGTCGCGTCATCTGGCGTGAGGGTCGCATCAGATGGCGTGCAGGTCGCGTCAAGTTCTTCCAGGTTGTCAGTTTCTTTCTGCACGGTCCGTGTAGATTCTGCACGGTCCGTGTGAGCTTTGTGCGCCCCGTGTGCTATCTCTAGCTCCTCTGGCTGTGGTGCATAATCAATGCAGGATGTCTGCGGACCGCGTATCAGTTCCCCCAGGTTGTCTCCCTCTTTCTGCACGGTCCGTGTTCTCAGTAGTCGTGTCGGTCTCAGCTAGTCTTCGGGGAAAAGGCACAGGTGGCTTGTATGGTGGAGGTTTCTCAGCCTCTTTCCTCTTCCTTTTGTCAGCTTCTCCCACGCGGGCCGCGTCCAAGGTGGTGCGGGTCGCGTCCACAGAGTCTTCAGGTGGTGGTGCGGGTCGAATTGGTTTGATGCGACCTGGGTCCACATGTTCCTCCGTGGGTGACGCGGGTCGCGTCTCAATGATGCGGGTCGCGTCATATGGAGTCTGATCTGATGGGAAGGCTGGTTCTTCGTATTGGGTCCCACTTCGCAGCGTGATCGCCTTAGCTTCTCCTCTGGGGTTGGGTTCTGGCTGAGATGGCAGCTTTCCAGGTTGAGGTTGGCTCGAGATGACGATATGACTCAATTGCTCCAACAACTTGTTCCGAGCAGCCATTTGAGTAGACATGCTCTGCATCTGTTCCCACATCATCTGGTTTATCTTCGTTTGCTCGTCCATGATGTTGCTCATAGCGGGATCGATGTACGGCTCGGGTGGATCAGATTGAAATGCGCAATTGTAGAAATTGCGATTATTGCTGCTGCTCGAGTAATCGTCGAAGGTTGGTCTCGAGAAGTGAGATGATTCGTAGCTGAGATAGTTGACCTGCTCAGTTTCTTCACTCCATCCTTGATTGTCATCTGCCTCCACGTTCATCCTGTCCAATGCTCTCTGCATGGCATCCATTTTGGCATACAGAGCAGTGATTTGATCTACCTCGTATTTGCCTCCTCCTCGCGAATTGTAGTGGTTGGACCACTGTTGGTTTGTCGCCATGTTGTAAATTGGACCCATGACAGCTTGTTCCTGTAGAGAGAGAAAATAAAAATAAGAATAAAAATAAAATATACAGGTTAAAATCTAGATTAACTAAGATAAGCAAAAAATCAGAAAATGATTGGCGTTCCCCGGCAACGGCGCCAAAAACTTGTTCGCACGAAAGCGCAACGCAAGTTTCGGTACGCTTGAGGGCGTACCTTTTAAAACCGCGTTTACACCTCACGAATAAGGATTGCAAGTGCACAACCCCTATCGAGTAGTATAATCGGGTGTCGATCCGCAGGGACGACTCAAATTCTGAATTTTGGCTTAACCTAATTAGGTACTAGAAGTGAGAAGGGTGTTTGAATTTGTTTAAGGTTCCTAATTTCAATCAACAATAGTAATAACAAACAATGAAAACAATTGAGCGTTTGATTTTAGACTATCTGTAAAATAAAAGCAAGTAAATGTTTGATTTTGGATTATCTATAAAATCAAAGCGTTTCGAGGGTTTCAGACTTCATCCTCAACTTTGCTGCTCTGGACTTGTCACGCGACCCGCATACTCTCGTATGCGACCCTTGTGACGCGACCCGCGTGCTCTCACACGCGACCCGCGTAGTCCTCAAGCACTCTGGACCTCTCACTCGACCCGCATACTCTCGTATGCGACCCTTGTGACGCGACCCGCATGGTATCTCATGCGACCCGCGTGGTCCTGGAGCTGACACTGAACATTACTGATTCTGGTTGTTTAATTCGTGTAAGGCTCGATTGACCGTACCTAATGTCACTGAACCTCAACTTTCATGTATTGGATTAATAGACTTGGTCTGGAATTGCAATTTCACCTTCCTAGATTCAATTCAAACCTAAGTTCTTGATCTTGTTTACTAAAGGCATCCACTATACTTTCGACTAATGGAAATTTCACCTTTCGGCTACTATTGATCTCACCTCTCGGATCTTAGACCTACCTCAAATACTAAACCTAATCCACAAGATACATCAAGGCCAAATTACAAAAAGAAATGCCATAAGCAATCAATAGTAGACAATCAAGAATCAATCAAGCAATTAGGTCAAGCAATTTCAATCAATACAAAAATCAAGAAACACGATTAACAATTCAGATTCAATTAACATTCATCATCAAAGAAAGCTTTAGATTACATCTAAACCCCTCAAAACTGAAAATCTACTCAAACATGATCAAAGAAAGAAGAAAAGAGAGATAGAAGATGCAAATCATGATGAAGAGGAGAAGAATCGAAGGAGATCGAGCTAGAATGGAGATCTTGGCCGAAATCTTCTTGCTCCTGCCCTTCCTCTGTCTTGGCGCCAACCTCCCTCTCTCTCTGTCCCGATCTCCTGGTTTAAAAAATGAAATTTGGATGATCTGAATCGCGCAGGCCCAGATCTATATATAGACAGCTTACTGGGCTTCAATTGGGCCTGCGCAGTTGATTCGACGCGACCCGCATGGATCTGATGCGACCCGCGTCGGGTTGGGTCTGATGCGTGCTGTGAGGGTCGCGTCTGAGGTCGCGCTGGGCTGTGATGCGACCCGCGTCAGGTGGGACGTGGCCCGCATGGAAGATGTCTGAACTCTGCTTTTTGTCTGTTTTCGCCTATTTCCTGCAAAATCATAACCAAACTGCAGCAGTACCATATTCTATCGATATTTCAATGTAAACAGTGCAATTTAGTTATTCAAAACATAATATTTGGTCTGGAAATAGGTCGAAACAATCAATCAAATAATGAGACATCAATGCACACAAAATAATACATCAATATCTAATTTAATTTAGGGTTCCCAATTAGGTTTTAGGCTTCATAATTAAGTCTTTCACCCTAACCTAACCATTAATTCCTATGGTTCCGGATAAAGATTAGAATGGTGTGTTGCTAATCTTATACCCTAAAATAATTCAAGCACATAGTAAGGTACCGTCAAGCAATTGATCCTTAGCAATTCAAGTTATAAAACCTAAACGGGATACTATCAATCAAGTACGCATATTATGCAATTAGCGAGAACTTATCAATCAACAAGAATTAAACATGCAAGCAAACAATCATCATAAAGAAATAATCAAACAAACTAGAAATTAACACAAGTTCATGTTTAGTGCCTAAGGCCATGTTTGGTTGTGGAGTAAGAGGTGGAGTAAACCCCTTACTCCACACTTTGGTAGCCAAACGAGAAGTAAAAGAAGAGGAGTAAGGTGGAGTAAGAGGTGAGTTAATCCGGAGTAAGTTACTCCACCACTTCAGGTGGATTAACTTACTCCACACTTTCTCCACCTGTAGGGCCCACTATCATAGGAAGAGGCTCAGTTTCCAACACTTTACTCCTCTAGGCGGATTAATTTAAACCACGAGTTATACTACCAAACAAGATGTAAAATATGTGGAGTAAGATGGAGTAAGTCATTTAATCCTCATTAACTTTACTCCACAACCAAACATGACCAAAGCCCCTAGAGAGAAAATCTAGCCTCTCATGGGTGCTTTAGCATCCACAAGAAAATACAAAATAAACATGGTAAAAACTGAGAAAATACGTAAGAGAAAAGAATATAACCAATCTCCAAGTTTCTGCCCAATTTCTTCCCTCAAGCAAAACCTCGATTTCTTCCTTCTCTTCCTTTGAAATTCGCAACTTTGATCACTGCAGAGAGTAATGGCTTAGAATGACTTCAATTGAGTAATGATGAGCAGTGATGATTTCTCCTGTGGTATCCTTAACCCTATATAGCCTTTTCTAAACTTGGAGATCAAGTCGTTTTATTTTCGGCTCCCACTAAGCCTACTAACTTCTATATTTCTAATTCTATGATTCTGAACTTGGAGACCAAGTTATTCTAATTTTGGCGCCCACTCAGCCCACTAACTTTCCATATTTAGCAGTTTTTCAGGCTGGTGCAGCCATTGGTGTGGCTGCACAAAATTATACGTTACGAATTTGAATTTGTTTCCTTCATGAAAGTTGTAGATATTTTTGTCCTAGTTTTGTCAAGCTTTGATTCACCCAAATCGGAGTTCGTATGACCAAGATATAACTAAAATATGAACTGTGTGTCGACAGCTGGCTGTGTGGCTATTGTCATCGTTACCAACGATTATCAATTGTTCGTAACGATTAGGCTCTGTTTCAGTATTGAATTTCTGGCTACAGATTGAAAGAAGTAGTTCATCACTAATCGTTACCAACGATTAGGCTCTGTTTGCTCGATTTCTGTAATTCAAACGGGCATAGATCATGATCCGTAACTCCGTTTTCAGTGTTCTACCACTTTTCGGAAAGCTTGTGAGAAGATCTACAATTTGCTCCATTTCCTGTAATTTAAATAGACTTTGGCAGTAACTTGTTTCTTAGATGTATTTGACACTAAAATAAGCATAAATACAAGAAATTTGGTACAGTTTGGAGGTAAAACCCTATCCTATGGTGTATATAAAATTGACTTATCAACAAGATTCGCATGTATTAATTGATTCAAAATCAAATTTACCAAGGAAATCCAACTTCTTGCAACATTTTGATACGTTTCTCGTTTATATGACCTAGGCAACAATGCCACATGTAAGTTGTACTTTCATGAGACGTTTTGAGTCATTTGTTATTGATATTAAACACGGGTTCGTTCATTTCCAGTTTATAAATATCATTTATCATATAAGATGATCCATAATATAAATCATTTTATAAAAGGAACAACACTTGTCTTTTATAACAAATGAAAAATCATTCATTTCTAAACACGAGATTGATATATGATATTTCTGGAAATGCTAGGGACAAAATAAATATTTTCTAGTTCCATTACAAGCCCGCTGGGTAAATATAACTATATACTACCGACAGCTAAGGCCGGAACACTTGCGCCATTGCCAACTCGGAGTTGTACTTCCTTACTGTGTAACTTCCTCTCATTTCTTAGTGCCTTCAAATTTGAACAAATATGAGCACATGACCCGGTATCTAATACCCAATCATCGAGAGAAGTTGCAATATTAATTTCAGTAACAAAAATACTTGAGACTGAAGCTTTTGAGACATTCTCAAATTTCAAATCTGCAAGATACTTCGGGCAGTTTCTCTTCCAGTGACCTTTGCTATTACAATAATAGCAGTCGCTGTCAGGAGAAACATTTATCTTGGGAGTGGTTGTTACCAGAGCAACCTTCCCTTTGTCTTTGTACTTGGTAGCCTTTTTCTCTTTCGCCTTTTTGATCTTTCTCCCATCCTCTCATATCATGAGGACATGAGAACTTTTCTCCATGTCGCCATCAGCGTTCCTCAGCATCCCTTGGAGCTCCTGCAAACTCTGTGAGTTGAGGATAATATCCGTGGCTAACTTTTTGTCCAACGGACAGTTAAGCTTTTTCAGCTGCTCCACATTGCTCGTCATACAAAGCATGCGAGCACTGATAATGCCTATGGCCAACTCTTTGCCCAACGGACAGTTAAGCTTTTTCAGTTGCTCAACATTGCTTGTCATACGAAGCATGCGAGCACTGATAATGTCTGTGGTCAACTCTTTGCCCAATGGACATTTAAGCTTCTCTAACTACTCCACATCGCTCGTCATACGAAGCATGTGAGCACTGATAATTCAGTGGCCAACTTTTTGCCCTACGAACATTTAAGCTTCTCCATCTGCTCAACATCGCTCGTCATATGAAGCATGTGAGCACTGATGGAGCAGCTCTTTTCAGGGATAGGTTTAGTTAATACGTATTCTATCCTTTCCAGTAAAGGACGTAACGAAAAAGATGTTTCTTTAGACATGTTCTACATTTGTTAAAAGTAAAGATTTAGGTTTTGTTCATGTATGTTTCATTATAATAATGAAACTCCCACTACAAATTTGTTCTATACCCGATCTGTAGTAGGTCCAAGATCCCTATTTTCACTAAGACACAAGCCAGCGTCGGCATGAAACTTGGCCATTAGCTATTTTAGGTAAGCAACTATTTGCTAATCACATCCCTATACAATTTTTGGTTTCGTTAAACATCGTATGTTATAACAAAACTCTTCCCGGAGCCCAAAACTGTTTGGAAATCATCGGTAAGTAACCTCACTCTATTTGATATGATATGTCCGACATAACCCTCGATTACCAAAGGTAAAAAGCGATGCCTACTGAGCAGGTCCCATCAACTAATGAACAATGGTTTGAGGATGATAGAGTATGAATGGCAGATTACTTAATTAAGAGTTTGTATTTATGCTTAGCCTCGTAAGCAGTCAGGTCGTAATACAGACCATAGCTACTGCCTATCATATAGGAGTAGCTCCGTAGTTACGATAAAGTAGTTACTGCCTATCATATAAAGTAGTTACGATAAATCTAATTTACGCATTTCATATCAAAGCAATAAATCATATTTACTCAAAGCTGTAAATCTAATTTACCAGTTCATACAAACATTTTGTATATATATACGTGAATCAGTCACACGTATATTTCTATCAGTTCCTAATTCTTTATTTTGCAGCTTTTGAGTGTGCGTTCTGTTTTATGTGCATTTCATATCAAAACAGTAAATTCTTTCAGAAAGCGTAAAGTAATTTGGTAACGTGATAAATTTCCTTTCGGCCAGATATCAACAAGAGAAGGGGTTCCCTGATCACTCAAAAGAGAGTGATGTTATCTTTTAAAATTTATAAACTCGAAAATGCTATCAGTTCGGATCGCAAGCGCACAATCCTTATCGAGTAGTATAATCGAGGTCGATCCACAGGGAATATTGGTCTATAGTCTTGAGCGATCAAATCACAATCTTTCAAAAGGCTAGACAAAATCTGAAAATTGAGAGTTGGAATTGTGATTAATGTAAATTTGGCAACAATTAAAAGTAATTAAAATAAAGATAGAGATGAGAATTCCTAGGATTTCGGCACACCATTGCTACTCAATCCACTTTGATATTATACTTCTGTCGGGTCTGATTTCCTATTGTTGTTTATGGAAGACACTATATAGGACACTGCGAGTCACTTACGCAAATGACAGGACTTCCATCGAGATACTACATAGGACACTGCGAATTATCTTACGCAAATGACAGAACTTGGTTTGCATTTTGTGGTTCTGATTTATGGTTTCCCTGTGAAGATTTTCTTCACATAAATCTAATGGCTCCCAACGAGGCTGAGTCGTCCATCACAGTTTTTCTTATTAAAGTACTGTCACTACCCTAACGTATTAAACTAGATCATCGAAATCAGGTGAAGGGAGAATAAATTGCAAAAGCATTTCAATCAACAACAAGAAATCATAATCAATAGAAAATATATATATCAAAGCATCATGAGTAACAAGGTTTACTGCCTAGCCCCTAAGAAAAGAACTTAGCCGCGGAACGGCATCATTACAACACTCCTCTTTTTCTAACTTCAATCAAATCTAACCCTAATTACCAAAATTACAAAGATGACTTCTTCTTCTGTCCAGGGGGCTTTATATAAGAGTGAGGGGACGTCTGGAGATGAGTGGAGGCCAAGAAACACGGTCTGGACATGCTTGTAGCAGTTATTCCCTAAAGGGCGCCTCTGCTTATGGACCGTATTAGCTGATACGGTCCGTATTCACACCATGTCGCTGAGGGGTTTAATGCGTATCAGGCTATCTCTTGGTCCGTATCCGGCTAGGTCCGTATCAACTAATATGGGCCGTAACAGAGCCTTAGTCGATGAGAGTGCTTATCCGATTGACCTGATTCTTGCTTCATTTGATGTGAAATAGTCCCAAAACCTGTTTTCTGCAATAAAACATAAAGAGGGTGACAGTAGCCTTTTTCCTCTAATTAATTAAACATAAGTGTGAGTTAATATGCAAAACCTAACCCAAAACCCTACGCAATTCATCATCATTTTGACTCTGATCATTCCCAGGAAAGACCAGGGGTTACAAGGACCGCTTAAGTCTAACCTTTCCTAGACAAAACCTTCTTCACCTCTGTACGAATAACAGCTCTTACTCAGGTACTTTATTGCTTCATCACATTCTTATATATACTTAACACTTTTTGAAAGATTAAAGAAAGAAAGCGTAAAGTAATTTGGTAATGTGAAAAGGTTCCTTTTGGCCAGTTATCATACAAGGAAAGAGATTTCCAGGAAAGACCAGGCGTCACAAGGACCACTTAAGTCTAATCTTTCCTCGACAGTACCTTCTTAACCTCTGTATGAATAACAGTTCTTACTCGGGTACTTTATTGCTTCATCACATTCTTAGATATACTTTAACACTTTCGAATGAAAGCGAAAAGAAAGCATAAAATCACATTTTATCTTTCTTAGTCGGAAAACCGAGCCAAGAAAATTAACAAAGCATAAAATCATATTTTACTTATTTTTCTTAGTCGGAAAACCGAACCAAGAAAATCACATTTTATTTGATTCCGTTATCACATTCTTTAATGTACTCAACACACCCGAAAACATAAAGAAAGCATAAAATCATATTTTATCTTTCTCAGTCGGAAAATCGAACCAAGAAAATCATATTTTATTTGGTTTAGTTTTAAGCTGCAAATCTAAGAATTCAAACCGATAAACTATTTATATGTATCAACTATACATAAGGTACAAAGATTTTAGAAAATCAATCAGCAGGAGAGCCTGTGCTCTGATACCACTGTAGGGTTGAACTTGCCGCTAAATTCTGTTTTACTTAGAATTTACCGCTTAATTCTGTTCAGCCTTATGGTGCGGAAAAAATGCAAAATCAAAATTTTACTTCTACCATAAGCCATAGGATCTACTCCTCGATTGATTTATAAACATGTATTTATTTAACACTTAAATAAATTAAAACAACGATTGTACCTTAATCCAAATTCGAATTGGATTTGCAGTTTGACTCGGTTTCATAGCACCACAAATCTAGTGCCTCTATCAGTATCCACCAGGAACTACCAGAGAGTTGGTACTTCTTTTGCCAAAAATACTATACCAACGGTATTCGAAAAAGTCGCTATTTGCGGTAAATCACTATTCACCGTAAATACGATTATTTCTGCGAAAACACTATTCACAAGAATAACTATTTTATTCTCACAAGAATATATATATATGGATTATCGAATTTTCTGCAAATCACTATTTGGAAGAAAATTAAAGTACGAATCGAATCGGATTCTAATTCAGACTTGGATTAGATTGTTATATTTTTCTCTTCACCCCTCCACCCTTTATATAGGGATTTGTGGCGGTTTCAAAAAGACCATTTTGCCCCTCTAAGGTCGGTTTCAAGGTGAAAAGACAAAAATGCCCTTGGCCCAAATTGAATTGATTTAATTTGGACTTTTTCAATTTAATTTAATTTGGACTTTTAATTAAATTCTAAATTTAATTTAGGCCCAAATTTCAAATGGACTTTTGGCCCAAAATATTAATTCATAATTAATATTTTAATCCATATTATATATATATAGAGATCGACTATGGTGAGTTGTGAAGTAAAACGTCGTTTTACTTCACGCTCGTACTCCATTTTGAAAATCTAAACAACTGATCCGAACCGCTCAACATGTTCTCCATATTGAAATGTGCTTGGAGACCAAATTTTACATTTTTTTGAATTTTTTTACTATTTATTAAGCTACTTTGAAAATCGCAGATCCGGGTGAACAGTAAAAAACAGTAAAAAATTCTGAACCATTTGATCAGCAATTTTCAATGTGGCTTAATAAATAGTAAAAAAATTCCAAAAAATATAAAATTTGGTCTCCAAGCACATTTCAATATGGAGAACATGTTGAGCGGTTCGGATCGGTTGTTTAGGTTTTTAAAATAAAAATATGAGCGTGAAGTAAAAATGACATCTTACTTCGCAACTCACCATAGCCCAGCTCTATATATATATATATATATAATTATTCTGAATAATTATATTTCTTGCGATTGCGATAAATTTATACGACATGTCGTACACGTTATAAATTTATTCCGGTTTAAGCATGTCATCTCCATGACATATATTTTATTTTTAATTATAATACTTTATAATTAATCATAAAATTTCTCTGATTACTTTCCTATTGGTGTGACCCGATAGGATCTGTGTTATGTTGGTAATAGAATTAAAACTCCTTTTAATTCTATAAATCATAAGAGGCATCTGGCAGAATACATTACGACTACCCAATTGACACAGATGATCTTGTACATTGCAATATCATGATCCAGTAAACAATTTACTCGTGTTAATTTTGTCTCATAGTATTATATCAGTTTCAAGGTAGGTATGTGTCATCCTTGCAAACTTAATCTTTTCTCGATCTTAAGTAGTTTTATCAAATATGATTAACTCTTTAATCATACCGCATGCAGATAATCCTACTTCATCAAAAGGCCTAGTGATACCATCACTCGTATTATATACGAGGGACAATAGTAGTCTTGGTGAACATCTCCCCTCCGCATAAGTTATGCATACTAGAATGTTATCTGTATAACTACTTTTTACGGATAGCATTGGACAACACTCACGAATACACACTTCCTATGTAGGAAAGACGAATACCTCATACTTTAGAACTTAACACTGAATGAAAACATTAATGACACGAACACAATCCATTTAACGTTTCATTTAGGGTCTGTCAAATACCATGTTCTCTAACATGTATCTGTGTGATTAAAATGACAACTTTTTGTTTATGGTTTGTAAAACTTAACCATCATTTAATCCACATACTAAACTTTGAATGGTTAATTAGTGTTCCTTACTAATTACCACGGTTAGAGACTGTTAAGAGTATTTATCATATATATTATGAAGTTTTACAATTTCAAGTCATGAACTCAAAATGATTAATAAATTCGATAAATCTCAAGGAACAAAATGATTAATCATCCATTATATGAACAAAATATATAGAATACAATTATCCTATGATTGACTTCTAGATTATTACACTAACATATACGACCTTTTAGGTATGTGGAGATCATTGTTATATAGTAGACAGAACTATGTATGCAGGGATATTATAAAAAGATTAAAGTGCAAAAGAAAGTCAAATCATAATGCAAAACAAAACATTAACATATATTAAAACATAATTAAGAATTCAAGTACAACCCTCACCCTATTGATGAGAAATTTAGCTTCTCATGGCCATGACAATAAAAGAAATAAATAAAGAGAACATAAATTACAACCTAATTGAAGATGAAAGAATCTCTGTCTCCTTAGAGCATCTCCATCGGCTTTCAAATGGAATTGCAAAGTCCACTCTGGCTCCGACGTGGCATTTCAATTAGAGCAATCACTGATTCAGCGGCCTTCCCAAATTTGCAAGCTTTTAAAATTTGCAAGCTTTCATTCGGCCTTTCATTTCGCTCAAAATCTTCAAATACGATCTCTCACGCTGCCGTCGTCGCTAAAATCTTCAAACTCCAGTTAAAATTTCCTCTCTTCTCCTTCCCCTTCCCGTCCACGTTCCTCTCTTACTGCATCCTCTCTCTGTGTCTCTCCAATGGCGGGCGTCTACGCGCCTCTCCGGCCAGGCGCCACCGCATCTACCTCCTCTACCACCGCTTTCGCCATCCGTGTTCTCCTCCTCCTCACCCTCCTGCCTCTCCTCCTTGCAGCATTCGCCTTTGTTCTCCAGTGGCGCGGTGGCCTCACCGACCCCACCTCCGCCTGGCCTACCGATCGACCACTTTCCCTGGCATGGATAACAGCCCTCTTGGATCCTCCCGTTCATTCTTCGAGACTGTATCTACTCACACCAACTCCAGTTCTGATTGCTCTGAGATCCTAAGCCGAGGGTCTTCGTCTTCTTTCCCCTTCTTTCGTTGCTGGAATTTCGAGGTCAGGCAGTGAGTACAGTTATGGTACCAGAAGAGAAAACAAGAGTAAAGGACCTGAGAGAAATGAGTGGCAGCTTGACAGGTATCAACCATTATCAGCAATTCCTTAAATCTACAAAAAATGTAACAAATCTATTAAAAAAATAGCAGGATGTTCAAAAGTGGTCCCTGCACTCCACAATTTCATTCCATTTAGCCCCTCTACTTTTAAAGGTTCAACAAGCTCAGTATTGTTTCAATTAGACATCTCCCTTAACTCTAGAAGTATGGAAGACATTTGGGTTTAGATAACTTATGCGAAGTGGACTGGAGAAAGATATAATGATTAAAAGACATTATTTTAGTATATAGGTCTTAATATTTCAGAAATCAGCCCTCAAACTTTGATAAATTTCTCTCAATTGTAAAAGTAATATCAGCTGTTACAGCAGACAGTAAATTTTTGACCAATTCTTCTCTTTCATCTGCTTCACTGCATTGGCTAAATCATGGCTCTGTAACTCTTCAGTGTCTTGAAATTTGAGAAACTCATTGCCACCATGTCCGGTCATGTAGAGAAGTATGTGGCTTCCTTCGTCACTTAAGAGACGTTTTGACCGGGGCACAGCTGCTTCATGTCTCCAAGTCAGTACACGCAGAAAATTCTCCACTGTCACTTCATAACCCCGGTAATCTACCTGTTTTATAAAAGCAAGTGGTTTAATGTACTGCAATAGTCCTAGTTTTTATTTTTATCTTGGCAACCAATATGGATACATTGTCCCTTCATGTTCTGTGCTTCATGCACAATGCCTCTTTAGAAACTAATAATATGATTGCAAAACCAGTCAAAAAATCATAATTAAACACATTTCTACTGTTAAGCACCCAAAATATTGAATAATCAGAAATTCATCATAATATTGTTTTTGGTTAATTTTGAAGCTTGATGGAAGCCTTAATATTTGTAATTTGAATGTGGCCGTGAGCACACTGCTGCTGCCGCCTCTGATGGCTCTCTCTATACATGGAGTCAGTCTACTAATTTATTCTTTATTGTTTGTTTCTCTAGTTATCTCTGTCTCACCACTTGATTGGTGTACATGAGTACATCGACAGTAATAATTTTATATTCTTATTGGTGCCTACCAAAGCTGTTAAAAATCACTGTCTATAAAAGCTTGTGTAAAATGCATTAAAGCTTGAATCTTTATTTATGGATCCCTAATCTTTCATCCAAATGAAGTACAAAGCTGATGCTTTAGAATCCATAGCATATCTGATATTTGTTTATCTTATGTCAGTTTGTACCAGATCAAGTAGATTTTGACACTCTGGCCATGTAAGAATAGATGCATTGAATATCATTTTCTGATGTAGGCAATTATTACCAAAAGTCCCCCAAGACTATGCAACATCTAAATTTGCATAAGAGCCAAGGAAAGAAAAACAAATGCATCATGAAAGAAAAACAAATGCATCTGAAAATTGTGAAAAGAAAAACTTGTGAAAGAGTAAACAAAATACATCATCTAACTTTATTCATATTAAAGACCTATCACTTCTACCTAGTCTCTTTAGCTCAACAATACCATCACTCATCACTCTAAACAAGATTTAAGCTTCCTTTGATACAATGCATATTGGTCGGCATCCAATTTTGAAGCGTCTATATTCAGTAATTGCATCTCCATTTTGTCTTCGTGCTGCCTCTTGTTCTCTTCGTGTTGCTGTTTTCTGTCCTCATGATATACTTTTTTCTCCTTGCGCAACTCTTCTATACTAGTAAGGAATCTGTTCATGTTTTCCGTCTTATCTAAATCAACAATGTTTTGGGGATCCATTGCATCCTTTTTTTTGAGACGAAGAAGCTTTAGCAGCCTTCCTTCCGATGGGTCTAGCTGGAGTCGCCAATGTTTCTGTTTCTTCATTACCAGATGTGTCACTGTCGTGTGAGTTGAATTCGGGGGATGTGGGAGTGTTAGTTCGCTTTCGACCGAGGCGTTTTGTTGAGTCGCTCTCTCTCATCCTTTCCATATAGCTAATCCATTTTTCTTCGTTCTTCAAAACTTCCCAACAGTGTAAGTACTTAAATGGAGCTCCTTCGTCTTGTTGATATAACACTAATGCTCTCATTTTCCTGTCCTCATCATTCAGACCACTTTCCCTCCGATTTATAATATGATCGAAACAGCCAACGAACTTGTTGACTACCTTGGACACTATATGCCAATGATTCTACATTGCCTGATGTCCTCTAGCCTTTTGATTTTGCTGTTTCTCATTATTATAATAACATTCTATGCGATTCCAAAAAATACGAATACCTTGGTTGACCCCTACCACAGGGTCTGTGCCGGCGTTGAGCCATGCGCTACATAGTAGTCGGTCATCTTCAACTGTCCAGCGGGTCTTCTCATTCGCCATGACTCTAATGCTCTAAATTTCAAAAACTATGAATGTACGTATACAACTGTTCTCTCATTGAGAACAAGGTTGTACGTTAGCATTTATAATGGAAATTCAATCTAAAATTAGGATCTGTTGAAAGCGTGCATCATTTTTTTAGGTGTTCCTATATTAAGTTTTCATCATGTAGTTAATTATAGTAATGTAATTATAGATCGCATAAATTTGGATTTGTTGAAAAGTAATTATATAATTATATATCGCATAAATTTGTTAATTATATACTGTCAATAGTAATTATTTTATCAATTAGTTAATTATATATCGCATAAATTTGGATACCTGTCAATAGTAATATATACACTGATATAAAATAAAGATATATTGTCAATAGTAAGGTATAATTATATACTGTCAATAGTAAGGTATAATTATATACCTAAACCAAAGTTAATTATATACTGTCAATAGTAATTATTTTATAAATTAGTTAATTATATATCGCATAAATTTGGATTTGTTGAAAAGTAATGTAATTATAGCATATCAATAGTAATTTAATTATAGCATATCAAAAGTAATTGCATGATCGATGATAGTGTTCATTCTTTTTTAAGCATATCAATAGCATTTTTCATAACACAATTTGCTAGTTATTTTCTTTAGTGCTGAAATGAGCTCTTCTTCCGAGGAATTGGATAATATCATAGAAGATCTATTGTTGCATCCTTATGTTGTGGCTTCGTTTTTTGATGATCCGCATGCTAGAAATAATCGATCCCTAAATAACTCCTCTTCCTCAAATCAACAAAAGAAGCCACGAAGGTATATTGAGAGGGATCGTGAAGAAGGTCACAAAAAGCTGTTTGACGATTATTTTTCTGAAAACCCCACATATAATGAGGAATTATTTCGTCGTAGGTTTAGGATGCGGCGTAACTTATTTCTTCGCATAGTAGATGCTGTTACTACACATGATCCATATTTTCAGAATAAGCAAGATGCAACTGGTAGACAGGGTCTATCACCCCTACAAAAGTGTACAGCAGCAATGCGAATGCTAGCCTATGGTATTGCTGCTGATGCCGTGGATGAGTATATTAGGATTGGCGAAAGCACCGCAATTGAGTGCCTTAAGAGATTTGTACGTGCTATTATCGTTGTATTTGGTGATGAGTACTTGCGAAGGCCAAATCCAGAAGACATTGAACGATTACTTCACAAAGGGCAACAACGAGGTTTTCCAGGTATGTTAGGTAGTCTAGACTGTATGCACTGGAAATGGAAGAATTGTCCGGTTGCATGGCATGGCCAATATCTTAGAGGAGATCATCATAAGCATCCAACCATTATGCTTGAGGCTGTTACGTCATATGATTTGTGGATATGACATGCCTTTTTTGGTCTTCCAGGTACATTGAACGACATCAATGTGTTAGATCGTTCTCCACTTTTCCACGAGGTCTTAGAAGGTAAGGCCCCGGGAGTAGCCTTCACTGTTAATGGAAATAATTACAACTTGGGTTATTACCTCACAGATGAAATCTATCCCAATTGGGCGACATTCGTGAAGTCAATCCCATTACCTCAAGGAGCCAAGGCTCAATTATTCGCAAAAAAACAAGAGGCTATTAGGAAAGATGTTGAGAGAGCGTTCGGGGTACTTCAGACACGTTTCGCTATCATTAGTGGTCCGACACGGTTGTGGTGTAAGGTGACTATATGACAAATTATGAAAGCTTGTGTAATAATGCATAATATGATTGTGGAGGATGAAAGAGATAAATATGTTGATGATGATAATATTTGGTCGGATGATGAAGCTAATGGTATTGTATCAAAGTCGAAAGTTTCTCGAGGCTGTTCTTTAGAATTTCAACAATATCTACGCAATCGTTTAAAAATTCGTAATAGATCAACAAATCAACAACTAAAAGAGGACTTGGTTGAGCACATATGGAACCATTTCAGAAGTGAGGATACTTATTGATTTGTCTTTCCTACAAAGGCTTATACTGTTTTTGTTTGTTGTCTTTTGTTTTTTGGCTTATTTTTTGTGTGTATTCTTTGTTTCAAGCAATCTGTAACTTTTGTTTTGGTTTTTTATTCCCTTAATAAGATGTATGAAACTGTGACAGCTTTATCAGTTACGAGAAGAGTACGAGTCAATTGTAATGAAACATGATATAATGTAGTCGCATAAATTTGTATGTTCTTTTTTCTTAGATGCATATTGTACCATTGGTGCAAATTATTTGTAATATTTCTTAAATGCATATTGTATATTGTAATATTTCAAGTAATATTTGTAATTATTTGTAATATTTTTTATTTGCATATTGTACCATTGGTGCAAATTATCTGTCTAATGCTTTAATAAAAGGAAATAAAAAAGGATTTGATATCGGTCAACAGAAAGAAATATCGATCAAAGCTTTTTCAATGGATTTGGTATCGGTCAACGAAAGAAAGAAGGAAAAAAGTTGCTAGCGTGGCATAAATGCAATTGATTAGCAATTGCATGGCTGTAGAGGATTTGAAATTAAGTTTGAAGATAATTTCATTTTACACTTTGACAGCTATTTGCAATTGCATTTCAATTTAATGAATGGAGATGCTCTTAGATGACACTTTCTCTTGCTTGACTTCCAATAGCTATCATTTGATGGTCGGGTTGTGATTAGAAACAAATCCAAACTTTCCATTTATACAAAAGGAAACAAAATCAGAATTTTGCATCTAACCGTTACAATGGTTAGATCAAAGTATGATGAAAGTCTGCTTTATTCGTTTAATCATTTTAATTAACCGTTCACACGTTACACCTTACACTCAGATCATGAGACTTTGAATTTTATCCGTTTGGACCGAACTAGATATCGATTAATTGTGGTGTCAAATTATTTGAGTTAGATTTATAATTTGTTGGGTTGTTTTTGGGTCAGGTAGATTTAAAACCAATAATCTCTCGTAATTTAGGCAGTTTAGAATGAGATTGAGAGCATCTACATTCCTAAAACTATTAGAGTTTCTAAATAACTATTAACTGTTTTTTAGAAATTAAACCTCTCTTCAATTTTAAGCCTCCACATTCCTGAAACTAAAATTAGAGTTTCCTAATTGCCACGTCACAGGTTATAAAATTTCTTATTAAGATATATTTGCAAGAGAAAGGAATCTCAGCGAATCATTTCGCCACGTCACAGTTTATAAACGATTTCTTATTAAGAAACTATTGAGCAAAGTTGCTAAATAAGAAATTCATCCACATCTCTGAAACTGGTTTAGCAACTGCCACATCAGATTAGAAACTCTAAGAGTTTCAGGATGTAGATGCTCTGATACATGGAATTTATTATTTATGTCGGTCGGACCAAAATTTGAGAGAGCTATTTTTGCAATATCTTTACAGACGGAGAAACACAAGACTCGATTAGTATTCACTATTGCCTCGTCCCCAGACGCAGACGGAGAAACAAGTCTCGTACAGACTACAGACAGAGCAAACACAAAACTCGTTTCAAACTCGTATCTACATCAACGGTTTAGATCCGGCTGGCTTCCTTTCTCTCAGTCTCATCTCTCCCTTAACCCTTTATCCTTCGCCATCTGATTTCTAGGGTTTCTTCCTCCCATCTCTAAATCCATGGCGGAGGTTATCGACATGTCCGCCGGCAACCTAGATCGCCACCGTTCTCCCTCTGGCGGTGACGAATGTCCTTCCAATCCATTACCTCCCCCTCCACCTGGGCCACCCCCTCGCAAGCGCGACCGTGAGGAACCAAACCCTAACCCTAACCCTAACCCTAGATCCTCCTCTCCTTCCCTCCATCCTCCGCCTCCTCCAAATTCGAGGCCGGATCGCTTCCTACGAGACAGGGACCGAGATAGAGACAGAGAGAGGGATAGGGATCGCGACAGAGACAGAGATTTCTATAGGAGGAGGAGTCCCAGCCACAGCCCCAGTCCACCGCCTTACAGCCACCGCGAGCGTCGCCGGTCTCCGCCGCTCAGGCGACCGTCTCCGACTTATAGTCCACCGCCGTACTATAATAAACGGTCCAGAAGGGATGATGGAGGTTTTGATAGGAGAAGGGGGAGCCCTAGAGAGGATAGAAGGTGAGGATGAGAGAATTTTTAGGTTTAGATAAGTTTGTTGCTATTCCTTTTCCTCTCTGTTACTGTTGGATACATTTTCTGTGATGTACATATTTTTTGTAAACAAAGTATAGTTTGAAGCATATATCACATGATGTCCTCTCCAGCCCGTGTTATGTAGACTTACCGGGTAAAAAATTGATTGGGTGTCAGGTTATCTTAGATTCTTTTTACATGCTAAAATGAAATATGTTTCTAATATACAAGCACAAATTCCCTTTGATCATGTTAAAGTGCAATAGTTAGGTTTTGGAACTTTTTCACATAATTTTGGATTTCATATGCAGTTTAGAACTGGTACCGTATGCAATCCTGAGATGTTAAATTTTAATTTCTGTTCAGATATGGTTATGAATTTGGCGGAGGCAGAGGTGGCTTTGGTGACGACAGACCTCATGGCCGTTTCAATCGTAATTCTGGTAATATATTATAGTTCTTTATGTTGCTAACTTCATCTCTTTTGAGGCTTTGTCAAAATTTGGTTTCTTTTGTCAACCTTTCGGAATGATCGAGCTAATGAAATCTTCTCTCACTAATCTTTAGACTGGTCTGATGTGGGTTTTGGTGGGTATGGTGATGCTCCAATTGCTTCTCAGAGGTTTGTTCAAATAAAATTTTGTGTTTTCTCATAGTAATTGGTCCACTTTGACTAATCCTTTTTACTTTCTTGGGTGACTAGAATAAACTTTGAGACATATTTTGAAAGCCTATCCCTTTGAATATTATTCTATACATAACACATTCCAATTAAAATGGAATTGGTTTTTAAACCATTATTTGAAGCCACTTCTAGCCATTTTTGGAGATACAAGGATCAATAGAATCTACAAAATGAAGCCCTGAAAGAGATTCAAGATTAATATAATTTAAAAAATAATTTAAACTGGTTTCCTCTCTCTACCCTTCTCTAGTGATGTCTTAGAAATAAAATTTCTACACCTACTATTTTTGTTTTCATTTTTAAATATGTTTCTTTAGTGGAATATCTTCTTGAAATCTTTTACACTTTAATGTATTTTTAATATTTGTTTTTCTCAGGGAAGGACTGATGACTTATAAACAGTTTATCCAAGTGCTTGAAGATGATATTCTACCAGCTGAAGCTGAGCGGCGGTATTCCCATAACTTATCATATAGATACACCTTTCTCTTGCATTGAGTTAGTTTTATAATTACATATAAATCCAACATCAATTGGGTTTACTAGAAAGCAAAATAATTTTTAAGGATTGAAGTTTCTATGAGATGATGGTAAAATTATCAAAGATGCAATGCATGAGATGTTTCCCAATGGTGCAACCATGCTATGTTTCTCATAATAAACTGGTTACTTGGAGAGTATCTTGTTTGGGCATAATTGTTGAAAGCTGTTATTGCAGGTATCAAGAGTATCGTAATGAGTATATTACAACTCAGAAGCGTGCTTATTTTGAACTACACAAGGAAGAAGATTGGTAATTACCTCTTTTTGGTACTAAGAGATATGTCTATTTACTTGACTGTTAACGACTGACGAGCATGATTTATTCATCTTTTGACATTTTGTAGGCTTAAAGAGAAGTATCATCCCACCAATCTTGTGTCTGTTATTGAAAAGTAAGCTACTTGCTAACATGAGTATAAATTTTTGGAACTATTAAGTAAAATTGAATTATTCTTTGTATCCTTGCAACTTCTGTAAGGTGCCAAATAAACCTGCAAGGAAATCCTTGCATACCTGAAATAACTCCTGAAGGAATCCTCTCTACACTGTTTACAAAAAGAGCATCATTTCAAAGAAGAAAGGTAGGGTTGTGTTGAGTACCTTTAGAGGAAAATGAGGGAGACAAGCATTGTACATTGAATGCTTTCCAAAGAAAATATATATTTTGTGTTGTAGTGTGCACTGTATTAAGAAGGCATCGAATCTCCCATATTTTTGTATATTTATAACTTCCTTTCAATCCTTTAATTAACTTGCTTACAACTTTCAATTAAAGGCGCAACGAGCAAGCAAAGTCTCTTGCAAAGGAGCTTCTTTCTGATCTCCAGAATGGCACGCTTGACATGTGAGAATTCCTATTTCTTGTGGTCTCTCTTGTTCCCCTCTGTTTTGTTTATCTATTAGCCGTGACACTGTTATTTCTACTGCAGTGGTCCTGAAAAAGTTCCAACCAAACAAGCAGAAGAAAGTGATGCCAATTCAGATGAATCTGACTCGGGGGGCAAGAGAAGAAGGCGCACAAAAGCCAAAGACAAGGACCTATCTTCGGCCCCTCGTGCTCACCCTATCAGTTCAGAACAACACAGAATCCAACTTGACATTGACCGTTCTCAATCCCTGGCCCGGAAGCTGGATTCTGAGAAGGGCATTGAAGGCAACATCCTTGCAGATCTTGATAAGTCTGAGGGTGGTCCCATGGGCCCTATCATCATCATACGCGGCCCGTCTACTGTTAAGGGGCTTGAGGGAATTGAACTACTGGATACCCTTTTGACTTACCTGTGGCGTGTGCATGGCATAGACTACTATGGCATGAAGGAGAGTCATGAAGCTAAAGACCTACGCCATATCAGAGGGGATGCAAAAGCTGGCTCTGGGTCTGATGAGTCTGGTTCAGATTGGGTGAAGAGGTTGGATTCACTCTGGAAAGAGAGAATAAATGGCCAGGATCCATTGGTGGTGCTGTCAGCAAAGGATAAGATCGAGGCCGTGTCAGGCGAGGTTTTGGACCCACTCACTAGAAAGATAAGGGATGATAAGTATGGGTGGAAATATGGGTGCGGTGCAAAGGGGTGCACCAAGTTGTTTCATGCGCCTGAATTTGTACACAAACATCTTAAACTGAAGCATCCTGAACTAGTGGTTGAACTGACGGCTAAAATGCGCGAGGAAATATATCATCAGAATTACATGAAGTATGCCTTTTGATCTTTTTTTCCTTCTTCCTAGTTGAATAGTTAGGCTGCAGAGTGTAGACTTTTGCTACCCATTTTGCCACGCAGTTCTCTTTTTTGCTAATTAACAGGTTCCCATTAGTCAATGTTTTGACCAGAACCTCTTTACAGAAGCCTTAAGAAACAATGGTGAATTCAGCCAGCCAGTAAGCCGCAGAGGGCCAACACTTGCACAGACTAAACCAAAGATCTTTGCGTGAGAAATGGTACTTTTGCACCAGCAACTGGTGTGTATTGGTACCAAACTACCAAATATTTATAGTCCTCTACCTTACTAGGGCAGTGTTCCTCATTTCTACGGTACTGACTACTGAGATCTTGAGATTAATATCATTACTTGTTTGATGCAGTGACCCTAATGCACCAGGTGGAACACCTGTTATGCAACAACCTGCCCCGGTATGCTATTGTTATTCCTTTACATTAATTTCCAGCCTATTGAAAATAATAATGTGTTGCAGAAAAGTTGAATTCACTTTGTTGTTTTGGTCTGACTTGTTTAAACCAGTATTATGAATTCGGGTGCCAACCTTCTTGCGAGTAACATAGTATCACAGCAAGATTTTCTGGTGCTGCCTAGCTTGTTCTATGCTGGGCTTCTTGTACCAGCAATGCTGCTGCCATTTGTATGGTGCTTCATTTGAGATGCTAACCTCTAGTGCTGAGCTAGACAAGGCATAGAGCCTCAATTAAACGACAACCCAAAAATGACCCTGAAGTCTTAGATTTTTTTAGGTGTTTAATCTTAAAATGGTTTTAAATATCAATGTGTAATTGCTGTAGCTGGATAGAATGAGACGGAGGCCACCTCTAGCGAACCGACTAAGGGACGAGCGTGGGGGCCCACGCAGGGATGAAGACCGAGGCAACAAAAGGAGAGCTGAGGGTTCTCCTACCCGTGAAGGAGATGAAGCTGAGGCAAAGAACGGTGATGATCCCATGTTTGATGCTTTTGGTGGGCGGGGCCCACGTGGAGGTGGTGCACCTTTCCTGGCTGAGTTCCCTCCTCCACCTATTCTCATGCCTGTCCCAGGCGCTGGGTATGCCATATAATCACCTTTTTTATGGTTTTTTTTTTCTAGTAAGACAATATTGTTTCATTAATTTTCATCTTGTATTTAAATCATGTTTGTCTACTTTAATATAGTTTAGTTTTCTTTTTCTTTTTTCTATGCCTTTCCCTTATCTGTAGTAAGTTCTTAATATTTGGAGGTATCTAGGGAGAGGACTGTAAAATAGTGAAAAATTTACATGTAGCAAGCCACTGCGTTCTTTGTGTGTTGTTGCATCAGGTTCCAAATGGTTTTCTAAATGAACTGTCTTGATTACTCAAAGAAGTCAAGTTAAAATTTCTGAAATCACAACAATCAGGCAACCATAAGAACAAAAACAGCGATCGGCATTACTCTTTCAGTAGATATTGCTACTATTTTGTACGACAATGCTTGTTTTCTTGGTTTTCAGTTTTCATTTTGTAAATTCTTTTATTTGTGCAGGCCGTTGGGGCCTTTTGTGCCAGCTCCACCAGAAGTAGCAATGCGGATGATGAGAGAGCAAGGTGGTGGCCCAGCTCCCTTTGATACTTCCAATGGGGGCCCACCTGCTATTGGTGGTGGTGGTGTTGGTGGCAGAACGGCAGGGATGCTGGGTGTCCCACCTGTCATTGGAGGTTCTGCACCCCTTATTGCTATTCCTCCAGCATTTCAGCACGATCCCCGTCGCATCCGAAGGTCTTACACTCCCTCTCCCTCTCTCCACTTTACCATCCATGCAAATGCATATCTGTGTGCGTGCGTGGATTGTTTGTTTCCTTTGTAGTGTATGTCTGTGTATGCATATATTAAACAAGTATAAATTTTGGACAGGGGCACTCTTAGTATATATTGCAATACAGTGTGGTATTAGAAGTTGCTACAATTTTATAAATTACAACAAACCCTTTTTGTGGAGAACCTCCAAAAAGTTGCATTAGAAGCTACAAGAACCTGGTTGCCTTTTGTACTAGCATTCTGACATAAATGTTTCCGTTTTTTGGTGCAGTTACCGAGATCTTGATGCTCCTGAGGATGAAGTGACTGTCCTAGACTATAGGAGCTTGTAGGCTGTGTATTTTATGCATATGCCAGGTCCAATTGATGATATAGCTGTTACGTGATGGATTAAGACCTGTTCTTGCATTCTGGAACCCTATTTTGTGTAAACTTTGTTGTGGATCATGCTGGAGCCCAGTTCTGCTTAATTTATGTTTTGTACTATAGATAATAGTTTTGTAATGTGCGACAGTGACAGTGCGAGATCATTTATTTGTTTTTTTTTTTGTTTTGTTTTTTTTTTTGCATTAGACATGCCCGTAGGCTGATACAAATTACATCTCTTACATCCAAAGCACGTATGATTTGAGTCTATCTATCAAGTGCCTTGCACCTTCCCAATTACAAATTCAGCATTGGGTATGTATACCCTGTATAAGTCTCTCCTATCCTGCTACCTGCACGTGCTAGCTTCCGCCTCATCATTGAGCCGCCTACTAACATAGTGACATTCGTATCCTGTCTCTTTGATCAACCTCCACACGTCATGCATTTTCTTATAGGCCCGCCAGTCTGCCTCTATTGGTGGTTGTAGCTCCATGCATAGCTTAGCAACTGTCTGACAATTGGTATAGAAGGTACAAGTTGCCATACTTGCCTCTCTCGCAAACAGTATAGCCTCCTTTAAAGCTTCTGACTCAGCTTGTATAGCACAACACACATTCGCCCTTGCTGTTCTATAGGCCACCAATTCCTCACCTTTTTAAAAAATGAAACCAATGTTGCCCATCCAGGAATGAAGCCACGACCCGTCAACATGGCAAGAGTACTCTATTTCACCATGGTTTGGGGTCCTCACTTCCCATGCTTGCGTCAGATTCATTCTTTTAGAGGCTGTTATTACCGATTTTGCTTTAATTGCATTGTAGTACCTGAGAGAAAAGTCCCAAACATGGGCACCTGCCTTCTATACCTTTTGTCATTTCGACATCGCCAGATTGCCCATATTGTGTCCACCACTCCCACCCATTGATCGTCAGCTATGTGGTCTGCCATGTCACAAAGAATCGTTGCCACATCCGTCCCCAGTTCTTTTGTTCGCATCGCCATCGGCCCTGCTAGCCAACATGCCCTTGCAAACGGGTAGAGGAACATCATGTGAAGCATGTCTTCCTCTTCCCATCCGCAATTTGCATAGTCCGGGTCCCCTTTTGAGGTTCTTGCTCTGATTGTATGTCCAAGTGGAAGTGCATTGTTTACCACTTTCCATAAGAACAAACGCAACCTGGGCACGATCCCTTGCCTTTTCCATATCACCTTACAGGTTCTTGCCTGACTTGCCGCTGAGCCATTATTTGGCTGCAGCACCGTTCCCCTGAGGGCCTGATACGCCTTTTTGACGGAGAAATGGCCATTCGTGTTAGGGAGGAAAACTAGAGTGTCCTCCCCTGCTTCTTGGCTTGGTGGCTTCAGCTCTGGCACGACCTTCATGCATGCCTAATAACCAAGGAGATCTATGAGTGTATGTGTGTCCTATATACCAGTTTCTTGGTTGGTAAGCTCCTTCACGCACATGTGGCGCTGTTGTGAATTGCCCCCTGCTGGGCTCATGCTTCCCGGTATCCAAGGCTGCGAGAAAAACTTGCATAGCTCCCCATCCCCAATTTTCCACTGTACCAGAGGTCCTAACTTTTCCCGCAGTCTCATAAGATTCCTTCACAACACAGAACACCGATATGTCCTTTTAGAGGTCCATATCTCTGACCTTGGTAAGTATTTTGCTATCACAATACTGACCCACTGCGCCTTGGACCCACTAGTCACCTGCCATAATGCTTTTAGCAACAGAGAGTCATTTACTGTTTCAAGATCCCTGATAGCAAGGCCACCTGCCTCAAGTGGTTGTGTGATGCGGTCCCATGCCACATAGGCCAGGTAATGTTTTTTTATCCGTTGCCCCCCCAAAAAAAGCCCCTGATAAGCCCAGTAAACTGTTTAATCACAAAGTTTGGTATTTTAACTGTCCCCATGAAGTATACCAGAATGGACTACAAAATAGATTTAATCATCACTACCCAGCCTACCTGCGACAAGATTTTGCTTTTCTAGGTCTGCAATCGTATGAGGTTGTTGTTGTAGATATTGGAGCTCCCAGGTATCTACCTGGCTTGTTTTCAGGCGGAACCCCTAGAATTCTTTGTATTTCATCTCTTTGTGCCTCATCTGTAGCCTTACTAAACCACATCGAACTTTTTTACGGACCTATAAGTTGTCCTGATACTGCAGAGAAACGGTTCAAAGCAGTGAACAATAGCTGGGCCTCACTTTCTTTTGCTGCCCCAAAGAGTAAGAGGTCATCCGCATAGACGTAACTGGTGAGTGGTTCCACCTGGGGGGTTAATTTGACACCCATCAACTTGCCTTTTGCCACCTGATATTGTTCTCAGCATAGCAGATCCATACCTAGTATAAACAAATAGGGGCTTAATGCACAACCTTATCGAAGCCCGTATTGCGGTTTGAAGTACCTGTCACCTCGCACGTTTAACACCACAGAGTATTCGGTTGATTTGACACACCCCATTATCCATCCAATCAGTTTGCTTGTGAATTTGTATAACTGCATTACCGTTCTCAAATAGCTCCAATCTATTCAATTGAAGGCTTTCGAGAGGTCCGCCTTTAAACATAACTCCTTGCGGGTAGACCCTTTTAGTTTGAAGGACTGCAACACTTCTCGGAGCAAAATTACATTGTCCGATATGTTCCTTCCAGGGATGAAAGCAAACTGTGCGCTTGATATACACCCTCCTATGAACGGTTTAATTCTGAGCGCTATGAGTTTTGATATGATCTTGTACACCAGGTTGCAAATGGATATTGGCTTAACGTGGCCGACCTCCGAGGTCTCTTCCTTCTTTGGTATTAATACAAGGCTTGATCTTGCTATTTTGGACTTCATCAGGCCCGTTCGAAAATAGGCCTTAACCTCCTCTATCATTGTCGGCCTAAACAGATTCCAATGCAACTATACTGTCCTTACGTTGAAGCCATTAGGGCCTGCCGTTTGTCTGGGCCAAGAGTCATGAGTGCATTGTGTATCTCCTGGTTTGTTGGGTCCGCTATGAGCTCGTGCAGAACAAATAGTGGTATTTGAGGGAGCCCTTCAAGCAGTACCTGATCATAGAAAGAAAACACATTAGTGCGGTTACTTTTGGTATATAGACTCGTGAAGTGGTTGACAAATGTCTACCTTATCCTCTTATCTTTTGTCTCCCAATCACCATTTGCATTTCGGATCGATTTGATGGTATTCCTTGTTTTTCGGTTGACAGCCAATGCATGGAAGAAGGCAATGTTGTTATCGCTGTTACACCAAAAGGTATAGTACAAAGTTTCAGTACAGTAAACTGTACTTTTTAACCTTTATTACACTTTTCAGTTCAGACTGCAAGTATACAATCCTATCGAGTAGTATAAATTCGGGTATCGATCACAGGAACGGTTCAAGTATTAACTAGAATTCTACCTAAATTAAATAAAGACTAGAAGTTGAAAAATGTTGGTTTTTGTTCTTAAAGTTCCTAACAATTCAATCACAGTAAATAAATGCAAGAAAGAAAATAAACTTGGTTTAATTCAGATGTAAAAAGGCGTTTCCAGGGTTATGACTTCATCTCAGTTCTACCTCGAGGTGCCCGGTCCGTGTAGTGTCCTACACGGGCCGTGTCCAGTGTACACGGGCTGGGTACTGTCGTACACGGTCCGTGTGGCCCTCGAGTGAATGCAGCAGTTATTGTTTCTTTTTGTTGTTCCTTTGTGTAGGGTTCTACTGACCAGACCTAATGTTTCTAAACCTCAACTGTCGTCTGTTGGTTCATTAACTTGGTATGGAATTGCAATATGTGCCCTCGTCGGGTTCTAGACCTCAACTGTCGTACGTTGGTCTGAATTACCTAGTTGCTTGTTTGGTATACTAAAGGTAACCTCATTCCGTCGATATGAGGAAATGTTCACCTGTTGGCTAATACTTTGGTTTCACCTTCCGGATCACTAATCCTACCTCATGTACTTAGTTTGGTTGAGAGATTATAAGGGCCAAAGTACCTTCTAGATGTGCGCATTCATCTAGTGGTAAACCAATAAAAATCAAACAACTTAGACTAAGCAATTAAATCAAACACAATCAAGCAAACACAAATTTCAACAAAAGAATCCAATAACTAACATGCAAAACAAAACATTCGATTACATCACAACCCTAGAAACTAAAAGTCTACTCTAACATGATTAAAAAGCAAATAAAACAGATAAAGATAAAGGAGTTCATAGAAAAACTCGAAGAACAATGAAGATCCGTCGAAAACTCGCGTCTTTCGCTTCTCAACTTCGTCTCCAAGCTTAGCCGCCAATTCCCCAACCCTAGAAGATGCTTCTCTGCTCCAGAATACCCCTTCTGGTGCAAGAAATCCCGTTTATATGCTTTTCTGGCCGACCTTCCTTCAATTAGCCTTATTTCCAAATTCTGGATCTGTTTTCGGAAATGCTTGACACGGCCCGTGTGAAATGCTACACGGACCGTGTACCTGTGTGTCTTCTATGGTCGAGTCAGCGGTTATCTGTGGTCGTGTCATCGATCGAGTCGAGTTGACACGGCCCGTGTGAAATTATACATGGACCGTGTACCTGTGTCTCTAGCTCAGATTGTAGATCTTCTCTCAAGCTTTCTGAAAAGTGGTTATACACTCAAAACGGAGTTACGAGTCAAAATCTATGACCGTTTTAATTTCAGGTGCTGAGATTGGTGTCCTAGTCGTGTCTGTGGTCGGGCAGGGTTGTACGGTTAGCATAAGAAGGTACACGGACTGTATATAAACCTTCAAATTCCAGATTCTTCCTCGGTTTCGCCCTTTTTCTGCAAAGTAAGAACAAATGCGCAGCAGTACCACATTCTATAGATATTCAATGAAATAAACACGATTTGACAGTTCTAAACACAGGTTTTGGTACAAAATACGGGTCAGAATATAGATAAGTTTGCGAGCTATCAATCGCCAAACAACGCCCATTGTACTCTGGACCGCTGGTACCAAAAATGCTCTTGGAGTTCTAAGCATTTCTGGTATTGCACTTGCAATGCATTCTCCTCACTCGGATAAACTTGATCAGGTGGCCTGCTGTGTAACACTTTCATTTGATCCTCAACTTCCTTGAACATTTCATGTGGTGACTTTGTTTTCTTTAACCAGGCCTTCACTCCCGATTTGAAACTGGTCTGTACCTGATGCCAATCTTGCTGCCCTGCCTCACAGCTTTGTCACATACCTCAATAAAATCATCTTTAAGGAGCCACCAATTCTCACATTTAAAATTTGGTTTAGCCCTTCTCGAGTTTGATTCTGTTCTAAGTAGGATCGGTATATGGTCACTTTGAAAATGCGGTAAGTGAAAGACTGATGCATTCGAAAATTGCATGGTCCAATCAACATTTGCCAAGGCCCGATCCAGTCTTTGTGAGATGTTGTCCCTCCCGTGATGACCCAGATCTATCAAACTGGATGAACTAATCCAAGCCCGAAAAGATCTGTTTGACATACTCAATCGTTGCTTCCCGCCTGACTTTTCTGTGACCGTGGTGATCACATTAAAGTTCCCCACTAAGCAAACTGGTTCATCTCTTTCCTTGACATACTCCTCTAACTCCTGCTTTATCAACGGGTTGTCTACCCGATTCAAATCCCCATATACTCCTATACAAATCCAGTCTCTTTTTGGTCTTTTTTCTGTTATTCTTGCCACTATCATATTCTTTTTTCCTTGACATACGAGTTGTTGCCCATGGTTTGGATGGGTGGTATTATTCCACTTTGTTCCAAATTAATTTTATAAATTCTACTTTACTAGATGTCATTAATTTGATATAAAAGTGATGGAAAATTAAAATTTTGTAATTTTGGGCAATTAAATTTTAAGTAAGGCATGAGGATGAATTAAAGAATAAATAGTCAATTTATGGTTTCTAATAGATGTTGTATGACCTTTAAATGTTTAAATGGTTCATATGAATATTAGAAAATGATTTATATTTACTTATAAATTTTAGAAAGTCATTGTGGCAGGGATGGCCCATGTTAATAATTTTTTACATATGTTTGCCCATGCAGGGATGGCACAAAACATATCACATATCACATAAAATATAATATCGGAGTCTTTTGGCAGGGGCTGGCTCTCCCACAATTTTTTACATGGGCATATAAGAGACAATTGCATGGATAAGCAGCACGTATTTACATGGGTTATGTTTTACATGATACACCCCATGCAAAAAGGTATACGAAATCACAAATGCCAATTCTTTTTCATGGTTCCATAACAACCATGCAACAAACCTGTGCTACCCTTGCTACAAACTCAAATTCTGGTAGTGAGTAAAATGAATGAATTATATCCTAAATATTATAATATGACTGAATATTTCAATAAGAAAATTTTAAGTTAAATAGGAATATCATTAATAGTTAATTGGGAGTTTTTTATTCACTTAGATTGACATCCATCACATACTATCCGATGAAAATGTTTAGATAAAAAATAGTTTAAGTGGTGGGACTGTTCCCAACATGTAGATTGTGCTAAATAACCCACAATGGAAGTTCTAGATTTTGAGGTCTTAATAATCAAATATGGTACATTCTGGTAGCAGTGAAATCTGATCCAAACCAGAATCCCACATAATTATCCAATTTTCAACTTGACCTATCTGATTTATTCTTTTTCCTTTTCATCAGTACTTGATTCGTGCAAAATGACTAAACAACAATCCAGTTTATCCTCCCCGATCCTATTCAAACATGAGCAATCTGAAACCAATTTGACCCAAAGCCAGATATGAAGCCTGTACAATACCTGACCCAAATCATGAATCTGCCCAACCTGATAATTTTGTTGGCACACAAGTGCCACATGACTTAAGTCTTGACCAGTTAGAAATGATAAATGGAAATTGGAACGTAATCGCACCCAAGTTGCAAAATTGACCCAAATCTAAAATGACTTCAAAACTAAAATAATATTGACAAAAATATTAGAATTATATAAGATAGAACACAAACATAAGCACTCCCATGAAGCTCCCTTCCCTCCCTTTGTTTTATTACTTTCAGAAAAAATATTACAGAGTATTTTTTAGATGCATTCATTCATGAGCAGCACACCTTCATATATCCTCTATTTCAAAACATAGAAAGTCATACAAGATATAGAAAGCAATATTCACCCTAACAAATCTAATTACAATCTCTATCAATTAGACAGTAGCGGCATATAAGGTAATACCAATTACCTCTTCATGTTATTTCCGATATCAACATATTTGATTGCCCAAATAATATTATTTCCTTCATTTAAAGATCCTGTAGATATTCAATCGTGTCATGGTGCCTATTCTGACACTCCCATCACTATGACACATAGATATCCTTCATCATTAGTTTTCCTAGAGCCATGTTGAACTCTTTACTAGCTACTGCTTTGGTGAGAATATCTACAACTTGTTTATGTGACCTCACAAATGGCAAAGAGATAACTTTTGAATCAAGTTTTTCTTTAATAAAATGTCGGTCCACCTCAATATGTTTGGTTCTATCGTGCTGTACCGAATTGTGAGAGATGTCAATTGCAGCCTTGTTGTCACAGAATAATATCATTGGGTCTTTTGGTTCAAACTCGAGTTCAGTGACCAACTTCTTTTACCACAAAAGTTCACAGATGCCTTTTAATATGCCCCTAAACTCTACTTTAGCGCATGGAAGTGCCACCACATTCTGTTTCTTACTCCTCCAGGTCACTAGATTACCACCCACAAATGTAAAGTACCCAGTTGTAGATTTTCGGTCAACAATGTTACCAGTCCAATCAGCATTCGTGTATCCCTCAATGTTGGTATGCCCATGTTTTCCAAATGTTATGCCCCTACCATGACTTCCATTGAGATACCTAATTATTCTCATCACAGCATCCATGTGCTCTTCTTTTGGATCATGCGTGAACTAACTTACAACTCCTACTGCATATGCTATGTCAGGTCGTGTATGTGATAAGTATATCAATTTTCCTACTAACCTCTGATATTGTTCTCTGTTAGTAGGCAGTTGACCAGAATCAACACTAAGTTTCAAATTCTAGACCATTGGTGTGTCTGCTGGTTTGCAATCAAGCATGCCAACTTCGGTTAGGAGATCAAGAATGTATTTTCTTTGAGACAAAGAAATACCTGTTTTGCTACGAGAAACCTCTATGCCCAAAAAATACTTCAAGCCACCTAAGTTTTTCATTTTAAACTCCTTGCTCAATTTTCTCTTGAGTTTCTCAATTTCAATCTCATTATCTCTAGTAATAATCATGCCTTCCACATAGATTATTAAAATTGCAATCTTACCTCTCGTCTTTTTGAAGAACATTATGTGATCTGAATCTCCCTGTTGATAATTATAGCTCTTCACCGCCATGCATAATCTTCCAAACCATGCTCTAGGTGATTGCTTGAGTCCGTACAATGCCTTCTTGAGTTTGTAAACTTTGATTCGTGAACCACGATCTATGTAACCTGGTGGCATATCCATATAAATCTCTTCTTTAAGATCACCATGTAGGAAGGCATTCTTAACATCAAATTGATGCAATTGATTAGAGTCAAAATGATGATAAATTACGTAAGGTTTTGGCTTAGGTTTTGCATATTATCTCACACTTATGTTTATTTAATTAAAGAAAAAGGCTACTATCACCCTTCTTTATGTTTTATTGCAGAAAATAGGTTTTGGGACTATTTCACATCAAATGGAGCAAAAATCAGGTCAATCGGACAAGTGACACTTATCGACTAAGGCCCTGTTAAGGTCTGCACTAGTTGATACGGACCTAGCCGGATACGGAGTAGGAGATAGCGTGATATGCATTAAACCACTCAGCGACAAGGTGTGAATACAGATCGTATCAGTTAATACGATCCGTAATCAAGGCGCCCTTTGGGGAATAATTGCCACAATCATGTCCAGACCGTGTTCCTTGGCCTCCACTCATCTCCAGACGTCCCCTCACTCCTATATAAAGCCCCTAGACAGAAGAGGAAACCATCTTTGTAATTTTGGTGATTAAGGTTAGATTTAATTGAAGTGCGAAAAGAGAGGAGTGTTGTAATGATGCCGTTCTGCGGCTAAGTTCTTTTCTTAGGGGCTAGGCAGTACACCTTGTTACCCATGATGCTTTGATATATATATTTTCTGTTGATTATGATTTCTTGTTGTTGATTGAAATGCTTTCGCAATTTATTCTCCCTTCACCTAATTTCGATGATCTAGTTTAATCCTAGGGTAGTGACAATACTTTATTGGTAGAAAAACTATGATGGACGAGTTAGCCTCGTTGGGAGCCATTAGATTTATGTGAAGAAAACCTTCGCGGGAAACCATAAATCAGAACCACAAAACGTAAACCAAGTTCTGTCATTTGCGTAAGATAAATCGCAGTGTCCTATGTAGTAACTTGTGCATTTAAGAGATTTGTTATTTGCGTAAGATAACTCACAGTGTCCTATGTAGTATCTTAGTGGAAGTCCCGTCATTTGCGTAAGTGACTCGCAGTGTCATATGTAGTGTCTTCCATTAACAACAACAGGAAATCAAACCCGACAGAAGTAGAATATCAAAGTGGATTGAGTAGAAATGGTGTGCCAAAACCCTAGGAATTCTCATCTCTATGTTTATTTTACTTACTTTTAATTGTTGCTAAATTTACATTGATCACAATTCCAACTCTTAATTTTCAAATTTTGTCTAGCCTTTCGAAAGATTGTGATTTGATCGCTCAAGACTGTAGACCAATATTCCCTGTGGATCGACCTCGATTATACTACTCGATAAGGATTGTGTGCTTGCGATCCAAACCGATAGCATTTCTGAGTTTATAAAGATAACATCGCTATCTTTTGAGTGATCAAGCTTTTTGGAGCTGTTGCCGGGGAATAACGGTCTATTGTGCAAGGCCTCGCGAGACGCCCTTGCTTTGACCATTGAATCCAATCAATTAGAGACGCCTAGATTTTTAATTTTCTGCATTTATTTTCTTCTTTTCTATTTTATTTTCAATTTCGTTTTTATTTTATTTTATTTTATTTTTCAGTTTTTAGTTTAATTTTCAGATTTTCTTTGCTTTTGTTTCTTAGGATACTGCACGCTGGTTGAATCATCCTTACGGAGATCCCTGAGGATTACAAGTAGGAGAGGACAATTCGCTTCACCATCACCGATTAGGACCAACCATAGTCCTTCCTTAAGTTACTCTGACAGCAAAGAAGACTCATATTCAGTTAACATGGAAAACCCACTGAACGAACAGATTCACAACAATCCACCATTCAACAATCAAAACGGATAAGAAGGCAATGGTGATAATGGAGTTCACAATGCAGCGAGACCCAGAATTCTACGAGACTATTGCGTACCGCGGGCGAATTATCCTAACTCGAGCATAAACCCACCGACAGTTACGAACCAAAATTTTGAGATCAAACCTGCTCTCATTAATATGGTTTCGCAACAACAACTTGGAGGATTTCCAAGTGAAGATCCACATCTTCACTTGTCAATTTTCCTTGGGATATGCGAGACAATAAAGATCAACAGGGTTATCGATGAAGCAATCAGGCTAAGGCTATTTCAATTTTCATTAAAAGATAAAGCAAGAGCATGGTTGTTTTTTTTCTTACCGGCCAATTCTATTCAAACTTGAGACCAATTGTTTAATGTGTTTATTGCAAAATATTTTCCACCCTCTAAAACTTCAAAATTCAGAAGTGCAATTACTAATTTTGAACAAAAAGATGGTGAATCATTGTGTGAAGCATGTGATAGATATAAGGATATGTTAAGGTGTTGTCCACATCATGGTCTAGAAAGATGGCTGATTGTTCAAACTTTTTATAATTGTCTAAACCAAACAGATAGGTTGTCTATTGATGCTTCCGCAGGAGGTTCAATCATGAACAAGGAACCTGACGAGGCTTACAACCTAATTGATGAGATTGCAATCAACCAACACTACTGGATCCCTGAGCACAAGAAGCCAACCCCAACACCTGGCATGCACAGAGTTGATGAAATAGCCATGCTAAGCGCAAAGATTGATGCATTGCAACTAGCACTCAACAAGCAGACCAAGTAGCGAACAGTAGCAGTAGTCAATGCCGCAACAGCATGTGGCTATTGTGGATGAGCACATGAGATGAACGAATGTACGAATGTGACGGAAACTGAGGAAGAAACAGAGCAAGTGAATGCCATTGACAACAGCTTTCGACCTCAGCCCGCCTACAATTCGTACCATCCGAACAACCAAAACCACCCAAACCTCTCATACGCAAACAACCAAAGACCTGCTGCATCGCAACAAAACTACCAACCACAACCCAATTACCAGCCAAGATACAACAATTCACAACCAAACTACCAACCGAGGCAGTACAACCAACCACAACAACCTGACATCACATCACTATTGGAGAGATTCCTCGAGAAGCAAGACAAGATGAACACTGAAATCACACAGAAGATCGAATCCTTAACAAACCAGTTCAAAAACATAGAAGAACACACCTCCGAAATTTTAAAAGAACTCTCAAATATCACACGCGGAAAAGGAAAACTTTCGGGCCAACCGGAAGAAAACCCTAAAGAGAGTTGCAAAAGTATTACACTAAGGAGCGGCACAGCTTACAAGGGACCTCTGATGCTCGATCAAACTTCCAATGAGATGCATGCAGGACCATCACATTCTGAGGAATACGTACCGCAACAACCAGAGCTGTCCGTATTCGAAACACAGGCATACCTTTGAGGAACAGAATGACACCGTAGATGGAGACAAACGACAACCCGAACCTAAATACATCGCACCACCACCCTACAAGCCACCTCTGCCATTTCCTCAGAGGCCTACCAAGCACAAGACGGAGCAACAGTTCGCGAGATTCATAGAGACCCTCAAGCAGTTGCAAGTCATTATCCCCTTCACCGAGGCAATTGCAAGCATACCCTCGTATGCTAAATTTCTGAAGGAGATACTTTCGAACTGCAACAGACTCCAAGAATTATCAACAGTTTCGCTCAACCTGGAATGTAGTGCACTCGTGCAAAGCAAATTATCGACTAAGTTGAAAGATCCGGGAAGCTTCTCAATTCTGTGCACCATAGGCACAACAGATTTCAAGAGAGCCTTATGTGATCTAGGAGCAAGTGTGAGTTTAATGCCAAAGGTGGTATTCGACAAGTTGGGCTGTGAAGAACTCTCACCAACACAAATCTCATTGCAACTGGCTGACCGATCAATTCGATACCCTGAAGGCGTATTGCTAGATGTACCAATCAAAGTGTGAGACTTTTGGATACCTGGAGGTTTTGTGGTAGTTGACATGGAAGAAGATGAACACATCCCAATTATCGTTAGAAGGCCATTCCTCGCCACATGCGGAGCACTGATTGATGTTAAGAATGGGAAAAATTTCACTGAATGTCGGAAAAGACAAGGTGGTCTATGACATAAACAGGGCCCTGAAATACCCTTCTGACATTGATCGTGTCTTCAATTTGGGTATCACGGATGAATTCGAAGAGGAAAAATATCCATGTGATGAATTGGGAGAATTCATGGGAATGGAGGAACTGGACAATCTCCTAAAGGAAGAAGGTGGCAAAGTGCAACTTGAGCATAATTCCATAGCTAGATCTGACAAAATCCAAAATGAAACATGCGCAAGCTGCACCACAGTCACAGATAAATGAGGAGAACCCCCCGCATCAAAAATCCTGCAACCCGAATTAACCAATGCGGGTAGTAGAGAAGAGAAGAAAAAGGAGAAATCAACCTCTCCTTCACAACTTGAACTCAAACCTTTTCCATCCAACCTGCGCTATGAATTTCTAGGACCCAATCGAACCTACCCGGTGATTGTCGGCTCTCAGCTCGAGAAAACTCAAGTCAGCAAACTCGTCAACACACTCAGAAAACACAAGAAAGTCATCGGCTACTCAATTGATGGCATCAAAGGCCTCAGTCCAACCATTTGCATGCACCGAATCCTGCTCGAGAATGACCACAAACCCACATGAGAATCGCAACAGAGACTTAACCCCAACATGAAAGAAGTAGTCAAGAAAGAAGTTCTAAAGTTGTTAGATGCAGGCATCATCTACCCCATCTCAGATAGCAACTGGGTTAGTCCCGTCCCATTCATCTACCACAGTTGTGAAGGGAGATAATGATGAAATGCTCCAAGCAAGAGTTGTTACAGGTTGGCGGAGTGCATTGACTATCGGCGGCTGAATATGGCAACAAGGAAGGACCACTACCCTCTCCCATTCATCGATCAATTGTTGAAGCGACTAGTGAAACATTCATAGTTCTGCTACCTCGACGGATACTCCGGCTTCTTTCAAATCCCAATTCATCCTCAAAATCAAGAGAAGACCACATTCACATGCTCTTACGGGACCTTTGCCTACCGACGGACGCCCTTCAGATTATGCAATGCCCCAGCAACCATTCAGAGGGCCATGGTGTCCATCTTCTCATATTTTGTTGAAGAAATAATGGAGGTTTTCATGGATGACTTTTCAGTTTATAGGGATACCTTCGACTCATGTTTGAGAAACTTGTCTAAGGTTCTAAAAAGATGCGAAGAAGTAAACCTTGTGATAAATTGGGAGAAATGTCATTTCTGTTGGGTTTTGACGTCAAACCCATTGATTAAGTCTGTTGGGATTTTGACTGTTCAAATCCATTTATCTGCTTAAGATGCGGAAAGAATGTAAAACAAAATTTTTACTTCTAACTTAAGCCAAGGATTAAACGAGGTATGTCAGGAAACTTTCCAAGGGGGTCCTCCACCTTCAGTATTCCTTTGGCATCAAAACCTTATTTAATCATTTTACAGATCTACTCCTTAATTGATTTCTAAAACTTTAATCTACTTACCAATTAAATATATTAATATAACATGTTTATACCTTGTTTCCAAATCTCAGTTGGAAAGCAGACCGAGCGTGAAGAGCTACACCTGGGAATGATTCGTCTCGGAGTATCAGACGTCTTATCCTCTATAGGTTATCCATCAGGAACTACCAGAGAGTTGGTATTTCTTTTGCCAGAAATACTATACCAACAGTATTTGAAAAGTCGCGGTTTTCGGTACATCACTATTAACAAAAAGTATGAAATTTCTGACAAAACACTATTCACAACAATAACTTTTATTCTCGCAAGAATATATATATGGATTATCAGATTTTCTGCAAATCACTATTTGAGAGAGAAAATTAGATACGAATCGAATCGGATTCTAATTTTTACTTTGATTTGAACTTGGAAAAGATTTCTACTCTTTCTCTCATTTCATGCCATTATATAGGAAATATATGGCTGTTTGCATATTCACAAAAATGCCATTTATATGGCTGTTTCAAAGAGGAAAAAACGAATTTGCATTTTGGCCCTTTTTTAATATATTTAATTTAACCTTTTTTCATTTAATTTAATTTAGGCTTTTAATTAAATTCTAAATTTAATTAAGGCCTAAATTCAAATTGGACTTTTGGTCCAAAATATTAATTCATAATTAATATTTTAATCCATATAATATCTATATACAATTATTCTGAATAATTATATTTCTTGCGTTTGCGATAAATTTATACGACGTGTCATACACGTTTATAAATTTAATTCGGTTTAAGCATGTCATCTCCATGACATATATTTTATTATTAATTATAACACTTTATAATTAATCATAAAATTTCTCTGATTACTTTCCTATTGGTGTGACCCTATAGGATCTGTGTTATATTGGTAAATAGAATTAGAACTGTTCTAACTTCTATAATCATAGGAGGCATCTGACATCTGCACTATGACCATCCAATTACACAGATGATGTTGTACTGTACAATACCACGATCCAGTAAACTATTTACTCGTGTTAATTATGTTGTCTCATAGTTATCAGATCAGTTTCAAGGTAGGTGTGTGTCATCCTTGCAAACTTAATCTTTTCTTGATCTTGAACAGATTACCAAATATAATTACTCTTGTAATTATACCGCATGCAGATAATCTTATTCTATCAAGGGGCCTAGTGATACTATAACTCGTATAGAGATACGAGGGACAATAGTACTTTTGGTAAACCATCACTACCTCAGCTAAGCTATGCATACCGAAGAGCTACCGTTATAACTGCGTTTTACCGACAGCGTTAGGTAACAATCACACATATACATTTCTTAGTAGGAAAGATGAATACCTCATACTTTAGAACTTAACACTGAATGAAAATATTATTGACACGAACACAATTCCATTTAATGTTTCATTCGGGGTCTGTCAAATATCATGTTCCTGAAACATGTATCTATGTGATTAAAATGACATCTATTGTCAAATGGTTTGTAAAACATAACCATCTTTTAATCCACATACTAACCTTGTAACGGTAAATTAGTGTTCCTGCTAATTACCTTGGTTAGAGACTTTTTAAGAATATATATCATCTATATTATGAAGTTTCACAATTCCAGTTAATGACTCTAGTCAGAAAAATGAATGATTCATAAATGCAATAATATTCAAGATAACAAAATGACAGTTTATTAATCACTCAATTCATGAACAAAGCTTTATGATAATTTTATCGTATTATTGACTTCTATATTATTACACTAACAATTTCATGGTACAAGAAGGGGTAGTGCTTGGTCACGCCATCTCCTCTAGAGGACTGGAAGTTGACAAAGCAAAAGTAGAAGTAATTGAAAAACTGACTCAACCAACATGTGTTCGTGACATTCGCAGTTTTCTTGGACATGCAGGTTTCTATTGAAGATTCATCAAGGACTTCTCAAAAATTGCAAAGCCACTGTTAAACTTGACCACGAAGGATGTCGAATTCAACTTCGACAGGAAATGTGTAGAAGCATTCAACACATTAAGGAATGCTTTAATTTCAGCCCCGATTCTGCAGCCACCTGACTGGGACCATCCCTTTGAGATCATGTGCGATGCAAGTGACTACGCGGTAGGAGAAGTCCTAGGATAGAGGAAGGATAAGAAGCCCTGTGCAATCTACTATGCGAGCAAAGTCCTAAATGAAGCCCAATGCAATTACACAACAACCGAAAAGGAATTGCTCGCAGTAGTTTTTGCAATTAACAAATTTCGGTCTTACCTTTTAGGATCAAAAGTTGTCATTTACACAGATCACGCGGCAATCAATTACCTCATAAACAAGAAGGATGCCAAACCTAGACTCATCCGATGGGTACTCCTCCTGTAAAAATTCGATATTGAAATCAAGGACAAGAAGTGCACGGAGAACTCGGTGGCCGACACCTATCAAGACTGAGGCAACCAAGCAAAGAAGGTCAAGACATCCCAATAGACGATTCCTTTACCGATGAACATCTCTATTTCGTGGGAACAACCAAACGACCGTGGTATGCAAACCTGGCCAATTACATTGCATGCGGAATCATACCATCCGACATGACATTTCAACAAAGGAAGAGATTCTTAGTAAATGCCAAACATTTCTACTGGGATGATCCTTACCTCTTCCGCCTTTGTGTAGACGGAGTACACAGAAGATGTGTTACACACGAAGAAGCAAAATCCATCCTTCATGACTGCCACTCCTCACCCTACGGCGGCCATGCATCATTCCAAAAGACAGCCCTAAAAATCCTTCAAGCAGGTTTCTATTGGCCTGACATCTTTAGAGATGTGAGAGATTATGTCTCCCGATGTGACATATGTCAACGGATGGGGAACATATCCAAACGCGATGAGATGCCACAAAATGCGATCCTGGAAGTAGAGATTTTTGATGTATGGGGGATTGATTTCATGGGGCCGTTTCCAAGCTCAGGTAACAACAAATATATTCTTGTGGCAGTAAACTATGTTTCAAAATGGGTGGAAGTAATTTCGGCACCCTCAGCTGACGCAATGTAGTCAAGCGACTGTTTCAAAAGATCATATTTCCAAGGTTTGGCATTTCTCGAGTGGTGATAAGTGATTGAGGACCACATTTCATCAACAACCAATTCAACAATCTTCTAAAGAAATATGGTGTCACACACAAGGTGGCAACTCCCTACCATCCACAAACAAGCGGGCAAGTAGAAATTTCAGACAGAAATCAAGAACATCTTGCAGAACACAGTATTATGGTGTCGGAAGAACTGGGCACTCAAACTAGATGAAGCACTTTGGACCTACAGAACCTCCTTCAAAACTCCGATCGGGATGACTCCCTACAAGCTGATCTACAGACAGGCATGTCATCTATTGGTGGAGCTAGAGCACAAGGCATATTGGGCAATAAAAACGTTCAATTATGACCTCCGAGATGCGGGCAAAAAGAGGCTACTCGATCTAAATGCACTAGATGAACTGAGGCTTCATGCAAACGACAATGCAAAGATGTACAAGGAACGGGCAAAATTCTACCATGATAAAAAGATCAAGAAGGAGTTCAAGGAAGGTGACATGGTACATCTCTTCAATTCACGGCTCAAACTCTTTCCCGGAAAATTGAGGTCAAGATGGACATGACCATTCAGAGTCACACAAGTGTACCCTTATGGGGCGGTCCAAATCTGGAGTCAAGAAACCAGATATTTTAAGGTGAATGGACAGAGGCTAAAGCACTATATCGCCGGACGAAGTGTTGAGTAGGACGAGACCTATTCCTTCGGGAATTAGCCAAAAGAAGGATGAATACAACAAGTCAAGCTAATGACTTTAAACAAGCGCTTCTTGGGAGGCAACCCAAAGCCACCCTTTACCTTCTTTCTTTATAAAAAATTGAAAAACCCAAAAATAACTCATTTTATCTTAAACTAAGACTCTAATCACATGATTGCTAATCTTACTTGCAGGGAGAAGTGCTGAAAAAGTCTGGTCGAAAAATTCGAAGCCCATCACGAAATTTTACTCCCTGTTACGGACCGTATCAATCCAATACGCACCAACATTCCAATACGGACCTGTCATATACTTGGCGCAGAAAACACAAACTACATAGTGGTTACGGACCGTATCAACTGATACGGACCGTATTCACTGGGTAGAAATAACCGTTTTTTCTATTTTTCCGCGTCCAAAGAGAGGGAATTCGAAATTTAACCAATTTTAACTTCCCATGATCTCCACTCCCTGCACTTCCTAGCATCCTTTCACCACTTTATAAGACTCCATTAGAAGTTTCCCTTTCAAAAGCAACAAATTAGAAAATTTTCAGAAAAATTCGTCCTGTTACACCAAAAAGGTATAGTACAAAGTTTCAGTACAGTAAACTGTACTTTTTAACCTTAAACACACTTTTCGGTTCAGACTGCAAGTATACAATCCTATCGAGCAGTATATTATCGGGTATCGATCACAGGGACGGTTCAGATTTAATCTAGAATTTCACCTAAATTAAATAAAGACTAGAAGTTGGAAAAGGTTGGTTTTGGTTTCTAAAATTCCTAACAGTTCAATGACAATAATAAAATGCAAGAAGTAAATGAACTTGGTTTAAATCAGATATAAAAGGCGTTTCCAGGGTTATGACTTCATCTAAGTTTTGCCTCGAGGTGCCCGGTCCGTGTAGTGTCCTACACGGGCCGTGTCAGTGTACACGGGCCGTATACTGTCGTACACGGTCCGTGTGGCCCTCGAGTGAATGCAGCAGTTATTGTTTTCTTTGTGTTGTTCCTTTGTGTAGGGTTCTACTGACCAGACCTAATGTCTCTAAACCTCAACTATCGTCTGTTGGCTTATTAACCTGGTATGGAATTGCAATATATGCCCTCGTCGGGTTCTAGACCTCAACTGTCGTATGTTGGTCTGAATTACCTAGTTGCTTGGTTGGAATACTAAAGGTAACCTCATTCCGTCGATATGAGGAAATGTTCACCTGTCGGTTACTACTTGGTTTCACCTTTCGGATCACTAATCCTACCTCATGTACTTAGTTTGGTTAAGAGATTATAAGGGCCAAAGTACCTTCTAGATGTGATCATTCATCTAGTGGTAAACCAATAAAAATCAAATAACTTACACTAAGCAATTAAAGTCAATCACAATCAAGCAAACACAAATTTCAACAAAAGAATTCAATAACTAACATACAAAACAAATCATTCGATTACATCACAACCCTAGAAACTAAGAAATCTACTCAGACATGGTTCTAAAACAAATAAAAGAAATAATATAAAGATTAGCCATGACAAAACCCGAAGAATAAAGAAGATCCGTCGAAAACTTGCGTCTTTCGCTTCTCAACTTCGTCTCCAAGCTTAGCCGTCAAGACCCAACCCTAGAAAATGCTCCTCTGCTCCAGAATGACCTCTCTGGTGCAAGAAATCTCGTTTATATAGTTGTTTTGCCGACCTTCCATTCCTTAGCTTTCTTTCCAAATTCTGGATTTGTTTCCAAAATTGCTTGACACGGCCCGTGTGGAATTCTACACGGACCGTGTGCCTGTGTTCTTCATGCGGTCGAGTCAGCGGTCTTCATGCGGTCGTGTCATCGGTCGAGTCGAGATTGACACGGCCCGTGTGGAATGTTACACGGACCGTGTAGAGACTTCTAAATTCCAGATTTCTTCTCGATTTCGCCCGATTCCTGCAGAATAAGAATAACTTGCAGCAGTACCACATTCTATATATATTCAATGAATTATAACCGAATTTATAGATTAAAACACAGGTTTTTGGTACGATTTTAAGGTCAAAATATAGATATGAATACGTGATATCACGTCCCTTGTCCACAGAAATCTCTCTAAGTTAGGTCCGTATCAGCCCCGTATCACCCAATACGGTCTGTAACAGAGCACGAAATCTGGAGAAAATGGTGAGTAACAGCCCTCAAAACTCCAACCCTCCAACCACAGATGAAAGATCCCTACTCTCAACAATGGAGATTCAGTTTGCCGACCGAAAAGAGTACAAACACGCCCAACGAATGATAGACCGCACCATTTCAAACAACAAGGCCATGTGCATAAACACAATGAAGGTTCTTGGTTGCTTTGACACTGTGCGGGTATCTCTCAACAACATCAATCTGTGGGATCTCGCCAACCGACTGAGGAACACAAGATCATACGAAAGACCGACAATCGAATTCCTATCCACTCTGCAGACTGATGGCAACATGATCAAATATCGCCTTTTCAATCGCCCTTTTGAAATCTCCATGGAAGAATTTTGCACCGCGCTCTCAATCCCTAATGGTGGTGAAACTGAACTTGCGACAAGAGAAAAACGGATGAAATATTAGGAGACCATAGCAATGGATGAGAGAAAGGTCTATCTGAAGTATTTGCGATTCATAGCGAGCATTGAATTAAGGCACATCCATATCATTCTCTCAAACTCAATTTTTCCAACAGGTGAAGATAATACGGAAGTGAAGGAGCGAGATATCTACATCATGAGATGCATGAAGAGTCACAAGCACCAACCAAACCTCGGCTATCACATCCTCAACCATCTCAAATCAGTGGTCGATGATGAGAAGAACAAACACGTGGTCACGGTCAGCTGTTTTGCAACTCTCCTTGCACATCACCACAACATCAAACTCAATGGTGAGAATGAAGTGTATGGATCACCTCGCCTTAACAATAATTTCCTTGTGAACAATGACCATGTTCAAGCCTTATTCAACGCACTGACGGGAGATATCAAATACACGCTAAAGATTGGCGAAGGCATGACCCTACACATAGGGACCGACAAGGCTCGTTCAAATTTGGTTATGAATCTGAAAATGAAAGTGATGAAAGAAGTGAAAATGAAGAACCCTTTGAAGAAGAGCCAATCGAAGAAGAACCTGAAGAAGATCCCATGGAAGAAACAAATAGTGAACTGCCACACTCTCTCCATGAGATGGCATTGTTCGGCATCTCATTCCTCCACGCGACAACAATAATGGGGCAAACACAAACTCAATGCCCTCAATCACACCCACCGGCTGGGACCAAGAAACCACTGTGTCACAACCGAGAGAGCTTGGTCCAACCGCACGCTATGCCAACAACACGCTTGAAAATCTGAAAAAGCGCACTAAGTACTTGGAGGAGTACATGGAGAAAGTCAACAAGGCGCATGAAAACTTCTACGAGTATTGCCTCTCTAAAGGAATTTCATTCACCACCCCGATTCCATTCACCCCGCCACCACCCCTTTCCAATGAGTAATCTGTGATATCTTTCTTATCTTTATCTCTTTTGATTAATAAAATGCATTGAGGACAATGCAAATTTTAAGCATGGGGGTAAGGGTAAGAAAACTTAGTTTACGACTGCATCGTATCTAGGATCATGGCATGTAGGACCCTTGTTTTTGTTTTTCGCTAGCAGTTTTACTTAATCTGGATCGTTTCTTAAGGCCTAACCGAGAGAAATGGGATGAATGGTTAAGGTTTTTATCTAACGTACATATAGGCATTTGCATTAATAGGAGCATATAATTTAATTTAGGAGTAACTTGCATGTAGATTAATCAAATAAGGAATTGTTTTGAATTGAGTTAGGCTAAGGTTTAGACAATTGGCCATGATACAAAAATTCAGAATTTTTAAAGCAATTAGTAACCTCAAAACTGAACAATTGATTGCTAACCATGAATGTTAACCAACAACCGCAAACCTTAGAATTTTTATTGTTGAGTGATTTATTTTTGCAAAGTCCTGTAAATCTAAGAGTGTTCTAGATTACCCATTTATTATAGATAGACCCCTAGCGAAACTATGCAATAATTCCTTGTATGAATGAAACTTGGAATTGTGTGTAATCATGTTACTTGTGACACAAAAATATTTACTCGTGTAAATTTTTAATTTTTAGAAAAATAGAAAAAATACAAAAAAAATCAGCAATGAGAAAATCCAAAAAAAAAAAAAATTCAGAAAAAGAAAAAAAAATAGAATAAAAGATGGAGGATAAAAAGAGTACGGGTGCCTACGCAAGACTGGTTACCAATAGGCTCAACAAAACCTCCCAAGTTTTTAATTTTATGCATATTTAATTTTTCAAAAATTGTCACAAGTATCAACACACTTAGTTGTCATATTTTGCTCCAATCAATTAGGAAGGAAAATCAAAATTTATATCATTAGAATTCCTATTGATTGGAATGGATCCGTTTATAATTAAAGGGGAAATTAATACTCTCGAAAATAGGGATATTTGGGAAGTGAATTGTTCGATAATAATTTTTCTTAGGAATGCACAATGAGGTCAATCATGGGGTGAATAAATTGTTCAAGGGAGAGGTCATGAATATTTTTCAAGTTCAAAATTTTTAATTTCATGACAATTGTACCAAGCCCAAGTTCTAGTTTAATTTTAAAAACAAGTTCTTGAGATTGTATGGTTTAACTTAGATCGGACCTTTGACTAGCTAGGATGCTGTTGCTTGAGGACAAGCAACAATTCAAGTTGGGAGGCGTGATCAGAGTCAAAATGATGATGAATTACGTAGGGTTTTGGCTTAGGTTTTGCATATTATCTCACACTTATTTTTATTTAATTAGAGAAAAATGCTACTGTGTCACCCTTCTTTATATTTTACTGCAGAAAATAGGTTTTGGGATTATTTCACATCAAATGGAGCAAGAATCAGGTCAATCGAACAACTGACGCTCATCGACTAAGGCCCTGTTACGGTCCGTCCCAGCTAATACGGACCTAGCCGAATATGGAGCAGGAGATAGCGTGATACGCATTAAACCCCTCAGCGACAAGGTGTGAATATGGACCGTATCAGTTAATACAGTCCGTAACCAAGGCGCCCTTTGGGGAATAATTGCTACAAGCGTGTCCAGACCGTGTTCCTTGGCCACCACTCATCTCCAGACGTCCCTTCACTCCTATATAAAGCCCCTAGACAGAAGAGGAAACCATCTTTGTAATTTTGGTGATTAAGGTTAGATTTAATTGAAGTGAGAAAAGAGAGGAGTGTTGTAATGATGCCGTTCCGCGGCTAAGTTCTTTTCTTAGGGGCTAGGCAGTACACCTTGTTACCCATGATGCTTTGATATATATATTTTCTGTTGATTATGATTTCTTGTTGTTGATTGAAATGCTTTCGCAATTTATTCTCCCTTCACCTAATTTCGATGATCTAGTTTAATCCTAGGGTAGTGACAGTACTTTATTGGTAGAAAAACTATGATGGACGAGTTAGCCTCGTTGGGAGCCATTAGATTTATGTGAAGAAAACCTTCGCGGGGAAACCATAAATCAGAACCACAAAACACAAACCAAGTTCTGTCATTTGCGTAAGATAAATTGCAGTGTCCTATGTAGTAACTTGTGTATTTAAGAGATCTGTCATTTGCGTAAGATAACTCACAGTGTCCTATGTAGTATCTCGGTGGAAGTCCCGTCATTTGCGTAAGTGACTCGCAGTGTCATATGTAGTGTCTTCCATTAACAACAATAGGTAATCAAATCCGACATAAGTAGAATATCAAAGTGGATTGAGTAGCAATGGTGTGCCGAAACCCTAGGAATTCTCATCTATCTTTATTTTATTTACTTTTAATTGTTGCCAAATTTACATTGATCACAATTCCAACTCTTAATTTTCAGATTTTGTCTAGACCAATATTTCCTGTGGATCGACCTCGATTATACTACTCGATAAGGATTGTGCGCTTGCGATCCGAACCGATAGCATTTCTGAGTTTATAAATTTTAAAAGATAACATCGCTCTTTTTTGAGTGATTAGCAATGACCAGTCAAAATTTGCTGTAAAAGACAAGATAACTCACACCGTATTTAGTTTCGCTACAGGTGAAAAAGTCTCCTGGAAATCAATCCCATAAACTTGTGTGTATCCCTTAGCAACCAACCGGGCTTTATATCTATCAACCTCCTCTTTTTCGTTATATTTAATGGAGTAGACCCACTTACACCCTACAATGTTCTTCCCTTTTGGTAGATCTACAATTTCCGAAGTACAGTTTTTCTTAAGAGCGTTCATCTCAAACTCCATTGCCTTGACCCATCTTTTATCTTTCACAGCTTCTTCTAGTTTATCAGGGAGTATGACAGAAGTCAGTTGGTTTGCAAAGGCTCTTAAGGGTTTTACTAGATTTTTTGTACTAGTGTAATTAGCAATGGGATATCTAACATCCTTACTCGAACCATCCTCTGGTACATACGTTTTTGGTGGTTGACCCCTAGTTGTACGAGGTGGTAATTCAAATCTGGGTTGAAAAACACTTACCTAAGGATCCTCCTCTAGAGATATTGGCTCCGGTTGGGACTGTTCAGGTTGAGACTGTATTACTTCTTCACTTATATCATTCAAGTCAATCCATAACTCAAAGCTTGGAGTTGAAGCTTCTGTGAATTCTTCTGTGTTTTCTCTATTTTCAATACTTCTTGGAGTAGTAACGGATGTTGATGACCCAGGTTCATGTTCAATCGGACCCGAGTCAAAAGTAGGACCCAGAGAAGTAGGAGTAGGACTCAGATTATCAGGGGATAACGTGAGATTTGGTTCTGTAGTGCAGTTCGATTATGCACTTTGTGGGTTTAGAAAAAACATATTTTGGTCGCTTTCACCATTCTCCCCCTGACCCAAAATCTCATTCTTATCAAAGAAAAATTCATTTTCAAAGAAGGTTACGTCCATAGAGGTATGAAATTTTCGGGTAGATGGATTGAAGTATTTATATCCCTTTTTTTTTATTTCCCTTTTTTTTGCATGGTAAAGATTGATTGTTATTCTATGTCCTATAGATCTATCAAAAATAGGTCTAAATACATCATAACATGGAACGAACGCCCTTCTTGAATCTTGGTATTTCTCAAATTGAATAAAATAAATAAACTTCCTTCTTTATTTTCTTTTTTGCATCTCCTCTAAAAAACAAATTACTCAAAAAAGTAGTTTTCTTTTTACAATAAAAAGTATAATTCTTCTTTTGAAGCATGATTCTTCTTTTTCCCAAAAACACACATTTTTCAGCATTTGTCTCTGGTTTGGTACGATGAGATTTCAAGATATGAACAAATACCGTACTCCCAAATATTCGGGGAGAAAGATTCAAAATAGATGGTATGTTTATATGTGATGAGAGAGCTTGCAAAGGGGTTTTGTAATCATTGGCTTTTGTAGGCATTTGGTTGATAAGGTATGTGGCAAAAGTGATTGTATTGTCCCAAAAATAAGATGGTACTTTGCTTTCAAATAGTAGTGACCGAGTTACTTCCAGTAAATATCTATTTTTTCGTTCAGCAACACCATTTTGTTGTGGGGTACCTACACATGAGGTTTCGTGTAGAATACCCTTGTCACTGAAAAAATTTCTAAGGTTTTTGTTCACGTACTCAGTCCCATTGTCACTTCTTACCATTTCAACCATAAAATAAAACGATTGGAAAGTTTGTGTAACTTCATCTTTACTTTTCAATAAGTAAAGCCGTGCCATGCGGGTACAATCATCTATAAAAATAACATACCACCTATAACCCGATTTTGACATAATAGGAGAAGATCCCCACACATCGGTATGAATAAGATCAAACGGGACAAGACATTTATTTGTACTGTCATAATAAGAAGTTCTATGACTCTTAGCTTCAACACACGTTTACATGAAAAATCCCTATCATTAATTCCCAAAAATAGATGAGGACAAAGTTTTTTCAAATACCCGAATGACGGGTGCCCTAACCTTTTATGCCATAGCATTACTTGATTCTTTATATTCTCTACTACACTTTCAGCGAGACACATTCTTCCAGTCTTCAAATCATCGAAGTAATACAATCCCTCCCTCTTAGTACCATGGCCAATTATCTCTTTTGCGAGGAGATCCTGGAAAATACAATGAGAGGGAAACATAAGTGCTACACATTTCAAGTCTTGAGTGAGTTGTCCCACAGAAATCAGCTTGGTTGAGAGCGATGGTATCAGTAATGTGTTGTTAAGAGTCATTTGTGGTGAGAGGTTGATATCCCCAGCCCCAGTTACATGATATACACCTCTATTAGCATTTATTATACCAGTTTTTTGTACTCTTTTATGGTTAATCATGTCCCTCTGTTCATGGGTCATATGGTCTGTCACACCAAAATCAATAATCCAATCTTGACAATTAATGCCACAGACCATGCCGGTTTAGAACACTTGTGCCTCATCACTTCCATCATAGAAGGTGGTTGCTAGTGCTTGCCACGCGTCTCTTGTAGTAGGGTGTCGGATGTACTTGCTTCGCAGTCGTGGCTCAAGCGAGTTTATGAGCCACCCTTTGACGACTATATCATCTACTTCCCACTTTCGGAATCCAGGATGTGTCACCTCAGGAGGTGCAGGAACTCCCGTGAGATGCTTCATTCGATCCATTCCCTTGACATACATCTCTACTACTTGACACCAAAAAGTATAGTTGGTGCCATCCATCTTTACGTCTATTGGGTTAGGATGAATTGATCCATCAGTTATAGAAACAGGTTGTGCCACTGGTTGAGGGTTGGTAAGGGAAACATTTTGGGTTTGTTGGAGGGTTATTGCATCAGTTATAGAAACAGGTTGTGCCACCATTGGGTTTGTTGGAGGGTTATTGCTTGAGTAAGTTCTGTGAGTTTCTCTAGGAGATCCATAGGATTAATGGTCTCACTTGATTGAGAGCTATCAGGAGATGTGTTCGGCATTTTTTGATCGAGGATGGATAGCTCCTTAGAGCGATATAGCACAATAAATTGAAGTTAAAGATAAGAACGGCAACAATTTCTCTAGCTATACCACCAGGCAACCATGCTTTGATACCATGACAAAAATATTAGAATTACATAAGATTTAACACAAACACAAGCACTCCCATGAAGCTCCCTTCCCTCCCTTTGTTTTATTACTTTCAGAAAAAATATTAGAGTATTTTTTAGATGCATTCATTCATGAGCTCACACCTTCATATATCCTCTATTTCAAAACATGAAAGTAATACAAGATATACAAAGTAATATTCACCCTAACAAATATAATTACAATCTCTATCAATTAGACAACATCGACATATAAGGTAATACCAATTGCCTCTTCATGTTGTTGCCGATATCAACATATTTGATTGCATTACTTCCTTCATATAAAGATCTTGTAGATATTCAATTGTGTCATGGTGCCTATTCTGACAAATATTTAACAATAAAACTGTCATAATTCAGGACAATAAACACGGGACTGCCGTCACTCAGGTGTAGGTTTTTCAGTTTAATTGTACTAATGTTGAGGAATTATGGTTATTTGGTCCATATGTACCATTAAAAGATAGATTGCTTATGAAGTTACTTAGGGGAGCTGCTTGATAGAGTCAGGTGTCCTAGAGCAAATATTTTGTTTGTAATTCTTGTTCATATGATTAGTTGATGATTGTCAATTTGTTGCCTTAAGTTGCATCACTTGGGGTTCATCTAATTGTTAGATTGTGTAGCAACCAAATAATAAAAGTAATGAACTTAGTATCCCTGGTTGAGGTAATTAGCAAGGAACACTAATTACCCTTGAGACTAGCACTACTAGAATTTGGAATATTACCATGGGACAAAAAAATGCTCATTTGCATGCGCTACCCATGCAATTAATGCCAATTGCATGGGTATCCCATGCAAATGGGTTCATACAGTTGACTTCGATGGTAATGACTCTTATTTGAGTGGGGCCTATGCAGTTGATCAATTGCATGGGTGCGCAAACCTCTTTTGCATGTGCTAATTTTTGGCGGCCCATGCAATTACATGGCGCCAGACTCTGATGAAATTGGCCTTTTGCATGAGTGCGTCGACCTCTTTTGCATGGGTTAAAATTAGACAGCCCATGCAATTGAGATGGTTCAAATAAATGTGTTTTTTTCTTATTTGAATGGGTGGTTACTCATGCAATTGTGACGCTGTCCATACTAAATTACTTTCATATTAAATATATTAATTTTACAATTTATCACAAAATCATAATAGAAAACACATTATATGAACATGATGTCCTAATACAGATCAACATATAATAGAAATAACACATATATATTCAATTTATTTGTTTTTGTATCCACAAAATATTACAAGCATCGCTATAACTTGTGATCCAAAAACTATACTACTTAACAAAAAAACCTAAGTTATCACTTAGCATAACCCAAAAGGATGCTTGCATCACATCAACACATAATTACAAGTCACAAAATAAACTAAATTGTCAACACATAACTATAAGTCAGAACGGCTCACTAAATTAGTCAGATAAGAAATCCCCCCTCAATTGACCAGTAATAAAAAATCTAAGAAATCTATTTCTAAAAAGAATTCACTGAGAGAAGATATGCATGAAACATAGAAATCAGGAGTAGGCAAAAATTGGGTTTGGGTTCGAATTGCCTCTATAACTCCCTTTCCGCCTTCGGCCAAGCTACCTACTGAATCACCTACCAAAATTAATATTTTTTTCAATTAAGTCCCTCTGATAAAAATGCATAGAAAATTCACCATAGGGCCTAATTTGGAAATACATAGAAATTCATGACAACCCCTAATTTGGAAATGCATAGAAAGTTTAATTCCTAACAGCCTCTGATAGGGTTGCCTTGTAATAATTCACAATGACACATTCACACAAGTCCTAACAGACAATAGAAAATCTGAAAATGCACAAGGCCGATTAGAGTCGAGCATAATTAATTTCTCACAAAATCACACACATTTCATCAACAATTCAAGCAAAAAGTGCACAAGGCTAATTTAGGATTTGATTTTGGTACCGTACCAGTGATAGTGAGCATTTCTTCAGTATTAGTATTTTAACTCGGGCTAATTTAGGACAGTGAAGTGCAGATTTCCTGGTACCGTACCAGTGATAGTGACAGTGAAGTGCACAAGGCTAATTTAAGATTTTAACTCAGACTAATTTAGTACCTTTATGGTTGAGAATCCGAACAACAGCAGGGGACATATTTCCTGAACCATGTGTTTCAACGAGCTACATTATAACAAGCAAAAAGGAAAATAATCAGAATAACATTTTATGTAAAATATAGTACCCTTTTAAGTTAACATATTAAAAGACAATAATTCTATCTGTTCATGGAATTCTAGAAGATATCCTTTCTGGTAAGGTTGGTACCTAGAATGCAAGGCTCCTGCATTGCAATTTGTGGAACCCAATATTAATAATACTATATAGGCACAGTTTAAACAATAAATATGAGTTGCAAGTGCACAAAAAACCAACGTGTAGTTAAAACAACAACAAGGCTAATGACCAAGTTATGCCCCTCATGTCTCTTCAAAGGCTCATGCTAATGAGAAAAATCATTCCAAATACCTTTTGCATTGCCTCACATTGGTAGTGATATATTTGTAAGAAAAAAAAAATTAACAACTTAACAATCGATGCATCTCCCCTTTTGAAATAAGATATCTTGGAACAACAACAAAACTATATTTACTATGCTATCCCTAATTCTATATTATAACTACAAACTATATTTGGTGCAAAAGAGGGCCGCACAAATCAGATGCAAACATAGCCTAATTCCCTAATCCTCAATTCAACGACTTATAATATAAAAATTATAAAAAAAATATGGACTAATATAAACACAGCCTCTATAACACCTTCCAAATTTTATTGATGCAAACACTAGTCTAATTTTTTTCCAATCGGTAACTATCCAAGATAAGAAAATTAAAAGAAAGAGAGAAAAGGTGCTAACTTTAATTCAAAATAGTGAGCGACCTCTTGCATAATGCCCTCACCTAATCGCTACTTATGCGTGCCATAACCAAGATGCTAGGTTCTCCTTCATCGCCGCTCCAAATTGTAAGCCTAACGCCTAACCCTAGATCTGAATCGAGCTCGAGGTCTATCTAAAGCAGAAGAAAAGAGGTTACATTTTGGCGATGCTTCAAAGGAGAAATTTCGAAGTTATGGTGAAGGGGGGCAGGAGAGGAGAAAAGGGGAGGGCTGTAGGAAGAGAAGAGCAAAGTTACGGCGGCTGTAGAGAGAGTTAGGGTTTTATGGTAATAAAATAATAAAATAAACTGTTGAAATTTAATTTTGAATTGTGAAATTTCGGTAGATATATTTGCATGGGTATATAACTTGTCATTTGCATGAGTAGTTATATCAATTGTATGGAATTATTAATAGCATGGGCCGAAAATTTTAACCCATGCAATTTAGTTTGCGCATCCATGCAAAAAATATCAATTGTATGGGAATTACTTAAAGATGCAATCAAACTTAGTTACCCATGCAAATAATACAAATTCTAGTAGTGTAGTGTGATGATTAAATGTTTGATCGAGCTATCACAGATCAAAATGGTAGAGTACCGGTTTAATATCATAGATGCATATAATAGTTATATGTCTTCGGATTTGATCATACATGAATATTATCTGGATTCTATGTTATGTCATTAATAGTTCATGTGGTGTTGTTGTCTTATGTCTAAGACATTTGGTTTTCTTGCTTAAGATATGCACATCAGTGGTTGCTGTCAATCGCTCACCGTAACAGGGAGCTATAAAGACATCCTCTCTATGTGTAGGACTTATGTTGAGAAGTTTGTTTATGTCAATATGACGAATATCCTTTATTCGCATCCTGATGAATGCTGAGTAACTTGTGATGTCTCTAGGCCTCTTGATAGAGTTATATTATATGTGCACACCATGATTGAATAGTTCAATCATGGATTATAATATAGTACTCACGGATCAAGAAATATAATCAATGATACAGCTGGAATGACAATATCCTATCTCATGTTCATCATTGGATATCATGAGATATTGGAAACAACACGGGCAGTGCAATCAGACATTGTCTATATTGGACCAATGATACTGTCAGGTTACATATCATCTGTATAATTGGGTAGTTAAGATGTTTTGCTAGACGCTAATCTTGATCAATTGGAAAATAGTTTTTCCAATTGCCAACATAATACAGATCCAAGCTGGTCACACCTACAAGGTCCCTGGTCGAGATGTCATACGAGTTTATGACACCGTACTAAGATGTTGGGAACAACATGCACAGTGAATCAAATAATGTAGGACATTATATTGATAAACACTATGAAAAACATGAGAACTAATCATATCAATTTGGTACCCGGTTGTACAAATGATGATTTGATTATGTGAGAGCATATGTTTAATTAGATTAAACATCTATTAATGTTTACTAAACCTACTATTTTGGTTAATTAGTAGATGAGCACGTGGATATGTGGTATGTGCAATTTGGACTTATGGTTCAAAAGATATGGCCATTTGAATAGAGGTTTGACCTTGGTCAAACATTAGTCAAACAGTTTTACCAAAAAGAGAGTTGAATGGAGCTGTTGACTTGGTCAACAATAAGAGATAGGTTGCTTAGAGAGTAAGCAATTAATTAGATTGATTGTTGGATAGACCCATGGTCTATTGGACCATTTATATATGTTATTACTATTATGTCATCTCATTAGCTCATCCCGTTTTGATTTTAAGTGAGGGCATTTTGGTAAAAGAGAAAATCTATATATGTGTGTCATCCCTCCACCTGGTTGTGGCCGTCGCTCTGCCGAGCTCCGCTTGGGCCTCCTCCCTCCACTTGTTGGGCACGTCGCCGCAGCCACCTCTCTTGGCCGATGGGCCTTCTCTCTCTCTCGCTTCTCTTCTTCTTCGAGATTGATCTAGATCTTTTAGATATAGATCTTGATCTTTTCATGTCTCTTTTTTGTAAGTTGAGATTTGAATTTGTTAGAAGGTTGTGAGATTGTGTTGATTGACTCAGCAAGATCTATTCAAAGAGTTTTGAAGTAGTGAGCTAGCATTTAGATTCTCAAGGGTGAGAAGATTCGAAAAACTAGCATTGATCTCCTCTCATTCTCAATCAACACATTGGTGTGCGAAGCTTGCGGTTACCTGTTTTAGAAACTGTAACAAGGGAGACTAAGGCGCATCAATCGTATCTCGCTCCACTTGTGTGGAGATGATGTGTGTGACATGATCCATGAATTGCTTGTGATTGATTGCATATATACAGTAAGATTTCTCTAGATCGCTAGTGAAATTTTTGAATGTACCTGCTAGCCAAGACCCTTACCTAACGCTGGTATCAGAGCTATGTTGCTCTGTTTACCTGCAATTGTCCATCGCTTTTGTAACGCCATGTAATTTAAAGAATGAAAGAAAAGATATAATTTAAATTTCAGTTTTATTAAGAGGATTAATAGCCCACTTAACATATCTAACTTAAATGTCAGACCCAAAGAAGACTTAGCCCATTTAAAATTATGCAGCCCACATTTTTGTCAAACCGTTCCCTCCCTGTTAATTCGTGCTTCCTCTGTTCTTTTTATTTTATTTTATTATTTTCTCATTCTCGTACAGAATTAAGGGGGCTGTTATAGGGAAGTGAGGCATTAATTGGCATGTATGCCACGCAAAATGAAAAGGGAATTTAATGCATGCTGGTCACTTACTATTTTTTTTATAATTCAAAAATTAAGAGATTAAGAGATAAAGAGGCGTGGTGGTACCAAATGGAAAGTAATAAAATATTTTATTAAAAATGGTAACAATTATATTTGTTTTATTAACCCTTCTGTGATTTCGGCCTCTGCTAAAAATAAAACCCCAACCAACCATTTTCATTTCACACCATAAATCATCTCTCCTCATTTGTTTATCTTAAACCCCCTGTAGCCCTGTTCTAATTACAACCCAAACATCAAAAGAAACCCAAATTGCACCCTTTTATTTTGTCAAAACGAATTGAATTTCTCCCTTGTGTTTGGAAGTCTCTGCACTAAAGGTACTAGAAATTTTCATTATTTTATTTCATAAATTAATTGATTAGGATACGTTAATTTGAATAAAATTTTATTCTTAGATTATAATAATTCATGAATAAGTACATCTAATTATAATCTGAAATTTTATTTATTTTTAAGAATTTCTGAAACTATATTTAAAATCTGAAAACTTTATTTTTAATGTATTGAGTTTAGTAGTTATATTATTCAAGATCATGTAATTTGATAGATATTAATTTCTTTAAGTTTATTAAAAATCTGGAAATTTCTTTATTAATAAGTATTCTTTTATGTTATAATCTGAAATCTTTGTTTATTAATAATAATTTTCTTAATTATTATAAAATCTGAAATTTATAATTTTTGTTGGATATTCTTTCTTATTATATCTAATCAAACCTTCTGTTAGTTAAGGATTAAGGTACCAGAAGCAAATCATTTATTTTATTTTTAATTTCTTTCATTCAAGTATTACAGAGATCAGATATCAAAGTATTTTAAGCCGAATTTAAATTTGTCAGAATTTTTAATACAGAAAAATATAATATCTAAAGAACTAACTGAACAGTCAGATTAACATTCTTGATAATTCACATAAATATATAGTAAACTAGGATTAATGACATATAGTATTAAGGGTTCTAGGAAACGAGAATTTAATTAAAACATTATTAATTAAATGTATGCTTATGTTTTAGATTTGACGTTTTAAAGATTTAAACGACGTAAGAGACAATCAAGGATTCATTCAGATATCAGGTGCGGGTTTCCTAGACTTTATAAAACTATTTTACTTGCCTATTGTCATTCAACTGTTTATTATCATGGCATTAGTTGAATTTATGCATGTTGTTTTCGAACCATTCGTATGACTTGAGTAGGACATGAATAATTGCATGAAATGATAGGATTCATATTGACCAATGGACTTGCATGAATAGGATGTATTGAGCATGGCATGAATTGTGTGATTGAATAAATGTATGTGAATTGAACGACTAAGGAAACTGAACAGGGGCCGATATGCTTGCATATTGGGATGTATACATTGGGTCTAGTGTTCGACTGGACCCCTCGTTAACGTGACTGTAGGCGAAAGCGGTCCTGTCACGGATGTGATTGTAGGCTGACGCGGTCCCTTCACGGACGTGATTGTAGGCGCAAGCGGTCCTGTCACGGTCGTGATTGTAGGCGGAAGCAGTCCTATCACCGCCAAGACCTAGCGGCATATGAATTCACCGTCTAGTGAGGCAAACGAAATAGATTAAAGGAATTTTGAAAGTAAATGAAAGTAGTAAGTAATGATAGGATATGCATTGCATTAGAAGAAGCATACGCATTTTAAATATGTATGTTCATATTTGTGAGAAAAAGTAAATGTTTTATAAGCTCTGGGCTGGAACTAAATCCCGCACTGAGAGAAGGTTCGATCTCTCACCCGTTCCACTTTTATGTGGGTTCCAGGTAACGAAGATGAAGGATTTGAACAAGTACAAGAGTGAGACCAAGCGGGAAGGTTTATGATTAATAGATTGCCACATGTTGTTTAGTTTTATTTCCATGATTTAATAATTGATACATTGAGCAGGCCTGGCAGTGTTGTATTACTAGCCATGTCTGTCGTGATCGTTTGTTAAACTCTTTTGATTATGAAATAAATGTGGCTTTATTTATATTGTTATTGATAATGTATGTGATGTGCATACGCCTTACGTAGCAATACGTGGCGGGTTGTCTCGGGGTGTGACAGCTTTAGCATTGTGTTAGGTTGATTTTGTCTTATGGAATTCATAGCTTGAGTTTACACCTCTTTTATGGCTGTATACAAGTCATGTTGCATAGATGGTGAAACAATGAGTTTTTGATTTTTTGATTTTATTTGTTTTGTTCTTCCATGACTTGCTTTGGAGGGTTCGATATCAATTGATGATATTTGGAGGGTTCAAAGTATAGATCTAGATTTTTAATGATGAATCAAGGTTCGATGAGAATCTATGAGAGATGATACTTGTGAAATCACATTATTTCGATAAGGATTTGAGAACTTGATTCGTTTTTTAGATCAGGTTTAAAATTGTTTTAAACGGGTTCAGATCTGGAAGGGTTTCTCAGATCTATGGTTGATCTTTAATAAACTAAATCTAGATGTGTCCATGACGATCTTCATATGCTTAGATATCGTTGAACGACGCACTAGATCTTAGACATGCATGGAAAAGCTTTTTGGTAAAATCTTATCCATGATGAAATCAACAAGCTATAAATAGGATAAGACTAAATAACTCTTGCATATATTTGGATTATATTGCATAAATATATATGGGCACACCATAGCGAGTAGTTGCAGGTACGTCAAGCGTATTGTGTGGCCAAAAAGTACCAATGTCATGTGTGATGCATTGAATGCATGTTGAATGAATGTAACGCTGCCTAAGGTGCCCCATGAAATTATAATGTTTAATGTTTATGCTTAGGCGACAACACTTGTTTAGTTGCCTTACATGTCATTTGGGCCTGTGTGCCACATTGGGAAATTAAATGTAATTTTCATTTCTTTTGGATAGTCTAAAGGGAATTTGAGAATTCTAGTTATTGGTTGCTTGGCTTGAGCATAAGGATGCTTGCGACAATGACAACGATGAATTCCTAAAGAGGCCATACAATCTCGCGCTCTTATTTTATTTGTGTTGCCTGTGATTGTCATAGGATAGGTATAGGTGTATGATGACACGCCTACCAACATAAATAAAAGTTGTCCCAGAGCCAATATTGATTCGTGTACCCTTCCTTATTCATCCACTTCTAGGCAACATTAATAAGGAATGGTAATCCATAATGTGGGCATCCTTATTAGTGCGGCAGCTGTGGGGCTACGTGAGACTATCCTGAGCAAATGGATAAGTTGAATTGACGGACATGTTTTCGGGGTACGGAGTTCTGATCATACCAGTTTGTGCGTCAGGCTTAAGAGTTTCACCAGTATGCAATTAGTAAGGAATTTTCGCTAAATAAGTTGGGTGACGTGCCATAACATGCTCAACTTGGAGACGATAGGGATCTTGGACTCACTATATAAAGGGACAATATTAGATACTAACTTATAGTGGGAGTTTTACATAATTAAGTGTAAAATAAAATATGAACAAATAAAACTAAGTCTATATCCATTTTAATGTTGTAGATGACTGATAAATCCCAATTCTCTTTACGTTCCCTCCTTAAGAAGGAGAAGCTTAACTCTGAAGGCTCAAATTTCATTAACTAGCACAGAAATATGCGCGTTGTCTTGAGGTAAGAGTCGAAAGACAAGGTTATGATTATTCCCTCAGCTGAGGAGCCAGTTAGTGACAAAGTAACTCAAGTAGACAAGGATAAGTATACTGCACAAGTTTCTATAGAACTTATGGTGCAAGGCCTCTTACTCTTGTCTATGGAAAGTGAACTTCAAAAGCATTTTGAATATGATCTTCCATATGATATCATGGTGCAACTCAAGAAAATGTTTAAAGAGCAATCACATGTTGAGAAGTACAATACCGTGAGAAGTCTCATAGGTTGCAAGATGACAGAAGGGGAATATGTCAGCACGTATGTTCTCAAGATGATAAGTTACGTGCAACACTTAGAGAAACTCGGGGCATCGATCGACAGTGATCTAGCGATCAACCTTGTCTTTAATTCTCTCCTATCGTGATATTCTAGATTTATCCTGAACTACCACATGCATGGGATGGAGAAAAGTCTTGATAAGCTGCATGGCATGCTCAAGACTATTGAGTTAGACATAAAGAAGGGTCATGCCCATGGTTCTAATGTCCTGGCCATCCAGCCTGGTGGGAGGAAAATCAGTAAACTCAAGAGATGCGGAAATGGAAAGGGCAATACCAAAGGCAAAAGTAAAACTGAAGGGAAAACAAAGGCACCAACAGTGGCTGGAGCATCTTCCGAGAAAAAAGATCTCTCAAATGTTAAATGCTATTATTGTAATAGCAAGAGACATTTTAAGAGAAGTTGCCGCAAGTACCTAGTAGACCTGAAGGCAGGTATTGCGTCTTTAGGTACTTTTGTTGTTGAATTATGTAAGAAAAATATAATTAAGTGGCCCAAATTAAAACAGCCCATTTAATTAAATGACTGAACAGCCCATTTAATTAAAGGTGCATGCATCAAATTAAAAGGTGCTATTAAAAGGTGCTATTTGATTAAAGGTGCATGCATCTCTGTTCAGAAATTATATGCATTGATTAATTAAAGGGTGCATCTCCCCTATAAATAATTGCTTTAATGACAGGCAAAAAACATACGAATTCTAATAGTAAGGTTGATCCTCTCTTCATCTATATTCAGAAAGAACAAAAGTTGTCATTGCTTAGAAAGAGAAAGAGGAGAGAAATCGCTTTACAGTTCTTCTGACGGTTTGTGAAGAACGTCTCAAGAATTTACTATGGACAAAGGTATGAAATTAATTTGATTGATTTATACGTGGAGACTATGATTTCTAAGGTCTTTAATTTGTTTAATTAATTCTTAATTCCGCTGTCAAAAACTTTAAAGATGATTAGTTGTACTTATTTTAATAATTATGTATAAGTAGTTGATCACGATAAAAATCTACTTACATGTGGTATCAGAGCATGGTTTTGGAATTCATAATCTCCCGAATGAGTTACTTGTTTTATAAATTTATTATTATTATTATTATTATTTTTTAAATAATTTGTGATTGAAATTTGCGGTAACTTTGAATTATGACGGTATTGCTAGACACCAAAGTGTCCTTACCCTAAAGAAATCGAAGTATGGATTATATAGAGTTCATTAAATAGACTATTCTGAAAAATTCTTTTTTACCATAAGCATGGATAATTATGACGGCATTCTTTCCAATTAAAATTCTGAAATTGAATTATTATGAGTCTAAGAATTTTAGAATAGTTTTATTGCAATTCTATTTTCTATAAACCGTAGATTAAAATTAATTGATCATTTATTAAGATTATATGATATTAAAATCTGTCATATACTAAATTTAATGGTTTAATTAATTAGTAGATTATGAGATTTTTTGAATTGCCCAAAGGTTGATTACATTCTCATAATTTACACAACTTAAGTTGATAATTTACGTTATTCCTCAATTGTTGGTTACCCAAAGGCAACAACATGTATTGAAACAATAAAATTATCATATTAAAGTATTTTCTAGTAAAATATTATGTTTAATATATATCTTAATAAATCCCAAAGGATAATTAGGATATACATTAATTAAGTTATTGCTCCGAAAATCTGAAGTTATAAATTATTGCATTATGTCTCCTATGTTCTGATCTTCTCTTTGAGTTAATTTATATATATATTATATCTTCCAAAAGACATGACTGTTTAAATACACACCCTAAAACAGAAAATACATAAAAGATACATCAAAAAACTCTAAAAACTCTAAAATTATAAAGAAAGGTCCAAAAGTCCATGAAGGAAGACTCGGATCGCGAATCTGAGCCCGAAAAATGGGCAAAAACGAATCACCGACGGACGGATCAAAAGTTACGCCCCTTTTCGTGAAGCATGCGCAGGACCATATTGCTGATTATGTTTTCTGATTTTCTTTTCATTTAAAATTTCGGAAAATTTATTTCTTCTTAATTTTCCTTATAATCTTCTCTTTCCCTAATTTATTTTAATTTTTTCTTCTCATCTTCTCTATTAAAATTACAGTTAATGCACCTGTATCGATGCAATCGCATGCGTCATCTGTGACGGTCTTTAATGGTCTTAACTTTGCTGAATGGAATGAACAAGTCCAATTTCACTTAGGTGCACAGGACTTGGACATAGCACTATTATTTGATAAGCCCGATGCTATAACTGATGAAAGCAGCGAGGAAGATAAGGCCTTTATGGCAGAATGGGAACGTTCTAACAGGTTATGCCTTATGTTTTTGCGAATGACGGTTGATGGAAACATTAAGGTTGCTCTTCCGGACACAGATAACGCTCAAGAGTTTCTAGCAAACGTCAGGGCACGCTCACAGACAGCCGATAAGTCGCTTGCCGGTTCGCTTATGGCAAAACTTACCACCATGAAGTATGATGGTAGTCGCACTATGCATGCACATATCATAGAAATGACGTCTCTCTCCGCAAAACTTAAGAGTTTGGGAATGACAGTTGACGAAGGGTTTCTAGTTCAATTTATTTTGAACTCTCTGCCGAATGATGTTTATAGTCCGTTCCAAATTAATTATAATGCTCAAGAAAAGAAATGGAACATAAATGAATTGACTAGTAAACTTGTTCAGGAAGAGGCAAGGCTTAAGGAAATGAAACCTAACACTGTTCATTTTTCAAAACTAGAAGTTGGGTCGGGTTCTAATGCCAAACCAGGGAAAGCTAAGACCAAAAAGAAGGGGAAAGCCTTTCAGGTGTCTTCTAAGGCAAGCTTCAAGAAAGAAGGGAACAAGCAAAAGTGCCACTTTTGTCGTAAGGTGGGTCACTTTCAGAAGGATTGTCTGAAAAGGAAGGTTTGGTTCGAAAAGAAAGGTATGAATCATACTTTTGTTACTTTTGAGTCAAATTTTATTGATGTTCCTAATAATACTTGGTGGATTGACTCGGGCTCTACAACTCATATTTCAAACAATTTACAGGGATTTCTTACGATCCAAACCACAAGCCAAAGTCGACAAAGTGAAAGATATGTAATTATGGGCAATAAAGACAAGGTGCCAGTGGAAGGTGTCGGTACATACCGACTTATATTAGGTTCTGGCAATATTGTTGATTTGTATGATACACTATATGTACCTTTGTTTTCTCGCAACTTATTATCTGTATCTAAGTTGGATGATTGTGGCTATGTATTTAAATTTGGATCTAAATGCTTTAGTTTATATAAAAATAATTGCATGATTGGTTGTGGCAATTTGATTGATGGACTGTATAAATTAGAGTTAGATAATTCGTATATAGAATCTCTGATTACCGTCAACAATACTATTGGAATGAAAAGAAATATGAATGATGAAAAGTCGGCGTACTTGTGGCACAAAAGATTGGGTCATATATCCAAAGAAAGAATGCAACGTTTAGTGAAGTCCGAAGTTCTTCCAAACTTGGATTTTACTGACTTAGGTGTATGTATCGACTGTATAAAAGGAAAACAGACAAAACATACTAAGAAAGGTGCCACTCGTAGCTCTCAACTTCTAGAAATAATTCACACGGATATTTGTGGACCATTTGATGTTTCCTCCTTTAATAAAGAAAAGTATTTCATCACCTTCATCGATGATTTCTCACGTTATGGGTTTGTTTATCTTCTAAATGAGAAATCACAATCTATTGATGCACTTGAGGTGTTTATAAATGAGGTTGAAAGACAGTTAGAAAAACAAGTGAAAATCATTCGATCTGATCGCGGTGGGGAATTTTATGGTAGATATGACGAATCAGGACAAAATCCTGGACCCTTTGCTAAATTCTTAGAAAAGCATGGTATATGTGCGCAATACACTATGCCCGGCACACCACAACAAAATGGTGTTGCTGAACGTCGTAACAGAACACTTATGGACATGGTTCGGAGTATGCTCAGTCACTCAAATGTGCCTAAATCTTTGTGGATGTATGCACTTAAGACCGCCATGTATTTACTAAACCGGGTTCCTAGTAAGGCAGTAGAAAGGACTCCTTTCGAACTGTGGACGGGACGAAAACCTAGTTTGCGTCATATACATGTATGGGGTTGCCCTGCGGAGGTCCGTTTGTATAACCCACACGAAAAGAAATTGGATTTCAGAACTGTTAGTGGATTCTTTATTGGATATCCAGAGAAATCCAAAGGGTTCAGATTTTACTGTCCGAATCATAGCACGAGAATTGTTGAATCCGGAAATGCCCGTTTCATCGAGAATGCTGAAGTCAGTGCAAGAAGTTCTGATCAGTGTAATTCTGATCTTCAGGAAATTACAGAACAAGTTACTGTTCCTTTGTCTGTTGTTTCGAAAGTAGTTGTTCCGACTTTTGTTACGAAAGTAATTCTTCCGACTGTTCCAGAACAACCAACTGCCACTGAGGACATTCCGATTGATAACATCGTTGTTGATGATTTAGTTGAACCGAATAATATATCATTAAGAAGGTCTAACCGTGAACGGAGATCGGCTATATCTAACGATTATTTGGTTTATCTACAAGAATCTGAAATTGATTCTACAATTGATGATCCGGTTTCATACAAGAAAGCTATTGAATGTGAAGAATCCGATAAATGGATTGATGCCATGAAAGACGAGTTAAAATCAATGGAACAAAATCAAGTCTGGGATCTCGTCAAATTGCCTCACAATTCCAAGCGAGTTGGATGTAAATGGATCTTTAAGATCAAACGTGACTCAAAAGGCAAAATTGAACGATATAAAGCTAGACTGGTTGCCAAAGGTTTCACTCAGAAAGACGGCATTGATTATAAAGAGACATTTTCGCCTGTCTCTAAGAAAGATTCTTTGCGTATCATCATGGCTTTAGTGGCTCATTACGATCTTGAGTTACACCAAATGGACGTTAAAACTGCTTTTCTGAACGGAGAACTCGAAGAGGAAGTCTACATGGATCAGCCCGAAGGCTTTTCAATTGGGGGAAAGGATATGGTTTGCAAATTGAAAAGGTCGATATATGGGCTGAAACAAGCATCACGACAATGGTATCTTAAGTTCAATGATGTGATTACTTCTTTTGGTTTTAAGGAAAATATTGTTGATCGTTGTATATACTTGAAGGTCAGTGGGAGTAAGATAATGTTTCTAGTTCTATATGTTGACGACATTTTACTTGCGACTAACGATCTTGGAATGATGAAAAGCACCAAGAATTTTCTCTCGAAGAATTTTGAAATGAAAGATATGGGCGAGGCGAACTATGTGATAGGAATAGAAATATTTCGTGATCGATCACAAGGTTTGTTAGGTTTGTCTCAGAAAACATATATTAACAAGATTCTCGAGAGATTTAGGATGGAGAAATGTTCAGCTGGTAAGGTACCGATTCAGAAAGGGGATAAATTTGGTTTATATCAATGTCCTAAAAATGAATTGGAAAAGGAAGAAATGAATAATATTCCTTATGCTTCCATTGTGGGTAGTTTAATGTATGCACAAACTTGTACAAGACCAGATATCAGTTTTGCTGTAGGAATGCTTGGACGTTATCAAAGCAATCCTGGAATAGAACATTGGAAGGCAGCAAAGAAAGTTTTACGATATCTTCAAGGTACTAAAGATCACATGTTGACGTATAGGAGATCAAACTGCTTAGAGACAGTCGGTTATTCAGATTCAGACTATGCCGGGTGTTACGATACACGAAAATCCACTTGCGGATATGTGTATCTTCTAGCCGGCGGAGCAATCTCATGGAAAAGTGCGAAGCAGACAGTAATTGCTGCATCCACTATGGAAGCCGAGTTCGTGGCGTGCTTTGAAGCCATGGTACAAGGACTATGGCTGCGGAACTTTATTTCGGGACTTGGAATTGTCGACAGCATTGCCAAGCCGCTGAAGATTTATTGTGATAATTCTGCAGCAGTCTTCTTCAGCAAAAACGACAAGTACTCAAAAGGTGCCAAGCACATGGAGATTAAGTACTTTGCCGTGAAAGAAGAAGTACAGAAACAAACAATAACAATACAGCATATAAGCACAGAGATGATGATAGCTGATCCTTTGACGAAAGGATTACCACCCAAGATATTTCACGAACATGTCGAAAGAATGGGAATAGTTGTCTGTGATAAATAATTGTTGTAATTAAACTTATATTATAGATGAATGATTGTTTATGATATTATTATTGATTGATTGTTTCAAATGCAATTCCTATTTATTTAAGTATATATATATATTATCGTTTACTATTAATAGGAATTAGTCTATATAAATTAGACAATTAACGTGGATCCTCAAGTATACCATTAAGGTTTATATTAAGTTAGAATTGATGTTGTAGTACATGGAAGGAAGTTAGTAACAAATATTATTAGCAACCGCCATGACTCGTATTAATTTTGCTTAAATATAAATATTATGATTTTAGAATTTATGAAATATAAAGACATGCAATATTATTGTGCACCTTATGAATGTTGTAATGTCATAAAGTTTTATAATGGACCAAGTGGGAGAATGTAAGAAAAATATAATTAAGTGGCCCAAATTAAAACAGCCCATTTAATTAAATGACTGAACAGCCCATTTAATTAAAGGTGCATGCATCAAATTAAAAGGTGCTATTAAAAGGTGCTATTTGATTAAAGGTGCATGCATCTCTGTTCAGAAATTATATGCATTGATTAATTAAAGGGTGCATCTCCCCTATAAATAATTGCTTTAATGACAGGCAAAAAAAATACGAATTCTAATAGTAAGGTTGATCCTCTCTTCATCTATATTCAGAAAGAACAAAAGTTGTCATTGCTTAGAAAGAGAAAGAGGAGAGAAATCGCTTTACAGTTCTTCTGAGGTTTGTGAAGAACGTCTCAAGAATTTACTATGGACAAAGGTATGAAATTAATTTGATTGATTTATACGTGGAGACTATGATTTCTAAGGTCTTTAATTTGTTTAATTAATTCTTAATTCCGCTGTCAAAAACTTTAAAGATGATTAGTTGTACTTATTTTAATAATTATGTATAAGTAGTTGATCACGATAAAAATCTACTTACAAATTATACCTGGCTTCTACCTCTGATTGGGTATTAGATACCGGATCATATGCTCACATTTGTTCAAATGTGCAGGCACTAAAGAGTAATAGAACGCTGGAGAAGGGTGAGTAAATACTCACCGTTGACAATGGAACAACTGTTGAAGCCATTGTTGAAGGGCGTGTTAAGTTAGCTATGCCTAGTGGTTTAGTATTGAAACTATCGAAAGTCATTTATGTTCCTACTATTACTAAGAACATTATTTCTGTTTCTTTGCTTTGCAAAAAAGGATATTGTTTTTCCTTTGGGAACAATGGTTGTTCAATAAGTCATAATGGCATTTACTATGGTAGTTGCAAAGTAGTTAATGAATTATACTTGTTTGATATAACTAGGACTTTTTGCAACATACGAAACCATGACAACAACAAAAGATTCAAGACTCGTAGAGAGTCTACTTACATGTCGCATTGGCCATATAAACGAGAATCACATCAAGAAATACAAATGTATGGAATTCGTGGCCAGTTTGACTTTGAGTTAATAGGCATGCTTACCGGTCTGAACAGATGGAATACGAGTCTGTTGTTGTTGTAAGCAATCTTTTGTCCTGTTTGACTAATTTGCAAAACATATAGTCATTGAATTTTACAGTTTCTCTGTTTAAGAATATGTGCAGGTTTGAGAATTACGACCAAAGGTCAATGAAAGTCAACAGTTCATCTCATGACAAGTTGGCATAATAAGGTGCATACGAAGGTCAAAGATAGTCAAAGTATTCATCATGACAAGTCAGAACGTGACCAGCTGCACAACATAATTTGTTGCATGATCTACTCGAGCTACAAGGAATGATTTAATACATATGATCTGATGGAAGATTCACACAAGGCATTTGGAATGTCAATTGATAGGATGTTGAATCGTGAAGAATATGGAGATTCATATGAAGATCAAGATCATGAAGATTATGAAGATCATACTTTACCTTTTGTGTTGTAATTTTTATTTATGTCCAAAAGTATGATAAAGTAGATCTGAGGTTGAGATCACCAGAGTCTAGCCGTTGGTTGGATGGATATCAAATTCAGAATTCAAATAACCGGGTCTGATCATTACTGGAAACTTGGGCACAAACAAAATAGGCTTAATCATTATGTTGTAAATCTTGTGATCTGCAAAGAGCCGTTGGCTCTCCTTTGAATTCCACTATAAATAGTGGGCTATGTCTCCTGTCTCAATGACGAGAGAATACCCTCACAAATCTTACACTTTAGAATCCTTTTGAGAGGTTTAGCCTAGTCCATTTTGTTGCTTGTGCTCAAACTTCAATTATCTCTCTAGCAACCTCAAATATATTTCACCTAACTTGATTAATTATAGTGAAGTCAATAATTGTCTGGACTTAGAGCCTGCGAGCTTGTCTCATACCGGAGCCTAGTAGCTCACCTTATACCGGCACCTGCGTGCTCACCTTTCTTTCCTTTGAGTTGTTGCAAAACTATCGTGTGTGTGGACCGTAGGAGTGTTGTCTCGTACCGGTCACAACTTGTATTACTTTCTTCATTGGGTAATATAAAGGCGCGCCTATTAAGGTTGTGTTACCCCGGAGACGAAGGTCCTTCAGTTACTGAACTTCGTTAACAACTCCTATATCACTTTCTCTAACTCTATCTATTTACTTTATTACACTTTAATATTCATTAGTTATTTAATTTACAAGTTTTTTATTTTGCCAAGAACTTGAAGTAGATAGGTTAGTTAAATTAGTTAAACACATGAACGACTTTGAAATTTGTCTATCCGACCGATAGTTACAAGTTGTAGGGGTTAAATTTTAAACAGACCTATTCACCCCTCCTCTAGATACCATTGGAGACAACAAAGTAGTATCCGAGCAGGTTGCTCAAATTTGAATTGTTCATAGGTTAGTTAAATACTGTTCCAATTTGGGCACATGCAATTTTTTTTAATGATTTTTGAAATATTTATTCCTTTTGTTCAACTAAGTGAAAGAAAAAACAAAAAGACATTTTATGATTAAGCTGCATAAACCTAAATACAAATCCTTCTTGTTATCTGATTAATTTTAGTGACCTGGTGGACCATGTGTAGAAGAGTTGTTTGGTAATCAGACTATATATCTATAAGTAGAAGAGTCTAGCAATCTGAAATTAAAATATGCACACCCACTCCTATAATTTAATTACAGCTCTTTGCATAAATGGCTCTATGCTTTGCACTTGCATCTTTCATATCGGTTCGCCTGACACAAATGAGAGTGTTTTCATGTTGGTTCCGTATTTACGCAAATTTACATTCTCCAGGTCTCACTACTAGAATTTCTGTTTTTCCAAGCATAGCAATGTTATTTCCAAGGATGGACGGGCTCTTGAAAAAGAAATCGAGTTTTCTGACACACTTAACCATTTCCAACGGCTGTCCCATGGAAATAGTCTTCGATGGAAATCCTTGATGTGTGCCTTTGGAAATGTTCCCTATCCGCCATTGGAAATACTTTTGCATGATCCATGACCCACCAAACAGATCGAATACTATATTTTATTGATAGCCCATGAAAATATCTCATGAGCTACCCTTGGAAATACTTTTGCATGACCCATGACCCGCCAAACAGACCGAATACTATATTTTATTGATAGCCCATGGAAATATCTCATGAGCTACCCTTGGAAATACTTTTGCATGACCCATGACCCGCCAAACAGACCGAATACTATATTTTATTGATAGCCCATGGAAATACCTCATGAGCTACCCTTGGAAATAAGATGGAAGTAGTGAGATATCTTATTTCCATAGGGCTACCGTTGGAAAAGTTAAGTTCCTGGAGACAGCTACGTTTCTGTTTATTTGACATGTCTCTTTGAATGTTTAACAAAATTAAATAGTAGTAGCCAGCAGTATTAAATTGAGATATTTAAAATGAAGCATACAAATGAAAACATAAATTTGAGGTCTTTGCCAATAACAAGACATATTTAATTTTAATAATATCATATATTCCAATTAATCATACTAAAATATATCAAAATATTACTAAATAACACAATAATAATATCATATATCCAAGTATCACATTTACAAAATCAAAGTATTTCGTTATTCAACACACAATTTCATATATCTAGGATCAGTAAAAATCCAATAAGTGTAAAAAATTCACCTACATTTTTTCTCAAAGCACTTGTCTAGTTTTCCGTATACCGGATAATTGGACTTCTAAGTACAAATTACAAAGTAGTCTAGCAATCCTTATCGAAGTACAAATTACAGAAAATTTCAAGTAAGGTTTGGTTATCAAACATTAGGTAAGCCCCTTTATCCAGTGTAATGTCATTCATCAAGTCAATGTTTTAGTTTGTGTGCATTCATGCTTGGTAAGCCCGAAATCAGTGTCCAGACATGTCTCGAGCATGGTGTCAAACATTAAGTTAGCATAGAAAAAACAGTGTACCACTGGTACACAGAAAACCCAAATCAGCACAATCAAACAAATAAAAATAAAAAGTACACCTAGACTTAGAACCAGGCCAAACTTCTTTACAAGTTGATATAGGACATCATCATGAGTGCATAGAAATAAGTTTTGCATTTTTCTAATTTTTCTACAATTTTTAGTTGAGTGAAAAGTTCATATTTTAAAAATCCAATCACTCGTACTATACCAGTCAAGCACCAAAACTACCCTACATAAGCTTCTCAGTTTACTCTAGCTACAAAACCCCAAAAATACTAAAATAAATCATGGATGAAGCTTTCATTGTCCTGGAAATTTAGAAAGCAATAACACTCAATTTGGAGCTGTAAATTGTTATGTGCAAAAAAGAGAAGACAGCTTTCATAAATGTCTAGATTGCCCTTTACATGTGCAGAACTGATGAAACACTAAACACATCTGACTAACAGGTTCGACTGTCACAAACAATAGAAAACCCAGCAACTTAAACAGAAACTTATAATAAAAAGTATTAACGTAAAAGAACAAAAAGCGCTAAAGAGTATGTAAAAGATACCTTATCCATAGTAGGAGACTAAGAGTGCCATATTGGACTTCAGTTCAGAAAGAATCAACCAACATAAACTTGTTACATTCAAAACAATTAACCACAACATAACTGAATATTATACATGTTCCATTTCCACTAACTATTGTCATCATATTGATTTTAAATACCCATGTTCACTTTTTATCCAAAAAAATCCATCTTCGCTCATCTTCTCAGGCATTGTTGACTTATCCACATATTACTCATCATCAAGTTCTTTGGCAATTTGAAGACATGAGATGCATTCATTAAAATTTCTAAGTGATACTATAAAGCAAGTCCTTGTCATCAACCCTCCCTTCCCCTCCACAGTAATCAACAAAGTCTCTCTTCCTCGTCTATAATTTCTCCCTGAATTTAGAAGTGAATTTCAATTGGTAAACTATTAATTGACTCTCAAGAATCATTCATATTGTAACAAAATAATTACCCATAAATTAAATTGTTGTCTTCTACTTTTTCTAAACACTGTGGTACTATAACAAACCTATACATGTATGCACATATTTATGTTTTTAGACTTTTGTTTCATCAACTCAGGGGATGTGGCTTAGCTAGTATGGACTAGTTTGCCCTTTTTTAGCATGCTGATTTGTCCTATTTATTACAATTAATTGGCTACACTATATTGGGTGTTCTTTATATGGAAATAATCATTGATGTACATGCTTTTCAGTGGACAAGTATCAAATTTTAATTATAACTAGAACTGTGATGAAACAGTGCAGTTTTGATAGTCCATTTTTGGAAAATTATTGTGAGCAAATGGCTACACCAAATTCTTATTTCTTTTATGGAAATGATGGTTAACTTGTGTGGTTTATACTCGAAAAGTTTCAAAAATTATGAAGGCTTGGAACTTAGTGAATTTCACTGTTTTGTGAAGGTCGGCTGGTGTGCCAGTACACTGTTTTTAACAGTGTTTTTGATTTTCAGGATATGAGATTCAAATGGCCACCAAAAATTGTAGAAAAATCCTTTTTAGGAGATTCTTTTTTCAGTGTGCTTGTATATGTGTCTAGTGTGTGTGTGCGTGCAAGGATTTGATCAATTTCAGTTCAGAGTTCTCTGTACAGATGTTATACTGACAGAAGGTCAAATTGGGGCTGTTTAGGCAACTCATTGTACCAGCATGTGTTTGGCTTAGTTTCACTTATGTATGGGGCTAGTACAAGCATGGTTATTACTTGATATGCATGTAGGTGAGTCATACATGATGTCAATCTGAACTATTATGTCGAGCCTCTGCACCATCTCGTCCCTCCACAGGGACAACCTCGTCATGTCCTCTCTCGAAATAACTTCTCCACCTGAAATAATTGAGAATTTGAAAATTGTGACACTCGAATTGAACTTTAAATTAGTAAAAATGTTACAATTTGAAAAAAGCACCTTTATAAGCATAGTTACCCTTTCCTAGGACCTTGAAAGCGTATAATTGCAACACTAAGAGAGGCGAAGCGGAGGGCAGTGATGTGGAGAGAAGTGCGAGGAGTTAAAGAAAATAGAGCAAGGAAGAGAGAGGGGGGCGGGGAGGGCTTGGTACGATCGGGCTTGGAGGGTGAGAGAGAGCGAGAAGGGTTGGAAAAGGTTTGAGCTTGAGCGAGAAAGAAAGTGGGTGGGTTTGAGCCAAAGTGAGAGAGGAGCAATTAAAAATGTGCAATCCAGAGTGAAATAGCGCTCAAATGAAAAGTTTGGAGGGTGGGACATGAATGTCAGAGATGGTAGAAAGGGAGAATGGGTGCTGAAATAAAACGTTTGGAGGGAGAAATGAAAATAAGTGTAAGTACCGTAGTGAAGAAATCTGGAGTGCTCTTAAGCTGAAAATCATGACCCATCTGTCATTGAATAGAGATGTATAAAAAAATATAACTAGTATTGTTAAATGGAGATGTCCATTGTTAATCAAGATAGCACATTTTTAATCTAACGGTTCAGATTTACAAATGTTCATAGCCCTTTGATGTTTCGATATTCCGTCGACTTGATGGATAGGTAAATAAAAAAAAATTCATGAAAATTTGCTGCAGGAATATATATGCAATGCTCTTTAATTTGAACGGTTCTGATCGACCGACGGACGACGTGTTTACGTGCGCCTTCATTAACTCACAAAGCAAGAGTTTATGTTTCATAAGACATGAACTCTTGCTTTGTGAGGCGCACGTAAACACGTCGTCCGTCGGTCGATCGGAACCGTTGAAATTAAAGAGCACAGCATATATATTCCTGCAGCAAATTTTGATGAAATTTTATTTTTTATTTACCTATCCATCAAGTCGACGGAATATCGAAACATCAAAGGGCTATAAATAATTCATGTTGGATCGAAGCTTGGACATAATAAAACTTCATAATTTTTAGTTTGATTACGTTCAATGTTGTCCCTTGATCATTTCAAAACAAATTTGGAATCATTTCATTGCAGATCGACCGTCGATCGCTCACGTGAAAATGAACGGTTCACAAATATTTAATAAATTTGAAGGGACAAATAATCATGAAAATCTATAAAACTTACAATTATAAGTATAATTTGGTTATAAAAACTGTAACAAATTTAAAAATATATTTTTTGAAATTTTTTCATATTATTTTCTGTAAATGCATTAACTAATTTGTCTGAACCGTTCGATTGAAAATGTGTTGTCCTGATGTCTTCATTTAAGAGGTTGTGGGTAGGGAGTCTCTATTCTCTGAGGTAGCATAATATTTTTGTTTAGATCCGAACCTAGGTGATGCACAAGCTCCTTTAATATCCATGCACAATTATAATCAGGCGGCTCCGATCTAAACACAAATATTATATTACCTCAGAGTATATGAATTGGTGGGTAGGTCTCCCAGCGCAAATATTTTGTTAGCAGAGCAGTTTTGATTTTATGCAAGCACGGCCTGTATAATTTAAAGAGCATCCAATATATTTAATACACTGATTGAAGCTAAAACCGCTCTGTTAATATCTGTACTTGAGAAATTTTTAGTTCCCCCATCGCATCCAGAGAGGATATAGGGAGCCGCCATCTCTCTTGTACTTATTTCACCCTAAGATGTTTTCATTTCCCTCTCTCCAAGAGTTTTCAAAATCGATATCTCCGCCGCTCAACAAAAATTCGGCTGCCCTCTTTGTCCACCACTCAGCAACTTCAGCCCCTCTCTCCCTCCGCCGTTATCTTCGCCGCTCAGCGCAACGCCGCCCCCCTATCTCTAGGTCAGTATCGATTTTTCTATGTAGGATTTCTTTTAGATTATCTTCATCTATATAATAGTTTGAATCACCACGATTGTTTTCCATTTTGGCTTATTCTTGATTGAATTAGTTTTGATTTGCTGTTAAACCCTAACCCTAGACAACGATCTGATTGAATTAGTTTTGATTTGCTTGATTTCCTTTTCAGATTGGGCAGAGCCATCCGACTGGTCTCACTCTAAATCTCTTGAAGGTATATATCGTCCTATCAGTACATGGAAAATTTGCAAATTGGGCAAATTCATGCAAACTTGGGTTTTCTTTACCTTAAATTGAAGAACTAGAGAGAAGCTCTTAGTGGACTGTCCATTTGAAAATCAATTTTAGTTCTTAAATTTAAGGTAAAGAATCATAATACAATACAGAATTATTATTTATATTATTATCTTTTCTGAATCAAAATTCTTGATTTTATGATAAAATGATGACAATAATTGATATCTCGTATTCATATCTATATTTTGACCTTAAATTGGTCCCAAAACCTGTGTTTAAATCTATTAACTCTGTTGTAATTCATTGAATATATATAGAATGTGGTACTGCTGCAAGTTTATTCTTATTCTGCAGGAAACGGGCGAAATCGAGGAGGAATCTGGAATTTAGAAGTCTCTACACGGTCCGTGTACCACCTTATGTGGACCGTGTCAACCTCGACTCGATCGATGACACGACCACCGACAACCGCTGACTCTACCACAGAAGGAACACAGGCACACGGTCCGTGTAGAATTCCACACGGGCCGTGTCAAGCATTTCCGGAAACAGATCCAGAATTTGGAAACAAGGCTAATTGATGGAAGGTCGGCCAGAAAAGCATATAAGCGGGATTTCTTGCACCAGAGAGTTCATTCTGGAGCAGAGAAGCAATTCCTAGGGTTTGGACTTGACGGCTAAGCTTGGAGACGAAGTTGAGAAGCGAAAGACGCGAGTTTTCGACGGATCTTCTTTGTTCTTCGGGTTTCGTCATGGCTAATCTTTTTATCATTTCTTTTATCTGTTTTAGACCTATGTCTGAGAAGATTTCTTAGTTTCTAGGGTTGTGATGTAATCGAATGTTTTGTTTTGCATGTTAGTTATTGGATTCTTTTGTTGAAATTTGTGTTTGCTTGATTGTGATTGATTTTAATTGCTTAGTGTAAGTTGTTTGATTTTTATTGGTTTACCACTAGATGAATGATCACATCTAGAAGGTACTTTGGCCCTTATAATCTCTGAACCAAACTAAGTACATGAGGTAGGATTAGTGATCCGAAAGGTGAAACCAAGTAGTAACCGACAGGTGAACATTTTCTCATATCGACGAAATGAGGTTACCTTTAGTATACCAAACAAGCAACTAGGTAATTCAGACCAACATACGACAGTTGAGGTCTAGAACCCGACGATGGCACATATTGCAATTCCATACAAAGTTAATAAACCAACAGACGACAGTTGAGGTTTAGAGACATTAGGTTTGGTCAGTAGAACCCTACACAAAGGAACAACACAAAGAAACAATAACTGCTGCATTCACTCGAGAGCCACACGGACCGTGTACGACAGTACCCGGCCCGTGTACACTGGACACTACACGGACCGGGCACCTCGAGGCAGAACTGAGATGAAGTCATAACCCTGGAAACGCCTTTTTACATCTGATTTAAACCCAGTTGATTTTCTTTCTTGCATTTTTATTACTGTGATTGAATTGTTAGGAACTTTAAGAACCAAAACCAACCTTTTCCAACTTCTAGTCTTTATTTAATTTAGGTAGAATTCTAGATAAAATCTGAACCGTCCCTGTGATCGATACCCGATAATATACTACTCGATAGGATTGTATACTTGCAGTCTGAACCGAAAAGTGTATTTAAGGTTAAAAAGTACAGTTCACTGTACTGAAACTTTGTACTATACCTTTTGGTGTAACAAGTTTTTGGCACCGTTGCCGGGGACGGCATCATTTATTTTATGGATTTTTGCCTACTTTATTTAATCTAGATTTTAACTTGTATCTTTTTCTTTTGTTTTTCTCTCTCTTTCAGGAAAGCTGGCATCCATACCTCCACCCAAGGGAGACTATAATCTGAGGAGTAAAGGACCACTTCCCGACACAGAAACTCCCTCAGACACAGCTGTTCCTGCACAACCACCTCCGCACACGGCCCGTGCAGATGATACACAGTCCGTGCACTCCGACAATCCGAGCAGACGAAGGATGAGTAACAACGGAGAAGACAGGGAAGCAGACATGACTGATGATCTCTCTGATGATGACATGGCCGACTTCGTGCCAAGGAACCTGCGTGAATTTAATGTGCCACGAGCTGGAGACGTAAGGGGAGCCATCAGACTGCCGCAAATTGTGGGACAACAACCGAACTTCAATCCGGGAGTTGTCAACATAGTGCAGCAGAACACCTTCCACGGCTTAGATCATGAGGATCCACATGCCCATCTCCAAACTTTTCTTGAATGTTGCACAACCATCAAAACCAATGACTGAACAACTGATTACACTAGACTTGCACTGTTTCCTTTTACTCTTAGGGACAAGGCCAAGAAATGATTAGGGTCATTACCAAGGGATTCCGTTACCAACTGGAGGGAACTGTCTAAATTGTTTCTAACTAGATTCTTCCCTCATAAAAGAACTGCCAAGGTAAGAACCCAACTAACTAGCTTTAGGCAAAGGTCTGATGAACCCCTGAACGAGGTCTGGGAAAGGTTTAGGGAGTTACAGTATTCTTGTCCACACCATGGTATACCTGACTGGTTGTTGATCCAAATTTTTTATGATGGTTTAACTGAAAGCACTCGTACATCTGTTGATGCTGTTGCAGGTGGAGTATTGATGTCAAGAGAACCTCTTGAGGCCATGAACTTGATTGACAACATGGCTCAGAACCAACAATGGTCCAGACGCGACAACACTCGAGCTGGAGGAGGCGGCCGATTCGAAGTTGATCAAATCACCGCACTAACCGCCAAGCTTGATGCTATGCAAAAGACTTTTGACAAGATGAGTGTGAAAGCAGTTGATCAGCAGCAACAAACTTGTGTGATGTGTGGAGATGAAGGTCACGCTTACGAGCACTGTCCACTAGCGCAGAGAGATGAAGAAACCGAGCAAGTCAACTCTCTCAACAATGAACCATCCTACTTTCCAAAACCTCCTTTCAACCGATCCTACTCCAAAGACCCGGTTGAGCAACAAAACTGGAGGTGGAAACAGAACAACTCTATGCCATACAACAATGCTCCCAATCCCTCTTTCAACAACTCCTTCAATAATCCTTCTGGCAGCAACAATAACCGAAACTTCTACCAAAATGCATCTTTCAACAACTCAAACAACAGAGCAGCTCAATCCGGTCCACCTAAGCCATATAATGACTTCATGCATGAGCAAGGGAAAATGAACCAAATGATGTTCGAGCAAAGGCAAACAATGAATGCTCAAATGAACGCTTAGCTGGCTGCTCAAAACAAGTTGATAGAGCAAATCAGTCACCAAGTTAACTCAAGCCTTACACCACCAGGAAGACTACCCAGCCAACCAGAGGTAAACCCCAAAGGAGAAGCTAAGGCGGTTACACTGAGAAGTGGGACCCAGTACGAAGGACCTGCCATGCCCAACCAAGTTTTGAATGACATGGACCGTGCAAATCCCACACGGGCCGTACAGAGCCCTGACCGTGTCGAACTCACACGCCCGGACATCACTTCTAATTCTCCTGCCAAGAACACGGACCGTACAGATTCCACACGGCCCGTGCACACTCCACCTTCTGAAGGAACTGAACATCCGGACCGTGTAGAGCTCACACGACCAGCAGGAAACATTGAGACGATTGTTCACACGGACCGTGCAGATGTCACACGGGTCGTGCAAAGAGAACCTGAAAGTCAAAAGAAGATAGGGGCTGAGAAACCACCACCATACCGGCCACCTGTACCCTTTCCCCAGAGACTAGCTGAAACCAAATTGAACGAGCAATTCACCAAATTCATTGATGTTCTCAAACAACTGCACATCACTATTCCATTCACCGAGGCTTTGACCCAAATGCCCACCTATGCTAAGTTCCTCAAAGACATCCTTTCCAACAAACGAAGCTTGGGGGCGGCACGAGATGGTAAAACTAACGGAACAGTGCAGTGCCATTCTGAGAAGCGAGCTACCACCCAAACTGGAAGACCTTGGTAAGTTTTCTATCCCTTGCACCATAGGGAAAGCCACGATCAAGAAAGCTCTATGCGACTTGGGAGCTAGCGTGAGTCTCATGCCACGCACCATCTTTGATCGAATGGGAGTTGGTGAGCTCAGACCTACGCGAATGACTTTGCAGCTAGCAGACTCCTTGGTAAGACTACCACTTGGCATAGTGGAGGATGTACCGGTTCAGGTTGGTAAATTTTATGTACCTGCTGATTTTGTTGTGATGGAAATGGAAGAAGATAAGGAAGTCCCCATTATTCTGGGACGACCTTTTCTAAGAACTGCAGGTGCGATAATTGATGTGTTTAAAGGAACACTGACCTTGAACATTGGAGAGAAGAATGTGCGATTCCAGAGAGATGTGTTTAAAGTACCCTTCGCCAAACGAATCTTACTTCAGAGTAGATGTGATCGAAGAATGCTTAACGGACTTGGCCGAAGACTACTTTCTTGAACAAGTCAACAGCTCGCTAAGGTATCATTCTGATTTTCTATCTGAGTTGCAGGTTGAAAAAGGCGAGTTGGAATCGATTTGTGCAGCAGATGCTCAAACTGACAACCCAGAGAGACTTGGACACGGACCAGACAGATCCCACACGGACCGTACAGAAGAGTCTGACGAGCTGGAGAATATAGCACTCGGGTCGGACAAGGCTGACACGAGAGCAATACATGGACCGCATACATCTGACACGGACCGTGCAAAGGCCCAAACAGAGAAGCCAACTCCTGAGCTCAAGCCTCTTCCAGCCAACCTCAGGTATGAGTTCTTAGGTCCAGATAAATCTTGTCCTGTGATTGTAAATGCAGGTTTAAATCCCAATCAGACCGCCAAACTCTTGGAGAAGCTGAAAGATCACAAAGGCGCAATCGGGTATTTAATCAAGGACCTGAAAGGAATCAACCCCTCTATCTGCTCGCACAGGATCTTGCTGGAAGATAATCACAAGCCCTCTGTTGAACACCAGCGACGGCTCAACCCAAACTTGAAAGAGGTAGTAAAGAAAGAAATTTTAAAACTTCTTGATGCAGGTATTATCTACCCGATTTCTGATAGCAAGTGGGTGAATCCTATCCATGTGATGCCAAAGAAGGGAGGAGCGACAGTAGTAAAGAATAAGAAGAATGAACAGATCCAAACGCATGTTGTCAGTGGCTATAGGATGTGTATTGACTACAGAAAACTCAATGCAGCCACGCGCAAGGACCACTTTCCATTGCCATTTGTTGACCAACTCCTCGAAATGCTTGCTAATCACTCTTATTTATGTTATCTTGATGGTTATTCTGGTTTCTTTCAAATACCCATCCACCCACAAGACCAAAAAAAGACCACTTTTACTTGTCCATATGGTACATATGCATATCGTAGGATGCATTTTGGTCTTTGTAATGCACCAGCAACCTTTCAAAGGGCCATGATGGCCATCTTTTCTGATTTTATTGAAAATGATGTTGAAATCTTTATGGATGACTTTTCTGTATATGGTGCTTGTTTTGACTCTTGTTTGACTAATCTTTGTAAGATTTTGCAGAGATGTGAAGAAGTCAATCTGATTTTGAATTGGGAGAAGTGTCACTTCATGGTCCAAGAAGGTGTTGTTCTGGGACATGTTGTGACCTCTAAAGGTATCGAGGTTGATAAAGCAAAGATTGAAGTGATTGAAAAGCTTGCAGTTCCAACTTGTGTCAAAGGGGTTCGAAGCTTTCTAGGTCATGCAGAATTCTACCGCCGCTTCATTAAGGACTTTTCTAAATTTGCTAAACCACTAACCAATCTACTCATTAAAGATTCTGACTTTGATTTTACTGATGATTGTGTTAAGTCCTTTTGTAGTTTGAAATAAGCTCTCATTTCAGCACCTATCCTGCAACCACCTAACTGGTATCTTCCATTCGAGCTGATGTGCGATGCAAGCGATTATGCTGTAGGAGCAGTTCTGGGGCAAAGGAAAAATAAGAAGCCGTGTGCTATCTACTATGCCAGCAAAGTGCTAGACCCAGCCCAAATGAATTACACAACAACTGAGAAAGAGCTTCTAGCCATTGTGTTCGCTCTTGACAAGTTCCGATCCTACTTAGTTGGTTCAAAGATAATCGTCTACACGGACCATGCCGCACTCAGGTATTTGCTAAGTAAACAAGATGCAAAACCTCGTTTGATTAGATGGATTCTCCTTTTGCAAAAATTTGACATTAAAATCAGGGACAAGAAAGGAGTCGAAAACACTGTGGCTGACCATCTATCCCGACTTCGCTGGGGAGATGATGACTCTGTCAATTTACCAATCAATGACTCGTTCCCTGATGAACAACTCTTTTTAGCTTCTGTTCTGACTTACCTAGACACGGACCGCACAAGATCTCACACGGCCCGTGCACTGCAACACCAGGGCCACACGACCAGTCACACGGACCATGTAACCACCCAGTCAGTCCTTTGGTATGCAGACATCGCCAACTTTCTCGCTTCTGGAGTACATCCTGCTTCTATGACATACCAACAGAGGAAGAAGCTCCGCTCAAATGTCAGGTATTACTTTTGGGATGAACCTTTTCTTTTCAAAATAGGTGTTGATGGTATCTTCCGACGCTGTGTGTCGTACGAGGAGACACGCTCCATTCTCGAGCATTGCCACTCATCTGCTTACGGAGGGCATGCTTCATTCTCAAAGACAACCACCAAGGTATTGCAATCTGGTTTCTTTTGGCCTTCTATTTTTAGGGATGCAAGGACCTTTGTCTTGGCTTGTGACAAGTGTCAACGGACCGGAAATATTACCAAGCACAATGAGATGCCTCTCAACTCCATTCTCAAGGTAGAACTCTTTGATGTGTGGGGTATTGATTTCATGGGACCGTTCCCATCATTATGTGGGAATGAGTACATCCTGGTTGCAGTGGACTATGTGTCCAAATGGGTCGAGGCAGTGGCATGTCGAAAGGTAGACTCAAACGCAGTAAAGCAGCTGTTCACTGACATCATCTTCCCTCGCTTTGGAGTGCCAAGAGCAGTCATCAGTGATGGAGGCAAGCACTTCGTCAACCGACAATTCGACAGTCTTTTAAGCCGTCATGGGGTGACACATAAGGTAACAACTTCCTATCACCCTCAATCTAATGGACAAGCTGGAATTTATAACAGGGAAATCAAGTCTATCTTGGAAAAGACTGTGGCACGGACCCGGAAGGATTGGTCGCTCAAGCTCAATGACGCACTCTGGGCGTACCGAACTGCCTTCAAGACACCGATTGGGATGAGTCCTTTCAAGCTAGTGTATGGAAAGCCTTGTCACTTACCTGTGGAGATCGAGCACAAAGCATTCTGGGCCACGCGAACCATCAACATGGACATGCTTGCAGCTGGCGAGAAGCGCATCCTTGATTTACACACGAGTTAGAGGAAATGCGCCTACATGCTTATGAGAATGCAAGAATATATAAAAAAAGAACCAAGCGAGTTCATGACCTGCGCATTGCAGCTCGCGAATTCAAGGTAGGTGATCTTGTACTCTTGTTTAATTCTAGATTGAGATTGTTTCCAGGTAAACTGAAGTCTAGATGGTCCGGCCCATTCCATGTGAAGAAAGTGTACCCATTCGGTGTGATTGAGATTGAAAATAACGAGAGCAGGACTTTCAAAGTCAATGGTCAGCGTCTCAAGCACTACATTGCTGACCATCCCCAGAACGAGCGGTTCGATCAAGATCTCTTTGATCCCGCTCCAGTCTAGACTTAAAGAAAGGTGGTCAAGCTCGAGACATAAAACAAGCACTTCTTGGGAGACAACCCAAGACCTTTTAATTTTATTGCATTTTAGAATAATTTAATCTTTCAGCATAGTATTACTATTTGCATGCATATTTGTTTTCAATTAATTCGCATTTAGGAAGTTCCAAGGAGAGCAACATCTGTTAACTAGACCACACGGGCCGCATAAAACATGACACCGCCCTTGCAACACCAGGAGGGTGAGACCACCCGACCCCTGCGATTCCTACACGGCCAGGATCATCTCACTCGGCCCGTACAACTTCCTACACGGCCCGTGTAACCGCCAAACGACGCATATGGAAGGTCGCGTCCGCTCCGCATCCGTTACACCCCTTTGTTTCCTTTAAAACCTCCTCTCCCCACACGAGCACCCCCTTCCACAGTGCACCCGACCCCCCTTTCTCAAATTGACCCGACCGGTTCACGCCACCGTGTAGCCGACGCCTTCGCCGTCTCCTTCTCTTTTGGCCGTCGCCTTGTTCTTCTCTTCCCGTGCGCCGACCACCACACCAAGCCGTTCCTCTCTTCTCTCCAGGTAAGTCTCTCCATCTCTTCTCTTTCAATTTTTCGCTCAAACTCCATTACACCTCGCCGAGATCTCCCCCTCTCTTTTCTCTCCCTTCAGTTCTGCCATTCAGTCGAAACCCTAACCTGACACGCCCTGCATCAACCCTTACACGGTCCGTGTACACCTACACGACTCGTGTCAAATTCCACACGACCCGTGTCAGCCCTATTCAGAGGCAGCCATGAATCGCAAATGCCGATCCAAATACACCCACGAGCGTAGGCAGCAGGCTCTCAGTGCCCAGGCTCTCAATCGCGAATTCCAGCTTCGCGGGTGGTTTGGCTTCTAGTCGGATCCCCAGACCGATTCCCTCGATTTTCGTACGGGCCTCGACAAGGACCACTTCTAGAACTTGATCTCTGGCATGACACCCGGGGCCATTCACAACAAAGAGTTCAAGGGCCTCAACATCGCTCACCCAGTCCTTCGCTGCATCCAGCGCGCTCTTGCTATCACCATCTTTGCACGTGGCGAGACGGTCTCCATGCCAATATCGAGGACCTCCAGCTTCTGGATCACATGCTCTGCCCAGACGAGGAGATAGAGCGGCCCAATCTGATGCTCATTATGATCCACCACTGGCTTGGTCTCCAGCGCTCCACGAGAACGGGTGGTGCTATCACTATGGGTGCCTATGTCACCCACATTGCCGACAAGTTAGGAGTCTCAACCGATGGTGATACACTCTGCAAAGGTCCGCGCAACCTGGACGCCGAGGCTTTCCAACTGGCGACATTTATCAGGATTCAGAGGAGCGTCAACGGCCGTGCCAGATACCTTTGGCGGATGCCGGATGGCCACACTCAGTACCAGATGCCCTTCTCGGCCCCTCTCTCCTTCGAGGACAGGTTCACCTGGCTCTTCACTGAGCCACTGCCGACTACTCCGGCATCCCCACCCCGTCCTCCTGATTATGATGTACCGATGACTGATGCGCCCAGCTTCTCACACCAGCCACATATCCCTTCCACTACTGAGACCGGCTCTCACTCTGCCGACCCGACCATTCAAGATGTATACCGCCTCATGCATGACATGAGTGACACTCAGCGCGAGCACGGTGTTATCCTTCACGACATCCAGCAGCAGATGACTGACTATGGCGGGCGGATCCAGGCGATAGAGGATGAGTTGCGCGACTGGCGCTTCTATGATCCTTCCGACTACTGATCAAGTTTGCTTTCTTTTTCCCAGGTTTTATTTTTCTATCTGTCTTGAAACATTGAGGACAATGCTCAGACTTAGCTTGGGGGGGAGAACTTAACTTTAGTATTTAGTTCATGTTTATTTTTCTTTTATTTCTAGGTCATGTTTACTTTTTGTTGCACTTTTAGGCGATATATTTGCATGAATTGCTAGAATTAGAAACCTTTGCCAGAAATTTTGAGTTGTAATTATGATAACTTTGAGAAGTTGGAACTAACCCCATAGTGGATCAAAGAATTGCATAGGACGAGATAGTTTGAACATTTAAAAGAATGAAAGTTGAATTGTATTGAAAAAATCATTTTGAAACTAAACTGTGCCTTTTAAAATAGAAAATTGGGATTTTCAATTAAAGAAAGATTGGGATATCCATTGGTATGAAGGAATACCATTGGATGTGTGTATTCATGATATATGCAAATGAATTAAAACAAACGAAAAGACGGAGAAAATAAGAGTACTGGAAATAAGTCCTACAGGGCGCCTTTGAGCTCGTCTCCCACATTTAGAAGAAAACAATGAGTACTGGAACAATCCTACTGGATGCCTTTGAGCTCGAGAAACCATAGTTAAGACTTATGCATATATCAACACGCGAAGTCCGCAACTTTCTAACCTAAGCTTATTCCAAGCTTGGGGGGGCAAAAAGGAAAATCACCACAAACAAGGGCATAGTTTCGATGTAAGAATGAAAGATCGATCAATTCGAACAATTAGTTTTGGTAAATATTAGAACATCTCAAATTATGAAATTTGATTAGTTGATTAGTGAGGTGAATCAAAATTTATCGAGGAAATCCAAATTGTTATTCAAAAGGACTCTAGAGTTTTTTTAACAAGCAAGCTCACGTAAATTGTTCGCATTTAGAATTTACTTTTGCATTTAGGTAACCATTAGACCAGCCCTTTACCTAAGTTGGGATTTTTGCTTGAGGACAAACAAGATTTCAGCTTGGGGGAATTTGATATCTCATATTCATATCTATATTTTGACCTTAAATTTGTTTCAAAACCTGTGTTTAAATCTATTAACTCGGTTGTAATTCATTGAATATATATATAATGTGGTACTGCTGCAAGTTTATTCTTATTCTGCAGGAATCGGGCGAAATCGAGGAGGAATCTGGAATTTAGAAGTCTCTACAAGGTCCCTGTACCACCTTATGTGGACCGTGTCAACCTCGACTCGACCGATGACACGACCACCGACAACCACTGACTCTACCACAGAAGGAACACAGGCACACGGTCCGTGTAGAATTCCACATGGGCCGTGTCAAGCATTTCCGGAAACAGATCCAGAATTTGGAAACAAGGCTAATTGATGGAAGGTCGGCCAGAAAAGCATATAAGCGGGATTTCTTGCACCAAAGAGTTCATTCTGGAGCAGAGAAGCAATTCCTAGGGTTTGGACTTGACGACTAAGCTTAGAGACGAAGTTGAGAAGCGAAAGACGCGAGTTTTCGACGGATCTTCTTTGTTCTTCGGGTTTTGTCATGGCTAATCTTTTTATCATTTCTTTTATCTGTTTTAGAACTATGTCTGAGTAGATTTCTTAGTTTCTAGGGTTGTGATGTAATCGAATGTTTTGTTTTGCATGTTAGTTATTGGATTCTTTTGTTGAAATTTGTGTTTGCTTGATTGTGATTGATTTTAATTGCTTAGTGTAAGTTATTTGATTTTTATTGGTTTACCACTAGATGAATGATCACATCTAGAAGGTACTTTGGCCCCTTATAATCTCTGAACCAAACTAAGTACATGAGGTAGGATTAGTGATCCGAAAGGTGAAACCAAGTAGTAATCGACAGGTGAACATTTCCTCATATCGACGGAATGAGGTTACCTTTAGTATACCAAAGAAGCAACTAGGTAATTCAGACCAACATACGACAGTTGAGGTCTAGAACCCGACGAGGGCACATATTGCAATTCCATACCAAGTTAATAAACCAACAGACGACAGTTGAGGTTTAGAGACATTAGGTTTGGTCAGTAGAACCCTACACAAAGGAACAACACAAAGAAACAATAACTGCTGCATTCACTCGAGGGCCACACGGACCGTGTACGACAGTACCCGGCCCGTGCACACTGGACACGGCCCGTGTAGGACACTACACGGACCGGGCACCTCGAGACAGAACTAAGATGAAGTCATAACCTTGGAAACGCCTTTTTACATCTGATTTAAACCCAGTTGATTTTCTTTCTTGCATTTTTATTACTGTGATTGAATTGTTAGGAACTTTAAGAACCAAAACCAACCTTTTCCAACTTCTAGTCTTTATTTAATTTAGGTAGAATTCTAGATAAAATCTGAACCGTCCATGTGATCGATACCCGATAATATACTACTCGATAGGATTGTATACTTGAAGTCTGAACCGAAAATTGTATTTAAGGTTAAAAAGTACAGTTCACTGTACTGAAACTTTGTACTATACCTTTTGGTGTAACAATAATTGAAATTATTTGGCAGTTCACGGTGGAAGGAGTAATGCAGAGGCTAAAAGGGTATGTAGAAGTGAAATTGAAATTGATTTGATTATCTCTTTCGGCCGATTTCAGGTACTTAGTTTAAATTAGTAAGGTAACTGTTTCTAGGTTGAATTCATCTCATGCCCTTTCTAAACCTAAATAGATGGAGCTGTCCCAAAATCCCCATTTGATTTAATAAAAAATGACAAAAAGAGAAGCATTAGATGGTGAGGATTTGGACCCTACTAAAGTGCTAGAAGTGCGGTTTCTTCACAATCTAATCGCAATACTCTTTCCAAGGGCATTGGTGGCCTCAAACCAAAGTTCACTTGAGAATTTGTGTCCTTTTGCTTCCCTTTGTATATACTGTGCCGGCATCTGGCACAACATAGTGGTAAGTTTTTGTGTTTAGTTAAATATCTATCTATTTCTCCTAAGAAACCAATAAAGCTATTTTGGATCATGAGGAGTTCTTTGTTGTAGTTGTGTTTAGGTTGCGCTTTGACTATGCTGTCTGTTCCTGTGCTTCTATACCCTCTCTATACACACGGTGAAGGCATTGTTGTAAGTCCCTTTCTTTTGTTGTCGCAAAAGCACCGCTGTTAGTCTGTATTTGCAAAATACACCAATTTTCATTTTTAGAAATTGTAAAACGCATACAAGTTGACATTTCTTACAGTGCTAAAGGTCCTGACATTTCTTCATTTGTTGAAGTTGTCTGTTAGTTGAGCTTTCAAAGCAATTAATTGTGTAGGATGGCACAGTGCTAAAGGTCCTGAATTCCAATCCTACACATCTAAGCTCTAGTTTGTCTATTAGATGACTAACCGCTTTATTCTCAGGTTATTTATAACCTAGTGCAGTTTATTTTCATTTTAGGAGCTACTTTTTAACTTGTAAATTGAATTTATCATTTCAGGAGATTTCTTCGAGCAACACTAGCCTCTTCGCAGGTATTATAGTATGCCAATTTTTGAAAATGTTCTCTACTTTGGTTTGCTTAATCAAGTTTAAACTAGTACTTCATTATACCTATCCTTGCTTGTGTGACCATGATTATATGCAAAGCATTTTTTATTTTTTTCAAATTGCACCTCATATCATTATTGTATTTGCATTGATGCCTACTAATTGTGTCTGTGATCATCATTGAACATTGGTTTATCTTAGCAATCCTAGTTTTGAAATTACATATAAACTGGTTAATTTGCCTCAAACATGTTGTATTTATTAAAAACTAACCTCTCCACAAACAGTTGATGTAAAGAACAAAAAACTATTATTTGGTTGACATCTGGTTACTTATTTATCAAGGTCTATTTCATCTTAATTAAAATCCCAATCCTCAACAAGCCAGAAATATTTCTTTTTTGTTTGACATCAAATTTACACTAGCTTGCTAGATCGTCAAATTTCTCTCTACTTGTTATTTAATTTTTTGGAAGCAATTGGTTTAATACTCAAGAAAATCCTAGCTGCAGCTCCAAGCTAATAATAATAATAATATAATTCTCATGATTTATTTTCTTAATATTGTAGGTGACATACTCGATAATTTCACATGGATGTTTACTGAATAATTGCTCAATAGAGCACAACATATTTTCTTAACATCAACCCGCTCTTCTAGTTTGGACAAAATCTTCATTTTAGGCATAATAGAGGATCTAGAAGTTCTAACATATGAACATCCTTGGGGTAATTTTTTTTTGTAAATTTGTGTTAATGGGTGGTGGGTATATTTTGGGACAATGTGTTGTACAAGTTCTTGCAATTTAGTACTGATTTTTGTAATGCTTTATGGTATTTTGGTACAACGTATGATGATTATACTATGCCGATTAATGTTAATTACATGTTTTTTCTCTATATTTCAATGTGTTTGTTAATTTGGCTGAATAGAAATTGGGGAATGTAAACGGGTCAGTACCGGGAGAATTGTTAAATGAGGGCATTCTGGTACCAAAAAAAGGAGGTTAGTATTTCCGTGGGTATATCCAAGGAAATAATAGCGCCCAGATCTGACCAGGTGGGCCCACTTTCACTGGTCATGGAAATGCTGGAGTGGGTCACGTAAACTGCCTTTGGAAATACTCAAGTGGGTCCCATGTAGATTGCCTTGGAAATACTCAAGGGGCCCAGGGGCGTCACCCTTGGAAATGATCAGGTGGGACCCACGCTCCCTCCCCTTGGAAATACTCGGTGGGTCCCTCGTTTGATCCCATTGGAAAAACTAAGGTGGGCCCGAGGGATGTTCCCCTTGGAAATACTCCAGATGGGGGCCAAGTTTGAAAGTTTTTCCAAGCGCCCTTTTTCCAAGAGCATGCCGATGGAAAAAGCCAGAATCAGGTATTTGCAACGGTGCCTTTGAAAATACTGACTAGTTCCAACGAGGGTATTTGCTACGGTAGTTTTTCCAAGAGTGGCGCTTGGAAATGGCGATTTTAGGGCTTTTTCCAAGGGTAAGCCCTTGGAAAAGGCCATTTTCCTTCCATTGGAAAATGCGGAAATTCTAGTAGTGGCTTGAGTGACGGTCGGGACACAATCAACCAACCATATGGAGTGATAACTTCATACAGTCATTAAATAGTGGAGACAAACATGTAAACAAATAAACATATCAGTGAGAAACCGTTCATGAAGCTTAGTTGTATCAAAAGAAACTTCTTAAGCTCTATATATGTATATATATGCATGTACAGTCATTAATCAGATAGATAAATGACACGCACATTCTGTTTGTTTTTGTTTTTGTTTTTGTACATGAAGGATGATAAAAACATGGAATGAGTATGCGCAAGCTCAAGAAAGAGGTGCAAATGATATACAAGGAAGAGTTGCTCAGGGACAAATTAAAGCTTGTTGATGCCTTGCAACAGCTCGGAATCGCATATCATTTCAAGGGTAAGATTTAGTTGTCATCTATCGCATATCATTTCGTGGATTAAGTGTGCACGAAGGTATATTTTTGTATCTTTATATATTCTTAAGATAAGATTTAGTTGTCATCTATTGTATATTTCACTTCAACAATTATTCAACTTTAAATTGAATTATCAGCTTTCACTAGTACAAAAAACCCCTTCACTGACCCTCAATTACTGACTGTTTTAATATGTAACAGTCGGTGTAGACACTGTGTGGCAAAATCGTAATTAAGAAGAACTTCAACACTGACTGTTCAATTGTAAACAACAGTCAGTGAAACAACACTGACTGTTTCTTAATAAAAGGGTCGGTGTAGGGTATGAGTAACACCGACCCTTCTATTAAAAAACCGTCAGTGTTGAGCAGTTCACCAACACTGACTGTTTTTTAAGCGAAGCGTCAGTGTTGCTCATACCTACACCGACCCTTTTTTTAAGAAAAGAGTCAGTGTTGGTTCATACCCTATACCGACCCTTTTTAAAAAAAAATAGTCAGTGTTGCTCATACCTACACCGACCCTTTTTTGAAGAAAACAGTCAGTGTTGGTTCATATCCTACACCGACCCTTTTTTTTAAAAACAGTCAGTGTTGGTCATACCTACACCGACCCTTTTTTTAAGAAAACAGTCAGTGTTGCACATACCCTACACCGACCATTTTTTAAAAAAAACAGTCAGTGTTGTTCATACCTACACCGACTCTTTTATTGATAAAACCGTCAGTGTTGAGAAGTTCACCAACACTGACTGTTTTTTCAAGGGAAGCGTCAGTGTTGATTATAACCTACACCGACCCTTCTATTTAATAACAGTCAGTGTTGAGCAATAATTAAGTTTATTTGAGAATAAAAATGTATAACTATTTGAGAATAAAAATTTATGCATTGTGTATATTTTGTAAGATATTTCATAATTAAGTTTATTTCTTTAAATTAAATTTATAGATGCAATAAGTATTTTATCGTTGTTATTCATTAAATAGGATTGAAATTATATATGATAAGACGTTCATTGTACATATAGTGTTTAAAAGTTTGTTAATGATGGAATGAAAAACCTAAAACAATAAATTACTAATTAATTGTTCCATCGAAAAATTACAATGCTTGTTTATTAGAATGAACATATTCTATTTAATAAGTATGATTAGTAATTTACGTGATGAGTGAAATTTAGGCAATTAACATCAAATTTGACTTTAATTTTTGAAAATATTTTGTAATGAAAATTATATTTAGTAATATTTATACAATAATTAATGTTATAACATGTTTATTGCTTAATTAAATGATTAAATTATATAGCATTACATGCATGTTGCATATATGACTCACATCTTCTATGCATGAACATGAAACATAAAATCTTGTTTCATGAGTTAATGAAGACGCACGGGAATATGTCGTCTGTGGGTCGATCGAAACCGTTTAAATTAAAGAGCACTGCATTTATTGTCTTACATCCAAGTTTGATCAAAATTTGTTTTTATTTACCCATCCATCTAGTTGACCGAAAATTGAAGCATCGTATGGCCATAAACACTTCGTGTTTGATCGAAGCTCATACACAATAAAACTTCTAAACTTTTATGTTGGTTACGTTCAATGTTCTCTCTTGACCATTTTAAAAATGATTTGAAATGATTTGATTGCAAATCGACCATTGATTTCCCCTGTGAAAATGAACGGTCTGATTCAAAACTTTTTTTATCTTGATTTTATTGTTATTTTTTTTTGTAATTATGGATTCACTGACTGTTTTTATTATGGAACCGTCAGTGTTGATATTTTTACTTACTGTTATTTAAGGGAAGCGTCAGTGTTGCTCATACCTACACCGAACTTTTTTTAAGAAAACAGTCAGTGATGCACATACCCTACACCGACCATTTTAAAAAAAACAGTCAGTGTTGCTCATACCTACACCGACCCTTTTTTTAAAAAAACAGCCAGTATTGCTCATACCTAACCGTCAGTGATTCTAATCATTCACTGACCGTTTTTTTAATTTAACCGTCAGTGATTCTATTATTCACTGACTGTTTTTGGCAATAACAGTCAGTGATTCTATTCATTCACTGACTGTTGGTTTTCGAACCGTCAGTGATTTTTGTTTCTCGCTTCTTATAATTTTCAATCGACGCGCGAGTCTTTCCTCCCTTTATAATTTTCATTTCCCTCGCTACTTGTGATAAACCCTCCCAATATTTCGAAATCACATTTTCTCCCCCTTCTGTGTCTCTCCGCCTCCAAAAATCACATTTTGAAATCACATTTTCTTCCCTTGTCTCTCTTCGCCTCCGCCTTGAGCACAAAGCCGCCTCCGCGCTGAGCACAAAGCTGCCTCCGCCTTGAGCACAAAGCCGCCTCCGGGCAGAAAGCCGCTCCGAGCACAAAGTTGTTTCCTCGCCTCGAGCACAAAGCCGCTCCTCCGCTCTACTGTCTCGCCCCGAGCACAAAGCCGCGCTGCTGCCTCGCCCCGCCCAGCCTGGTTCAGGGTACCCGACCAGTACCCTGAACTGCATTTAATAAATTAATTCATTAACAATTACTAATTAATTCATTGACATTTCCTAATTAATTCAATTACTATTTGTTGGTAATTACTAATTAATTCATTGACATTTAATAAATTTCAATATTTTTGAATCTTATGTGGAGAACGGAGGAGTGCACAAGGAGGGATTAACGAGATGTGACTGGAAATTCATCAAGGTGTGAACTTGTACACTTGAGTTTTAATTTGATACTAGAACATATTATTTCTAGGTAGAAATCTACATATAATAGTTCAAGAAAAAGGTTCATATTCTAGTAATAGGCTATAAGTGTAAGTGTAAGTAAAATGCCCAAAAGTGTCACCTGCGGCCAAGTATGTGAATTAACTTAAAACTATGGAGAACCTATAAGCCACTTCTTAATTCTATTTTTTTTTTTATAATGAAAAAAATCAGCTTACAATGGTTTTCATTTTTACATGATGGGGTTGTTTTACCCCAAAAATGTGATACATAAAATATAGCATGCAACATGACACACTAAAATAAACTCAGGATACCATAAAATATCCAGGGTGGACCTAACTTAGCATTAAGGGGGCCCATGGCAGTCCAACATAATCCAAAATGTGCATCTTTGCGATTTGGACTGCCCCGACACTTGTCACTGTTTTGACCATAAATAAATCATACCGGGTCCAATTCCAAAAAAAGTAAAATTCTGAGAAAAGAAGACAAAGATACTTTCAATTCTTATGCTGAAAGTTTTCTCAGAATCATGATGCAAAACATGGTAAATAAATGAACAAGGCAATGATGCAAAAAATAATTTTTTCGACAATCCTTGTAGGACATCCTTGGCAGCAACCAGTGTTTAGGCCATAAGTTTGCCATATTAGGCCAAATTGAGATGAAATAAATTATCTTAGAAAGTTCATAAAAATATGCACAACATTTCTGTTTCGGGCCTGGGCAGAAACTTAATGTCTCATGGTGGAATGATTAAATAAAATTTAGTATCCCAAGATTAACATGAGCTGGACAGCCTCGACAGCTGTTAGTATTTCGACCATATATCGGTCATCCTAACTCCGATTTGGGTGATATAAATTTATATGAAACCTAGACAAAGGCACCTACAACATTCATGAAGGAAAGAAACCAAAAATCTCGACGGATCATGATCATAAGGTTCGCACAAAATAAAGTACGAATATTGCCGTTACAGCTTGCTCTGGAAATCTGGACTGCCTAGAGTAAATTGGTCATAAGTTGGTCATATCAACTCCGATTTGGGCAAATGAACATGCGTTGGAAAGGTGAGACCAAGACCTACAACTATTATGTTGTACAAAAGTGCATAAAACGAAATTATAATGTCCAAAAGATCTGATGAATGATTGATTCTCAATTAATGTGCTGCTTTTAAGTGCTGAAATTAATATGGCGTGATTCATGGCTAAGATCCCTCGACGCCATTACTCTTGGACAGCTAGGCCACATCAAGGCACCCCTTGGCAGCCAAGGCACCTTCTCCATCTATAAGAAAAAAAGCACCTAATGCCTGAAAGACAACAACATTCCCTCCCCAAAAAACTATACCAAAATTCTGCCCACACAGCAACTCGTACGTGCCCCTCACTAAAACCCTTCTACAGAAATACACATCCATAATCTGGACAAATGTTCTACATAAAAGTTGTAGTTATCTGAGTCATGAAACCACAGCCACCAAAATCACTCAAATCGGAGTTTAGAGCGTCAAGATCTGGCCAAAACCGTGACTGCTGTTCGTGCTTAAAACTGAAACCGAGCTGAACCGATCATCTCACTACCACAGAAAACTGACAATCGTACATCCAAAATCTGAGAAAATGTTCTACATGAAAGTTGTAGTTCCCTGAGTCATGAATCCATAGACATCAAAATTTCCCAAATCCAAATTACCATCAGCGAAATATAGCCAAAACAGTGACTGTTGCGCATACCTTCGAAAACCGCAAACTCCACAAACAATCCAAGGCCAAAACAACGTTACAACCTTCCACCACAAAATACCGAAAATCCTAAACCCTAAATACTAAAACAACAAAAACAACACTCTTTAAACAAACCTCAAAATCCAATCACACACGCAACAATATTCTAAACACTTCACTGCCACTTCCGGACTCGAAGCACTCGGTGCGTGTAGGGTGCCGGTTGGGTAAAATTACACAAACACTCGCTACTATCGGACTCGAAGCACTTGGTGCGTGTAGGGTGCCGGTAGGGTGATTCAATGGGCTCGAAACACTCGGTGGAGTAGAGCGCCAACAAAAAAAAGGATCCGAAGCACTCGGTGCGCGTAGGATGCCACAATCATGCTAATGATGAGTGCGAATGAGACAAAAATGCTGTCAAAATTCCCTCTTGATTTAACATGAAAACAAAATTTAAAAAAAGTACAAAATTGAGACAAAATGCTGCTGAAATTATCTCTTGAACAAAGCAAAAGGAAATAAATTATTAAATGAAATAATGACAAAAACATTAAAAACAAATAAAGTTGTACACAAGAGGAACAAATAAGAAAGTTTCAGAAACTGAAACATGAATTGAAGATAAGGTTCGGGTAACTTGCTCACCGAACTTTATAAAATGCAAGACATGAAAGTTGTAGAGACCTCAGTTACATAACCGTGAGCGCTAATTTCACATCGATCGCACATCCAAACGGCGAAGTACGCCCAAAACAGTGCACAAAGGTCGGCCGTCTTAAAAAGCAGAAAACAGCAAGGCGACTTCAAAAAATCTACCAAAAATCACCTATCATAATCTGACAAAACATTCCACATGAAAGATGCAGCACTCTCAGTCAAGTATCTGTGAGCTCTGGTTTCAACTCGATCATACTCTTCAGCGGAGAGATTGGGCCAAAACAGTACACAAAGGTCCGCTGACTCCAGACAGTAGCCGTACCTTGATTTCTAAAATCCACCATAAATCACCAATTCAGAGTCTGGACAAATGGTCCACACAAAAGTTGTAGCTCTCTTAGTCGTGAAGACTTTAGCGCTGGTTTTACCTCAATCGGGCTCTCCAGCAGAGAGATCTAGTCAAAAGAGTACCCGAAGGTCTGCTGATTCCAGACAGCAGGCATACCCTGACTTCTAAAATTCACCATAAATTATATATTCCGAACCGGACAAAACATGTGACACGAGAGTCATCGACACCGCTGTCATGAACCTTTGAGAACCAATTTCATACCAATCGGACCTTCCACTGGAGAAATATACTCTAAACATCAACCGAAGGTCATGCACCAAACCTCGCTCTAAAGATATAAAGACTCCAAATCCAAGTCCACAAAGGATTCTAATCCATAGACCCAGATGTTCGGTCTCCTAATGGTCGAACTAACCAAATAAAATCGAAGAGTCCCCACTCTAAATATGATCTCTAGCCATAGCAACCAAACAGTTATGCCTCGGTGGCATCAACATGCATACACACACACAAATACAAGTCACCTCTCAATAAGAGATGATAAACCCGAACATGAATATGAGAAAGCATCAAGTCAACAACATCTATGCCCAATTCGAAGATTCCCAGAGTTTGGAGAAAGACACACAATACCTACCCATAAACTATACCGAAAACCCTACGCAGTTTCATGCCAACCAAACTCAAGAGCTCCCATGTCACCTTAAACCAAAGGCTTCTACGCCACTTAAATCAAATCCAAGACCAATCTAAAACCTACACTAAATTCAAATAAATCCAAACAAATTCTATACCAAATAAACCAAACTTATCCAAATAAACCCAAATCGCAATCAAGCCCAAGCAAACTCAAACCTAAATAAAATCCAAATAAAACCAAGACCAAATCAAATCCAAGCAAAATCAAGTTTAATTCCGAAAGCTTCCATGCCAACCTAAATAAAGGCTTCCATGCCACCCAAACCAAAGGCTTCCATGCCAACCCAAATAAAGGCCTCCATATCATTCAAACCAAAGGCTTTCACGCCAATCCAAAATAAAGGCTTCTACGCCAACCCAAATAAAGGCTTCCACGCCAACCCAAACCAAAGGCTTCCATGCCACGTAAATGCAAAGGCTTGCACGCCAACCCAAATCAAAGGCTTCCACGCCAACCCAAATAAAGGCTTGCACGCCAACCCAAATCAAAGGCTTCCACGCCACCCAAATCAAAGGCTTCCACGCCAATCAAAATCAAAGGCTTTCATGCCAACCCAAGTCAAAGGCTCCCACGCCAGCCAAAACCAAAGGCTTTCATGCCAACCCAAGTCAAAGGCTCCCACGCCAACCAAAACCAAAGGCTCCCACGCCACCTCAAACCAAAGGCTCTCATGCCACCCCAACAAATACATAAGTTCAGCTAAAGCCCTTGCAAGTAATAGGCACCCCAAGGGAAGGAAAACCCTACAGACACCACGGGCATATGATACGCCCTTGTCTAAACCCTCTGCGCCAGTCCGACCCGTAGGCTGTCGAAGTGTTTCAGACGCCCACTCACGTAGTCCGATGTCGCCCATAACATATATGTTCAGCTAAAGCCCTTGCATGAAACAGGCACCCCAAACAAAAGCCCTAGAAAACCCTAGGCACCCTCAAACCAGCTAAAGCCCTTGCATGTAATAGGCAACCCCAAATTAAACAAAAGTCCTAGTAAATACTAGGCATACACTATTAGTATGCCCCTTGAGGGTTGAATCAGTACTCCTCTTCTGATTCAGTATCGCCCTCTCTTCTTGATTGCACTTCATTTACCCTACCCTAATCATGTCATTTCGTCTAGCCCTTTAATTGGAGGTTCCTGGGTACTATTCAGGGTAATTAACGGCAGGGGCTTGCGCCTGTCGGAAGGAAAAGAATCCCCACAATCAAACAATAAGCTTCTTCCCCTTTACCTATTTAAGGGAGGGAGTGTATCTGCAAAAACGTTCGCGCCGGTCTACACCAAAATAACAGGCCGACAAAAATGCCTCAACAGGGGTGACCATAGAAAATTTCATAGATAGTTTATGAAAGATTTTCTAAGAAATTAGATAGTTGGTTCTGTAATTTACTCAAAAATCCAAATAACTGGAACAGTACAAAAAAAAATTTCTGACCTGGATACTGGAGTCGGTGCAACCTGTGTATATTTTGCCTTGAGTAGTAGCTATCGATTTTAGGTGCTTCTTTTTACAAATTGTTTGGCTGATTCTTGATGCATATAACATCTGTACAATATTCATGCAAACTACAAAGTAGAAATGTATAGTAAGAGACTATGAAATGAATTACAAAGTATAAATTGTTTGGCTGATTCTTGATGCATATAACATATGTACAATATTCATGCAAATTACAAAGTAGAAATGTATAGCTGTTGTCATAAGGCTTTTATTTTGTCTTATATTTTTCAAATTCTTTTACTTAATTTAATCCGTTGTAGCTACAAAATGTTAATTATTCATTTTACTTAAATGGAACATTTCAGAGCCCTAGGCAAGAAGGTGGCAAGGTGTGTGGATTTTACGTCATGAAACACATGCAAGACCTAGTCACTACACAATTTGATGTTTTTCCTAATGTATGTATTTCTTAATTGAACTTGATTCATTTTTTATATAACTTGAATAAAATTATAACTTCTCAATTTGTATTCATGCAGTGTGATTTATTGACAGAAAAAAATACGCCGACGCAACTTCATGCAATAACACGACAATGGTGTACATTTTTCTTGGACAACTTCTAAACTATTTATAAGAAATGCAATTTTGTTAAGTTAAGATGCATATTTTACATATTTTGTAAATGTGTTATGTAAATTTTGTTATAGTATGTTGTCTTTTGTGAATATGTTATGTTGTTTATATTGTGTTGTCTTTTGTTTATGTTGTTCAAATTATTGCATGCCTATTTAATGTCAAGTTGTTCGAACAGTAATATATTGCTAGCAAATATATGAAGGCTAGCCTCGATACAAATAGAATCATGCCAAAATTTTATACCAACACCGACGATTATAAAACCAACAACGACTGTTTTTAAGACATACACCGACTGTTTTTTCAATAAAACAGTCGGTGTTGGTACTCAACAGTGACTGTTTTTTAAAAAAACAGTCGGTGTAGGCACCCAACAGTGACTGTTTTTTCAAAAAAACAGTCGGTGTAGGTAACCAACAGCGACTGTTTTTTTGAAAAAACAGTCGGTGTAGATATCAAACACTAACTGTTTTTTAAAGAGAACCGTCAGTGTTGGTTATCTACACTGACTGTTTTTAAAAAAAATCCGTCAGTGTTGGTTATCTACACTGACTGTTCTTTAAGATAACTGTCAGTGTTAGGTACCTACACTGACTGTTAAAAAACAGTCAGTGTTGGGTATCTACACTGACTGTTATTTACCCGTCAGTATAGATATACCTATACTTACGGCGCCATCACTGACGCCTCAATAACAGTCGGTGTAGGAGTATTTTAAAAGTCAGTAAAAGAGTTTTTTGTACTAGTGTTTGGAAAGCGGAATGCCTTTTCTGGCGTTACATATTAATTCTTAATAGTTTTAATAGAGATAATATTGGAAACAAATTAATATGTTGTTAGTTAAGTCAAATTAACGCCAAATTATATATCAGAGTTTTGAGAAAGCCGAAGTAACGCCAAAATTATATTATAACATTGTATGTTTGAGTGTGGTTCCGAATAAAATAATGTTTGTTTTCAATCTCAGTTTTTAATATTATACTTTAATTTGGAAATATGTGGCTGATGTCACAACTCACAAGTACACAAAAACTTTGAGCAGATATATTCAATAGTTACATGGACTACAAAGGAAACTGCAAAGGAAAGCTATATCCAGACATTAAAGAGATGCTAAGTTTGTACGAGGCTTCTTTTCACTCAAAAGAAGGAGAAGAGGCATTGGAGATGGCCAGGCAGTTCACAACCAAACACCTAACAATTTTTTTGGAGAGCTAAGTATGATAATTCAAGGCTAAAAGAACAAGTAGCCCATGCACTGGAGCTCCCTTTGAACTGGTTTATCGAGCAATACAAGATAGATGAGCATATCAGACCTGCACTGTGGGAACTGGTTGTTTTGGATTTTAATTTAATTAAAAACTTGTACAAGAAAGATTTAAAGCAGGTATCAAGGTAAATATCAATTATAAATAAAAATAATTCAATAAATAAGGAAATGACATTTCCATGATTCAAATTAATCACTGTTTTATTCTACGGTTCTTCAAAAAAAGGTGAAGTATTAACCATAGAAGGCAAAATCGGCCGTTCCGGAGCGGGACCGGATGGTGCCGATCCGATTCCAAGCCGATTTACGCAGACAATGCAGATTTCGGTCAATTTCGTCTGTTTCGGCCTGATTTCGGCCAATTCCAGTCAAATTTCTGCCCGTTCCGGCACGTTCCAGCCCGTTCCAGTCAAATTCCTGCCGATACGCGAATATAAAAAAAAGTAGAAATTTTTTTGCAGCTGCGGGGATTCGATCTCCAGACCTTTGGGGTGGAGTCCATGCAAGTTACCACCACACCATCCAAGTTTTTTTGATTTATAATACAACTCATTTATATATATAACAATTATATCAGAGATTGATATAATACAAATCAAAGTCACGGATTGACTATAATGAAGTGATCCAGCCAGCACGGCATAGTTTCTGGGAGTGAAATAGTGTGTTTTTAGTTGTAATGCTTGCATTATATTGTATTAATGGATTATTTGATTATAATAATTTTTCTAAATTTTTTTATCAATTTTTTTCTATTTTTTAGTATAAAACAAGCTTCTGGCAAAAAAGTCCGATTTTCCGATCCGATTCGGCCGATTCCGACCGATTTTTCCGATCCCGATTCCGATTCCGATTTTTCCTTCTATGGTATTAACTTCTTTTACTATGAGAAAGCTTTATTTGTACGTATCTTTTTAAATTTCTTATCATCCTTTGTGCAGATGGTGGACTGATTTGGGGTTTATTAAAAACTACCATTTATTCGCGACAGGCCCGTTGAGAACTTCATGTGGAGTTTAGGCTACTCTTCTGATCAGCCAAAGAATTCAAGTTATAGAATAGCAATGACAGTCAAACTGATTACAACAATGGATGATATCTATGATGTTTATGGGTCAATGGATGAACTTGAGGTCTTTACTAACGCCATCCAACAGTAAGTGCTTTACGGGTGTAACTTGTATTTTGATTCAGTCTAAATTATATAGGCTATTTCAATTCTTAATCATAATTTTCTTTTGAAGATGGGATGTTGATCAGAGTCAAAATGATGATGAATTACGAAAGGTAGGCTTTGGTTTTGCATATTATCTCACAGGTTTAGGTTTTGGCTTAGGTTTTGTCTACTACAGGTTATATTTCATCTTCTACTAGTTGTATTTCATTTTCTACAAGTTGTCTTTCATGTTCTAGTGGTTGTCTTTCTTCTACGACAAGTTGTATTTCATATTCTTCTAGTTATATTTTATATTATTCTAGTTGTATTCTCATCTTCTTCTAATTGAATTTCATTTTATTGTAGTTGTATTTCATCTTCTTCTAATTGTCTTTCACCTAGTACTGGTTGTCTTTCTTGAAGTACTACTTGGTTTTTATCGTCTACCACATGTCACTATTACAAAAAAAGAGATTATACACGGACAAAAATGGAGGAGCTACACGGATTTCCTACCGTGTTTAAATCGAGGGTGTATGAATAGTTCAATAACTACACACGGACATTTGTCCGTGTGCAATTTCAACGATTCTACACGGATAACTACACAAACAGCCATGTAGAAAGCTCAGAATGTGTCGCTCTCCATGTTACCGAGCTACACGGATATTACCTAAACAACCGTGTACGATTCTTTTTGTACACGGACTTTCAACTAAAAAACCGTGTAGATTTCCTCTTTCTACACGGACATTTAGTTAAATATCCGTGTAGCTCTCCTCTTTCTACACGGACATTTAACTAAATGTCCGTGTAGCTCTCTTTTTTTCTACACGGACTTTAGTTAAATGTCCGTGTAGAAAGAACATTTTTTTTTTTTGTATTTTTTGTTTTTGGGCTAGCCTCCAGTTTTGCTAGCCAGTTTTGTTACAGAACTATTCAAAATTCATATAACAAGAAATCCATATTTTTCAGATTAGCAAGAAATCCATATTTTCCAGATTAGCAATAAATTCATATTTTCCAGATTAGCAAGAAATTCATATTTTTCAGATTAGCCAAAAATCCATATGCAATAAATTATACAATATTCATATACACCAAATTATACAAAATTATGGAAATCCATGTTGAGCATTGCAAAATTCCATTAGAAACCACCTTGCCCACACACACCTGATATCGTCAATTTGCTCCCTGGTGTAATGCGGTTCCTTTGGCACATTCTACAATTACAATTTGGTATTAGTTAGTAACAAGAAAAGGTAGATGAAATACAGTTGCAAATATCAATTGCTATTATATAGGAACAATTAATATGAATTACATACCGCTTTTGGGAATTGGAATTGTATTCTTTCGACAAAGTCAAACATGAAAATCATCGTGTAATAAGCGCATTCCCAACTCTCCAATTGTTGCGGGCCCTGAAATTTGCATTTAGCGGCCTATGTTAGAATGACAATATTTTTTTGGACAATATATGAAATTATAAATTTATAGTGTGCTCACCAGCAACCACTTCCAACTCAACTTGGTTTTCTGGCGCTTGTTATGCAATCCTCCCTCTTTAACATATTTCGCAAAAGCCCTTACAAAATTGAGTTAATGTTTATAGCAATTTTATAATTTGATATAATTGAAAAAAATTCAAACCAATTAAATTATTATTGCTTACTTATTGACATAAGAGAAGATATCTTTGCACTTGTTAGCTGGGATATTTCCTTTGGGCTTACAAGAATCAACGATTATGCTCGTATTTAGGTAAAACACAATGATTATCAGACACCAGTGTTTGCTGTGGGACGATAAAAATTAAAGTACTTTAGCATATAATAGTGACACGAGTGTTTGCTAATATGAACAATACATAAGCTAAGGTTAGAATTAACCTCTGGTGGTACGGCACGATAATGAATTTCTTCTCCTCCTCCATAGCACGATGCAGCGCTGAACACATGTACTCGATAGCCATATCCGAATAACATCTCAGGGACGTGGCACTCACTCTCTCGGGGTCCAGAAATATGCACAAGTTCTTCCTTTGTACCATCTCATTACAGTTTCGGATTAGCTTCCTGAAAACTCATAATTTTACATTAGAATATATATTTGAGTTGTATACAATAATGAAAATAATTTTGGGTCACTAACATGAGGAAAATGGTGATGAACGACACATCGAGCCATCTATCGGATGACGAGTGGTGGAGAATGTCCTTGAAGTCTTTGAACGACATACTGATAATACTGCCTTCGTGTAAAAACATCCCAGGTGGGACAGGGATGATGATATCCTTCATGCCTTCGAGTGCCGACATCAAGCGGTCGTCGAGAAGGTGCAAATCACCGGGCAAACGGCTGTATTCTTCTTCGGTGACCATAGGACGGTCTGGTGATCCTGGCACGTCAGCCCCGACGTCGCAAGCCACAACAGTCCGTACCGGTGACATCATCTCCTGTGCACCGATGACATCATCTCCTCGTGTCTGCATTAAAATTAACATATCTTCTTCAAGTATTTGAAAAGGAATGATTTGAATGTAACAAAAGAAATGGATTATTTAGAGATTACCTGATGCAAAATAATCTGACTCCTGGGCCATTGGACAAATGACTTTCGGGCATCATCAAGAACAAACATATCGTCGGTAGGGGCAGGAAGAGGTACGCGCCCCCATCACTCCACAACTGAGTCAACCTGCACGCATGCATAGTCGGGCATGAGCTGAGCATGGTGTACACTTGGGACTCCAGGAAGTACAACGCCCTTGGCAACGATCAAAGGAGAACTACCCTGCCACAGGACGAGGTCGCATGCTCCGGGGTCCTGCAATTATCAAAAAGTTGTTACTTTTTAATGGTGCGATATTGTCTAACAAGGTTACAAACAGGTATTAATTACCTTTAGACTATAAAACAGTAGTGTTTACCTTTAGATTTTCCAAATCATCTAAGGCCCAAGTCCCGGATGCTTGGCTACTTCGCCGAACTCCCGACGAAATAGGAGGTGGTTGCTCGGATTGCTGCGCAAGAGATGAAAACCGGTTCAACAACCTTGATTCCATCTCAGCCAGCTTTGCGTTGTACTCTTGGCTGACCTCCGCGCGTACCTGCGTAACTATCTCGTCTTTATTTACTTTGGCACGAGGTTTTCTTCGAGGTTTTTGTCCCTCAACTCGGAACACCTCCTTCCAGCCCCTGTAGGCCCCTACACCCCTTACCCGGCCCGTGTGTTCTGGATTCTCGAGCGCTGCGGCCAAGGAATCATTTTGTCGTTCGACTGTCCGGGCACCCGAATTGACCTCCTGCTCCACCTCCAACTGTTAATAGAAAAATTAGTTATAGCAAAAGACCAAGTGATGTACATTCGGAGTTATAATTTCGTTTGAATGACACAAAGTTATAACTCTTACCATTCTCTGAGCCACGGGTTGCAATTTCTGTAGGAGTACTATCCTCGCGTCAGCGGTTAACTCGGATCTACCCATGAACCAATCTTGGCCCCTAAGATTTTGGATCCTAACCACGGGTGAGTCGGAATCTTTGTTTTGCTCCAGTACTGTCCTCCACTCTGCCGACTTACCCTCGTAACCACCTGACCCTAAATGGTGCGGATACTTGTTCATGGCAGCGATCCTCCTGCCTTCGGCACTTTTTTTCTTCACATGTGCAATAAAATCAATTACTTTTAGAAAAATAATTGAAGATCGAGAAAAAACAAAAACTACTTTGGATAATGTTATATACCTTGAACTCTTCTGTGGACTTCAAAGCTTGAAACTCCTCCCACACCTCTTGTGTTAGCCAAGAATAGTACCCTACCGGGTTTTTCCCTATCTCCATGAAATCTGTCTTCAGCGTGCTCTTGAATTGCTTCCAACCTTCGTTCATGATCCTCAGAGTCTTAGCCTTTGGAGTATCGCTCTCGATGTTCCAGTGAGCCTGATTGACACCAAATTCACTGTATTTAATTTCATGTACAACAATGAAAATAAAGTAAAGAGTTGTTCGGTACTTTACCTTCACCATGTTCCACCAGTCGTTCTTCTCCTCTTTATCAAACTTATTCCAACTCTCTACAAGGATACTTGCCTTTCGCTTCACCAAATTGCAACACCAATTTGAGTACGCCATTCGGTTTGGACCTTGCGCACGCCCGTCGTCCGTGAACCGGATTTCCAACTGCTTCTTCTCGGACGTGCTTGTGCACATTGTCGGACCTCTTTTCCTTCTTTCTGATGAGGCAGTAGCTTGCTGATGCTCTTCTGCCATCACATCTATGTGCTCACCCTCAGCCGACATGGTTCTGCCATACAAAGAAATATTAAAAGAAAGTAATGGACCTATGTGTAAAATAGTGAGGAAACAGAGAAATAAAATGCAAAATGAACAGCACGATTAAATGGAAGACTTCAAAACACACAACATGGACATTAATTTCATATTTTTCTGATTTTTTTTCTATTTTATATAAATTTCCAAAGTTCAGCCTCTCAAAATGAAAATTCTGCACCTTTAAATAGCAGAAAATATGAATTAAAAAGCTGAACTTTGAAAAATCATATAAAATTGAAATATAATCAGAAAAATATGAAATTTGTGTCCATTTTGTGTGTTTTGGAGTCCTCTATCTGTTGGTCAAGTCATAAATCTGTTTTGGCCCCCGCATTGATCTGCACTGATCAATTTACCAACAGAGGTCATTTTGGCCGTTTGGAGTACTTTCAGAAGATCAATGGCATGTATATTAATATTAATATTATATAGTGTTTCATCATATAGATAACTAATAGAATATTACAAATTGTTAAATACAGACCCTTTAAATTTAGGGAAAATTGGTTATTTGCCACTCCAAAACCTTCAAATTGTAAAAATGCCATCCCGAAATTTAAAATTGTAAAAATGCCACTCTAAACTTCATTAATTTCTAATTTTGCCATTTATACTGTATTACTCTTGTTAAAAAAAAAAAATTCGGACGAAAATACCCTTCTCAAAAAACAGAAGAACTCGGTACCAGAAACAGAGGAACTCGATACCAGTAAGATACTGGTACAACCAGTACCTTACTGGTACAACCAGAAATAGAGGAACTCGGTACCAGTAAGGTACTAGTACAACCATAACAGCACAACCAAAAACAGCACAACCCCGAATAAATCATACAGCCAGCAAAACAATCCCAGCAAAGCACATAAACTAATCAAACCAACACAGCCATTGATATCTCGTATTCATATCTATATTTTGACCTTAAATTCGTACCAAAACCTGTGTTTTAATCTATAAATTCGGTTATAATTCATTGAATATATATAGAATGTGGTACTGCTGCAAGTTATTCTTATTCTGCAGGAATCGGGCGAAATTGAGAAGGAATCTGGAATTTAGAAGTATCTACACGGTCCGTGTAACATTCCACACGGGCCGTGTCAACCTCGACTCGACCGACGACACGACCGCATGAAGACCGCTGACTCGACCGCATGAAGAACACAGGCACACGGTCCGTGTAGAATTCCACACGGGCCGTGTCAAGCAATTCTGGAAACAAATCCAGAATTTGGAAACAAGGCTAATTAATGGAAGGTCGGCAAAACGAGTATATAAGCGAGATTTCTTGCACCAGAGAGGACATTCTGGAGCAGAGAGGCAATTCCTAGGGTTAGGAGAAGACGGCTAAGCAAGGAGGCGAAGAAGAGAGGAGGAAAACGAGAGTTTTTCGACGGATCTTCATTGTTCTTCGAGTTTTTCTATGAACTCCTTTATCTCTATTTGTTTTATTTGCTTTTTAATCATGTTAGAGTAGACTTTTAGTTTCTAGGGTTGTGATGTAATCGAATGTTTTGTTTTGCATGTTAGTTATTGGATTCTTTTGTTGAAATTTGCGTTTGCTTGATTGTGTTTGATTTTAATTGCTTAGTCTAAGTTGTTTGATTTTTATTGGTTTACCACTAGATGAATGCGCACATCTAGAAGGTACTTTGGCCCTTATAATCTCTCAACCAAACTAAGTACATGAGGTAGGATTAGTGATCCGGAAGGTGAAACCAAGTAGTAGCCGACAGGTGAACATTTCCTCATATCGACGGAATGAGGTTACCTTTAGTATACCAAACAAGCAACTAGGTAATTCAGACCAACATACGACAGTTGAGGTCTAGAACCCGACGAGGGCACATATTGCAATTCCATACCAAGTTAATGAACCAACAGACGACAGTTGAGGTTTAGGAACATTAGGTCTGGTCAGTAGAACCCTACACAAAGGAACAACACTAAGAAACAATAACTGCTGCATTCACTCGAGGACCGCACGGACCGTGTACGACAGTACCCGGCCTGCGTACATTGGACACGGCCCGTGTAGGACACTACACGGACTGGGTACCTCGAGGCAAAACTGAGATGAAGTCATAACCCTGGAAACGCCTTTTTACTTTTGATTTAAATTTACTTCCTTGCATTTAATTACTGTTATTGAACTGTAGGAACTATAAATACCAAAACCAACCTTTTCCAACTTCTAGTCTTTATTTAATTTAGGTAGAATTCTAGTTAAGATCTGAACCGTTCCTGTGATCGATACCCGAATTTATACTACTCGATAGGACTGTATACTTGCAGTCTGAACCGAAAAGTGAATTGAAGGTTAAAAAGTGCAGTTTACTGTACTGAAACTTTGTACTATACCTTTTGGTGTAACAGCCATACACCACCGCAAAAACCCACAAGGCACGAAGGCCGACAGATCAGAAAAAGGCTCAAAGGCCACAGGTCAAAGGCACAACCACTCAACAGAAAAAGGCGCAAGGCCACAGAAACAGGTGCAAAAAGGCACGAAGACCACAGATCAAGGCAACAGCCGCAAGTCACAAAGCAAAACCAAAACAAAGAGAGTCAAAGTTACCGAGTGAAGAGCAAACGACACAAAAAAATCGCAACAGCACATCCAAGGTAAAAAGGCGAAATCGCACCCACAGATAACAACCACGAAATCGCAGCAGCACAACACATCCTAGGAAAAAATCCAAGCGCCAACCAAGGTAAAAAGGCGATGAGGGAGGAGGCGAGTTCTGTTTGAAGGGTATAATCAGAAATACAGAAATATGTATACCAAAATAGTATTTTTCAGTTAATTTTTCATAAAAAAAGTATAAGAATACAGTATAAATGGCAAAATTAGAAATTAATGAAGTTTAGAGTGGCATTTTTACAATTTCAAATTTCGGGATGGCATTTTTACAATTTGAAGGTTTTGGAGTGGCAAATAACCAAATTTCCCTTAAATTTAATACCAACAAATTTAGTTAATAGGTTTTGAACTACATCCACCATAATTTAGTTAAAAGGTTTTGAACTATATCCACCAGAAATTTAAACATGGTGCAAGCCGATTTTTTTTTTGTCTTAGGGATAGTAAAGTGGCACCAGCACAATTAACTATATCCACCAGAAATTTAATAGGTTTTGAACTATATAGCACAGCACAGCAAAGCAGCACAGCAAAGGCAGCACAACACAGCAAAATAAGCAAAAAAAACTTACAAATCAGTAGTGAGAACAGCAGGCGGCGACAATGAGCACAACACAATGAGCACAACAGAGGCGGCGACAATGAGCACAGCACAATGAGCACAGCAGAGGCAGGGTGATAGAGGCGGCGACAATGAGCACAGCAAGGCAGAACAGGCGGTGACAGAGGTGGCAGAGAGGGTGACAGAGGCGGCTAACAGGGAGGGTGATAGAGGCGGAGTAGTGAAAATGATTTTGAAAGAGAAGGCTTTGAAAGAGAAGGATTTGAAGCGGCTCGTTATCAGAAAAAAAATTGGAAGAGAAAGCTTTTGAAAAACATTGTACACCTCTTTCTACACGGACATTTAGTTTAAAGTCCGTGTACAATTAGTCGTTCTACACGGACATTTAGTTTAAAGTCCGTGTACAAATCCCCTTTCTACACGGACTATTAACTAAAAGTCCGTGTACAAAAAGTTCAAACATATTAAATTATGTTTCTTTTTATTTTTTTATATTATTTAAACTAATAATAAATTAACTAAAATATATAGTATATCACATCTAATATTTAAAACTTATACTAATATTAACTAATACCCGGTTTTTTTATTATTATTAAAATTTGAACTATAGACATTTAATATTTGTACTAGTAATTAAAAACTAATACTAATATTTTATATTTTATTTTTATTATATAATATCTTAACTAATATTTTGAAAACTAATACTAATATTTGAAATAGAAATTTTGTACCATTATTATAAAAAATGAACTAACATTTGAACCAGAGAAATCTAATATTTGATATTTGAACTACAAATATTTTATTCGTAATATTTAATATTCCTACTAATATTTAAAAACTAATACTAATATTTTATTTTTTATTTCATTATTTAAGAATTCACTAATATTTTAAAAACTAATACTAATATTTGAACTAGAAATTTTTTAATATTATTAAAAAAATGAACTAATATTTGAAATAGAGGAATCTAATATTTGATATTTGAACTACAAATATTTTATTCTTAATATTTAATATTCCTACTAATATTTAAAAACTAATACTAATATTTTATTTTTTATTTCATTATTTCAGAATTCACTAATATTTTAAAAACTAATACTAATATTTGAACTAGAAAATTTTTAATATTATTAAAAAAATGAACTAATATTTGAACTAGAGGAATCTAATATTTGATATTTGAACTACAAATGTTTTATTATTACAAAGTTGTTTCTAAAAAAGAAATATTACAAGTTTAAATTTTAAACAAAAAATAAATATTACACACCGGGTTGTTTTTTCCTTTTTCTCATTTTTTTCTCCTTTTCAACAGTACTCTTGCCCCATATTCCTTCATTGTGGTCGGATCGCATGTAGTTTGCTCTGTCGTTTTCTTCAATTGTTGCTACCTCAAGTAGCATGTCGGCACAAAAGGGATGTATTTCGTCGAACTGGTCATACTCTTCTTCGTCGACGACATTTTCTATCCCGATAATCCTTCTTTTTCCGGATAGGACGACGCTCCACCTATCATCACTCGGGTCAGTGACATAAAAGACTTGGGTGGCTTGCTTGGCGAGTATAAACGGATCATCAACATACCCAACTTTGTTAAAATCAACGAGTGTCAACCCGTCGTTATCAACTTTAACACCCCGATCTTCGACCCATTGACACCGAAACAAGGGAATGCTCAGGCGAGGATTGTAAACGAGCTCCCAAATTTCTTCAATGACGCCATAATATGACCTCGATGCTATTACAGCCCGGCCATCTCCAGATCTCCTGAATTCTTGAGACGTCGCCACCAACGTCACCCCACTATTTTGCATTGTGCTCTTCTCACTTTGCCGTTTAGTGTAAAAAGTATAGCCGTTAATTTCGTATCCTTGGAATGTTTTGACAACAATTTGGGGTCCTTCGCCCAGCAGTCTAACAATTTCAGGTACGAGGTGTGACTTCACTCTTTCTTTTAGCCATCCTATAAAAGAACGATTATGCTCGTTAGTAAGCCACTTCTGACTTCTCGTGTAGTTCTGTTGTTGAAGGATTGTCATGTGCTCATCTATGTAGGGAGCAACATCTGTCATGTGCTGTAGTACAATAAAATGTGCCTTCTGTAGATCATTTATATCAGCAACTACGGCTCTCAACCCAATTGTCTCGACTCCTTGGAGCCTTCCCTAGTATCGAGATTTCGGAACGCCAATAGGATCCACACCGGCCATGTAGTTGGTGCAAAACTCAATCACCTCTTCTGTGGAATATCCTTCTATAACGCTACCTTCGGGCCGATGTCGGTTCCTCACATACTTTTTCAAGATGCCCATGTATCTCTCGAATGGATACATATACCGCAGGAACACGGGACCACAGATCTGAATATCTCTCACAAGATGAACAGCAAGGTGAACCATAACATCGAAAAAAGAAGGCGGAAAATACATCTCAAGTTGGCAAAGAGTAACGACGACCTCCTTTTGCAAAGAGTCCAATTTTAGAGGGTCTATCACTTTGGAATTGATTGCATTGAAGAAAGTACAGAACTTCGTAATGGTTTCCCGAACCTCCTTTGGTAAAATTCCCCGAATCACAACAGGAATCATATGTGTCAGTAAAACATGACAGTCGTGGGATTTCAGACCAAGCAATTTCAGGTCCTTCTTCAACACCAGCTTCTTAATATTCGAGGAATACCCCGATGGGACTTTAATACTATGAAGGCATTCACAAAAGCTTGTTTTCTCTTTCTTCGACATTGTGCACAGTGCGGGGGGTAGGTACGTGCGCTTCCCTTTCTCCTGCGGTGCAAGCTCGGGTCGTATTCCCATTTCTACCATGTCTTTCCGAACTTTAATACCATCTTTAGTCTTTTCCTTAATGTTCAATAGTAAACCAATCAAATTGTCGCAGACATTTTTTTCAACATGCATGACATCTATGCAATGTCTCACTTTTAAAAATTCCCAGTACGGTAGCTCCCAAAATATGGACCTTTTTTTCCAAATATTCTTCGGTGGTGCTTCAGCACATTTTCCAAAAATAACATCAAGGTTTTTTACCCGATTGAAGACACTCTTCCCGTCTAATGGACGACGGGCCACTCCAAGCTCAATTTTCCCGTTGAATGCACTCTTCTTCTTACAGGAAGAAACCTACGATGCCCCATGAAAACATTCTTCTGACAATTTTTCAGCCTCAGCACCTACGTGTCATCTTCACAGATAGGGCACGCTTTTGCTCCTTTACAAGTGTAACCCGATAAATTCTGGTACGCGGGAAAATCATTTACTGTCAAAACACCATGGCCCGCATTTGAAATACCTCTTTACTGTACGCATCCCAGACCGGGACGCCATCACGCCACAATTTTTGAAGGTCCTCAATTAATGGTGCGAGATACACATCTATGTCATTTCCGGGTTGCCTGGGTCCTTGAATTAGTAATGACATCATTATATACCTGCGTTTCATGCACAACCAAGGAGGAAGATTATAGATGGATATAAGAACTGGCCAAGTACTGTGCCGACTGCTCAAGCTTTCAAACGGACTCATTCCATCTGTGCTCACCACAATCCTAAGGTTTCTCACTTCGGAACCAAATTCTTTGAAGTGTCTATCAATGTTTCTCCACTGAGGAGAATCGGCCGAGTGCCTTAGTTTACTGTTTTTTTTACGCTCTTCTTCATGCCAACACAATAATTTTTCATCCTTGGAATTCGCAAACAACCGTTTGAATCTCGGTATTATCGGCAAATACCACAACACCTTAGCCGGAGGCCGGCCCTTTTTGTCCTCGTTACAATCATCAGTACTGTCCTGGTCCTTACGTTTATACCGTGAAACACCGCATTTAGGACAGACATGCATGGTCTCGTACTCATTACGGTACAATACACAGTCATTCGGACATGCATGTATTCTTTCGATCTTCAACCCCATTGGACATATCAATTTTTTCGCCTGATATATTGTACCGGGTAACTCGTTGTTATCTGGGAGCATTTCTCGTAAAAGTTGTAATAAGAACGTGAAACTCTTATCGCTCCAACCATTGTCTGCTTTTAAGTTTAATAATTTCAACACAGCTGACAGTTTCGTAAATTTGGTACACCCGGGATACAACTGCTTTTTGGAATCATTAGACAAATTTTGGAATTTATCATAATTTTTATCACTAATTTCATCTTCCGCGTCACGAAACATTTCCTCCAGATTTTCAATAAACTCGTGTTCTACATTTTCACTAGAATTCATCTTCAGCACATCATCGTCGTTTCCGGGTTCAACATTATCAAAAATTTCGACATCCTCATAATTCTCGTTCCAATCAAGTTCAAAATTATCAAAAATTTCTACATTCTCATCATTCAATTCACAACGATTAAAATTTTTATTGGTACTACTACTTTCACCAAATTTCTCACCGTGCATGATCCAACATGTATATCTCTTCTTAAATCCCCTACAAATTAAATTACCTCTAATTTCTTCGGAGTCCACAAATCTTAAAATATTTTTACAATCTCTACAAGGACACAAAATATCTTTTTTTTTTCTTCACTCTATACCTCTCAGCAAATTTTATAAACTCATCAACGCGAACCAAATGTTCTTCACTGTCACGTCGCAATTCATACATCCAACTTCGATCCATCTGTAAATTAAATTATAAAAATGATTTGATCAATTAATCATGCATGGTCAACATATAAATTGTACCAAATTTTGGGCTTACAAAGGGCCGGTTTACAATCCTAACCCACTCTTTGAATATTATGTCCCATATGTGAACACATATTAGCGAGTTTTAATTAGTATTTGTGAAAAATTCGGCAGCATTTCCCCTTAACTCCCCAAGTATGTGTTCGAACCACATACTCGTAGGAGCAATAAGGGAAAATACCGTCGAACTTTCCTCAAATACTAATTAAAACCCACTAATATGTGTTCACATCCTAAATGAGACACAATATTCAAATAGCAGTCCCAAAATGGGGACTGTCCAAAATTAATCCCTATTGGATTAATTTTGAACGGGCATGGACCTAAAAGCATTTATAGATCGGTTATGGACCACAATACACTAATTATATATTTACATTATCTAATTAATAATTAAATCACGAATGCATGAATATATTACACACCTAATTAATAAGCAATAATAATTAATGAACAGAAAATTAGAGAGGAAAAAGGAAAATATGTATATACTAACCTTCGAAAGTTAGAGAGGAGAAAATAAAAACTTCTAAGATGACAGATTCCAGTTGCTAGCCTTTAATTTGCATAAATCAGATCTCAGTTCAATACAGAGAGAGAGCGTATTAATTACTTGATCAAAACGGCGCTGGAAGGAGAAGTCTCTGGAAGAGAAGGGGCCCTTTTATACTGCATAAAACCCTACACGCCTTTTCTACACGGATACTTAACAATCCGTGTAGCTCTCGCACAAGTTATACACGGTTATTTATTAAACAATCCGTGTAGCATTACCCTTTATACACGGATATTTGATAAAAAAACCGTGTAGCTCTCTAACTATTCTACACGGACATGTAACTAAAAACCGTGTAGCTCTCTTACTATTTCTACACGGTTGTTTAATCAAATATCCGTGTAGCTATTCATACACGGATTTTAGTATAATATCCGTGTAACTCTCTCAATCTTTTCCACACGATTTCCTTCCACACGGATTTTTGATCCCTAATAAACCGTGTAGCTCTCTCAAACAATTATACACTGATTTATAACTAAGTGTCAGTGTATAATTCCCCAATATTTTTTGGCCATTCAAAATTTCATATTTGACACACGGTTTTTATATAAAATTAGAAAAACCGTGTACAATGTGCAGTGTAGAATTAGCTTTTTTGTAGTAGTGTGTTGTATTTCATCTTCTTCTAGTTGTCTTTCACCGTATACTAGTTGTCTCTCTTGTTCTTCTAGTCGGCTTTTATCGTCTACTACATGTTGTATTTCATCTTCTTCAAATTGTGTTTCATGTTCTACTTGTTGTTTTGTCTACTATAGGTTGTATTTCATCTTCTTCCGGTTGTCTTTCATTTTTTAATTGTTATCTTTCACGTTCTACGTCTTTCATCTATTAGTTGTATTTCATTATCTTCTAGATGTACTTCATATTCTTCTAGCTGTATTTCATATTCTTCTAGTTGTCTTTTACCTTCTACAGGTTATCTTTCATGTTCAACAGAGAGTTTTTCATCTTATACTTGTTGTGTTACGTCTTCTTCTAGTTGCCTTTCACCTTCTTTTAGTTGTTTTTCCTCTTCTTCTGGTTGTCTTTCAAGTTCTACTGGTTGTCTTTCGTTTACAACATGTTGTCTTTCATCTTCTTCTAGTCGTATTTCATCTTTATTTTTTTTCTAGTTGTCTTTCACCATCTACTAATTGTCTTTCATTTACTTTTAGTTGTCTTTCAAGTTCTACTTATTGTTTTCGTCTACAACAGGTTGTTTTTCATCTTCTTCTAGTTGTATTTCATTTTCTATTAGTTCACTTTCATGTTCTAGTGATTGTCTTTCTTCTACCACATGTTGTATTTCATCTTCTTTTAGTTGTCTTTCATGTTCTACTTGTTGTTTTCATGTACTACAGGATGTATTTCATTTTCTTCTAGTTGTATTTCATATTATTCTAGGTATTTCATCTTCTTCTAGTTGTATTTCATATTATTCTAGATGTAGTTCATATTCTTCTAATTGTCTTTCATGTTCTACTTATTGTTTTGTCTACTACAAGTTGTATTTCATCTTCTTCCGGTTGTCTTTCATTTTCTACTACTTGTCTTTCACGTTCAACTCGTTGTTTTTCGTCTACTAGTTGTATTTCATTATCTTCAAGATGTACTTCATATTCTTCTAGCTTTATTTCATCTTCTTCTACTAGTCTTTCACCTTGTACAGGTTATCTTTCATGTTCTACATATAGTTTTTCATCTTATACTTGTTGTATTTCGTCTTTTTCTAGTTGTCTTTCACTTTCTTCAAGTTGTCTTTCATCTTCTTCTAGTTATCTTTAATATTCTACTGGTTGTCTTTCATGTTTAATTGGTTGTCTTTCGTTTACAACATGTTGTATTTCATCTTCTTCTAGTTGTATTTCATCTTCATTTTTTTCTAGTTGTCTTTTTTACCTTCTACTAATTTGTCTTTTATATTCTTCTAGTTGTCCTTAATGTTACACTTGTTTTCGTCTACTACAGGTTCTATTTCATCTTCTTCTAGTTATATTTCATTATCTACTTGTTGTCTTTCATTTCTAGTGGTTGTCTTTCTACTACTACAGGTTGTATTTCATCTTCTTCTAGTTGTATTTATATTATTCTAGTTATATTTCATCTTCTTCTAGATGTATTTCATTTGATTCTAGTTGTATTTCATTTCTTTTAGTTGTCTTTCACGTTGCACTGGTTGTATTTCTTGTACTACTAGTTGGATTTTATCGTCTACCACATGTTGTATTTCATCTTCTTCTAGTTGTCTTTCTTGTTATACTTGTTGTTTCCGTCTACTACATGTTGTAATTCATCTTTTTCTAGTTATATTTCATATTATTCTAGATTTATTTCATTTTCTTCTAGTTGTATTTCATATTATTCTAGTTGTATTATATCTTCTTCTAGTTGTCTTTCACCTTCTTCTAGTTGTTTTTCATCTTCTTCTAGTTGTCTTTCATGTTCTACTAGTTGCCTTTTGTGCACAACTTGTTGTATTTCATCTTCATTTTTTTTCTAGTTGTCTTTCACCTTCTACTAATTATCTTTCATTTTCTTCTAGTTATCTTGCATGTTCTACATCTTGTTTTCGTCTACTACAGGTTGTCTTTCATCTTCTTCTAGTTGTCTTTCATTTTCTACTAGTTGTCTTTTATGCTCTAGTGGTTGTCTTTCTTCAACTACAGGTTGTATTTCATCTTTTTCTAGTTGTATTTTATATTATTCTAGTTGCATTTCATTTTCTTCTAGTTGTATTTCATTTCATTCTAGTTGCATTTCATCTTCTTCTAGTTGTCTTTCACCTTGTACTGGTTGTCTTTCTTGTACTACTAGTTGGCTTTGATCATCTACTACATGTATTTCATTTTCTTCTAGTTGTCCTTCATGTTCTACTTGTGGTTTTCGTTTACTACATGTTGTATTTCATCATCTTCTAGTTGTATTTCATATTATTCTATGTGTATTTCATCGTCTTCTAGTCGTATTTCATATTATTCTAGTTGTATTTCATCTTCTTCTAGTTGTCTTTCACCTTATACTAGTTGTCTCTTGTTCTACTAGTTAGCTTCTATCGTCTACTACATGTTGTATTTCATATTCTTCTAGTTGTCTTTCATGTTCAACTTGTTGTTTCGTTTACTGCATTTTGTATTTCATATTCTTCCGATTGTCGTTCATTTTCTACTTGTTGCCTTTGACGTTCTACTCGTTGTCTTTTGTCTACTAGTTGTATTTCATTATTTTCTAGTTGTATTTCATCTTCTTCAAGTAGTCTTTCAGCTTGTACATGTTATCTTTCATGTTCTACTGGTAGTTTTTCATCTTATACTTGTTGTCTTTAATTTTCTTCTAGTTGTCTTTCACCTTCATCTAGTTGTCTTTCATCTGCTTCTACTTGTCTTTCCTGTTCTACTTATTATTTTCGTCTACTACAGGTTGTATTTCATCATCTTCTAGTTGTATTTTATCTTCATTTTTTTCTAGTTGTCTTTCACCTTCTACTAATTGTCTTTCATTTTCTTCAAGTTGTCTTTCATGTTCAACTTATTATTTTTGTCTACTACAGGTTGTATTTCATCTTCTTCTAATTGTATTTCATTTTCTACTTGTTGTCGTTCAAGTTCTAATGGTTGTCTTTCTTCAACTACAGGTTGTATTTTATCTTCTTCTAGTTGTATTTTATATTATTCTAGTTGTATTTCATCTTCTTTTTCTTCTAGTTGTCTTTCATCTTTTTTTTCTTCTAGTTGTCTTTCATGTTCAACTTATTATTTTCGTCTACTTACAGGTTGTATTTCATTTTGCACTAGTTGTCGTTCATGTTCTAAAGGTTGTCTTTCCACTACAGATTGTATTTCATCTTTTTCTAGTTGTATTTTATATTCTTCTAGTTGTATTTCATCTTCTTCTAGTTGTATTTCATCTTCTTCTTGTTCTCTTTCACCTTGTACTGGTTGTCTTTCTTGTACTACTAGTTGGCTTTTATCGTCTACTACATGTTGTATTCATCTTCTTCTAGTTGTCTTTGATGTTCTACTTGTGATTTTCGTCTACTACAGGATGCATTTCATCTTCTTCTAGTTGTATTTCATATTATTCTAGGTGTATTTCCATCTTCTTCTAGTTGTATTTCATATTTTTCTAGTTTTCTTTCACCTTATACTAGTTGTCTCTCTTGTTCGACTAGTTGGCTTTTATCGTCTACTACATGTTGTATTTCATCTTCTTCTAGTTGTCTTTTATGTTCTACTTGTTGTTTCGTCTACTACATTTTGTATTTCATCTTCTTTCGGTTGTCTTTCATTTTCTACTTGTTGTCTTTCACGTTCTCCTCGTTGTCTGTCACGTTCTACTCTGTCTTCAGTCCACTAGTTGTATTTCATTAATTTCTAGTTGTACTTCATATTTTTCTAGTTCTATTTCATCTTCTTCTAGTAGTCGTTCACCTTGTACATGTTATCTTTCATGTTCTACTAATAGTTTTTCATCTTATACTTGTTGTCTTTCCTCTTTGTCTAGTTGCCATTCACCTTCTCCAAGTTGTTTTTCATCTTCTTCTGGTTGTCTTTCATGTTTTACTGATTGTCTTTCGTCTTCTTCTAATTGCCTTTCACCTTCTTTTAGTTGTTTTTCCTCTTCTTCTGGTTGTCTTTCAAGTTCTACTGGTTCGTTTACAACATGTTGTATTTCATCTTCTTCTAGTTATATTTCATCTTCATTTTTTTTCCTGTTGTCTTTCACCATCTACTAATTGTCTTTCTTTTACTTCTAGTTGTTTTTGTCTACTACAAGTTGTATTTCATCTTCTCCTAGTTGTATTTCATTTTCTATTAGTTGTCTTTCATGTTCTAGTAGTTGTCTTTTATCTACTACAGGTTGTATTTCATCTTCTTCTAGTTGTATTCTATATTATTCTAGTTGTATTTTCATCTTCTTCTAGTTATATATCATTTGATTGTAGTTGTATTTCATCTTCTTCTAGTTGTCTTTCACCTTGTACTGGTTGTCTTTCTTGTAGTACTAGTTGGTTTTTGTCGTCACCACATGTTGTATTTCATCTTCTTCTAGTTGTCTTTCACCGTATACTAGTTGTCTCTCTTGTTCTACTAGTTGCCTTTTATCGTCTACTACATGTTGTATTTCATCTTCTTCTAGTTGTCTTTCATGTTCTACTTGTTGTTTCGTCCACTACAGGTTGTATTTCATCTTCTTCTGATTGTCTTTCACGTTCTACTCGTTGTTTTTCGTCTACTAGTTGTATTTCGTTATCTTCTAGAAGTATTTCATATTCTTCTAGCTGTATTTCATCTTCTTCTAGTAGTCTTTCACCAAGTACAGGTTATCTTTCATGTTCAACTGATAGTTTTTCATCTTATACTTGTTGTGTTTTGTCTTCTTCTAGTTGTCTTTCACCTTCTTCTGATTGTCTTCTTCTGGTTGTCTTTCATCTTCTTCTAGTTATCTTTCATGTCCTACTGGTTGTCTTTCATGTTCAACTGATTGTCTTTCCTTTACAACATGTTGTATTTCATCTTCATTTTTTATCAAGTTGTATTTCACCTTCTACTAATTGTCTTTCATTTTTTCTAGTTATCTTTCATGTTCTACTTGTTGTTTTCGTCTACTACAGGTTGTATTTCATCTTCTTATAGTTGTCTTTCATATTATTCTAGTTGTATTTCATCTTCTTCTAGTTGTCTTTCACCGTATACTGGTTTTCTCTATTGTTCTACGAGTTGGCTTAATCGTCTACTACATGTTGTATTTCATCTTCTTCTAGTTGTCTTTCTCATTCTACTTGTTGTTTCGTCTACTACAAGTTGTATTTCATCTTCTTCCGATTGTCTTTCATTTTCTACTTGTTGCCTTTCACGTTCTACTCGTTGTTTTTTGTCTACTAGTTGTATTTCATTATCTTCTAGATGTACTTCATGTTCTTCTACTTGTATTTCATGTTCTTCTAGTAGTCTTTCTCCTTGTACATGTTATCTTTCATGTTCTACTGCTTGTTTTTCATCTTATACTTGTTGTGTTACGTCTTCTTCTAGTTGTCTTTCACATTCTTCTACTTGTTTTTCATATTATACTGGTTGATTTTCATGTTCAACTGGTTATCTTTCATTTACAACATGTTGTTTTTCATCTTCTTCTAGTTGTCTTTTACCTTCTACTAATTGTCTTTCATTTTCTTCTAGTTGTATTTCATGTTCTACTTCTTGTTTTCGTCTGCTATAGGTTGTATTCCATTTTCTTCAATTTGTATTTCGTTTTCTACTAGTTATTTTTCATGTTCTAGTGGTTGCCTTTCTACTACTACATGTTTTATTTCATCTTCTTCTAGTTGTATTTTATATTATTCTAGTTGTATTTCATCTTCTTCTAGTTGTATTTCATTTTATTTTAGTTGTATTTTATCTTCTTCTAGTTGTCTTTCACCTTGTACTAGTTGTCTCTATTGTTCAACTAGTTGGCTTTTATCGTCTATTACATGTTGTATTTCATCTTCTTCTAGTTGTCTTTCATATTCTACTTGTTGTTTCGTCTACTACAGGTTGTATTTCATCTTCTTTCGGGTGTCTTTAATTTTTCTACTTGTTGTCTTTCATGTTCTACACGTTGTCTTTCGTCTACTAGTTGTATTTATTTATCTTCTAGAAGTGCTTCATATTCTTCTAGTTATATTTCATCTTCTTTTATTAGTTTTTCACCTTGTACATGTTATTCATGTTCAACAGATAGTTTTTCATCTTATACTTGTTGTGTTACGTCTTCTTCTAGTTGTCTTTCACATTCTTCTACTTGTCTTTAATCTTCTTATTGTCATCTTTGATGTTCTACTGGTTGTCTTTCGTTTACAACATGTTGTATTTCATCTTCTTCTTGTTGTATTTCATCTTTATTTTTTTTCTAGTTGTCTTTCACCTTCTACTAATTGTTTTTCATTTTCTTCTAGTTGTCTTTCATATTCTACTTGTTGTTTTCTACTATATGTTGTCTTTCATATTATTCAAGTTGTATTTCATTTTCATGTAATTGTCTTTCACCTTTTACTGGTTGTCTCTGTTGTTCTACTAGTTGGCTTTTATCGTCTACTACATGTTGTATTTCATATTTTTCTAGTTGGCTTTCATGTTCTACTTGTTGTTTCGTCTACTACAGGTGGTATTTCATCTTCTTTCGGTTGTCTTTCATTTTATATTTGTTGTCCTTCACGTTTTACTCGTTGTCTTTCGTGTACTAGTTGTAATTCATTATCTTCTAGATGTATTTCATATTCTTCTTGTTGTATTTCATCTTCATCAAGTAGCCTTTCATCTTGTTCAAGTTATCTTTCATGTTCTAATGTCACCTAGTAGTCTTCTAGTTGTCTTTCACCTTCTTCTAGTTATTCTTTCATATTCTTCTGGTTGTCTTTCATGTTCTACTGGTTGTTTTTCGTTTACAACATGTTGTATTTCATCTTCTTCTAGTTGTATTTCATCTTCATTTTTTTTTCTAGTTGTCTTTCACCATCTACTAATTGTCTTTCATTTACTTCTAGTTGTCTATTAGGTTTAACTTTTTGTTTTCGTTTACTACAGGTTGTATTTCATCTTCTCCTAGTTGTATTTCATTTTTTACTAGTTGTCTTTCACGTTCTAGTGGTTGTCTTTCATCTACCACATGTTGTATTTCATCTTCTTCTAGTTGTCTTTCATGTTCTACTTATTGTTTTCGTCTACTACAGGTTGTATTTCATTTTCTTCTTGTTGTATTTCAAATTAATCTAGGTGTATTTCATTTTCTTCTAGTTCTATTTCATATTATTCTAGTTGTATTTCATCTTCTTCTAGTTGTCTTTCATATTATGTACTTCATATTCTTCTAGCTTTATTTCATCTTCTTGTAGTTTTCTTTCATCTTGTACAGGTTATCTTTCATGTTATACTGATAGTTTTTCATCTTATACTTGTTGTGTTTCGTCTTCTTCTAGTTGTATTTGACTTTTTTCAAGCTGTCTTTCATCTTCGTCTAGTTATCTTTCATATTTTACTTGTTGTCTTTCATGTTCAACTGGTTGTCTTTCGTTTATAACATGTTGTATTTCATCATTTTCTAGTTGTATTTCATCTTCATTTTTTTCTAGTTGTCTTTTACCTTCTACTAATTGTCCTTTATTTTCTTCTAGTTGTCTTTCATGTTCTACTTGTTGTTTTCGTCTACTGCAGGTTATATTTCATTTTCTTCTAGTAGTATTTCATTTTCTACTTCTTGTCTTTCATGTTCTAGTGGTTGTCTTTCTTCTACTATAGGTTGTATTTCATCTTCTTCTAGTTGTATTTTATATTATTCTAGGTATATTTCATCTTCTTCTAGATGTATTTCATTTGATTCTAGTTGTATTTCATCTTCTTCTAGTTGTCTTTCACCTTTTACATGTTGTCTTTCTTATACTACAAGTTGGCTTTTATTGTCTATTACATGTTGTATTTCATCTTTTTCTATTTGTCTTTCATGATCTACTCGTTGTCTTTCGTCTACTAGTTGTACTTCATATTCTTCTAGTTGTTTTTAATCTTCATTTAGTAGTCTTTCACCTTGTACAGGTTACCTTTCATGTTGTACTGGTAGTTTTTCATCTTATACTTGTTGTTTTTCATCTTCTTCTAGTTACCTTTCACCTTCTTCTAGTTGTTTTTCATCTTCTTCTAGTTGTCTTTAATGTTCTACTGGTTGTCTTTCGTTTACAACATGTTGTGTTTTATATTCTTCTAGTAATATTTCATCTTCATTTTTTTTCTTGTTGTCTTTCGCCATCTATAATTGTCTTTCGTTTATTGTTTTCGTCTACTACAGGTTACATTTCATATTCTCCTAGTTGTATTTCATTTTCTACTAGTTGTCTTTCTTCTATTATAGGTTGTATTTCATCTTCTTGTAGTTGTATTTTATATTATTCTAGTTGTATTTTCATCTTCTTCTAGTTGTATTTCATTAGATTGTAGTTGTATTTCATATTCTTCTAGTTGTCTTTCACCTTGTACTGGTTTTCTTTCTTGTCGTACTAATTGGTTTTGATCGTCCATCACATGTTGTATTTCATCTTCTTCTAGTTGTCTTTCATGTTCTACTTGTTATTTTCGTCTACTACAGGTTGTAATTCATCTTTTTATAGTTGTATTTCATATTATTCTAGGTGTCTCTCTTGTTCTATGAGCTGGCTTTTGTCGTCTACTACATGTTGTATTTCATTTTCTTCTAGTTGTCTTTCATGTTCTACATGTTGTTTCGTCTACTAAAGGTTGTATTTCATCTTCTTCTAGTTGTCTTTCACGTTCTACTCGTTGTCTTTCGTCTACTAGTTGTATTTCATTATCTTCTAGATGTACTTCATATTCTTCTAGCTGTATTTCATCTTCTTCTAGTAGTCTTTCAGCAAGTACCGATCATCTTTCATGTTCTACGGCTAGTTTTTCATCTTATACTTGTTGTCGTTCAACTTCTTCTAGTTGTCTTTCACCTTCTTCTAATTGTTTTTCATCTTCTTTTAGTTATCTTTCATATTCTACTGGTTGTTTTTCATGTTCAACTAGTTCTCTTTCGTTTACAACATGTTGTATTTCATCTTCATCTAGTTGTCTTTTACCTTCTACTAATTGTCTTTCATTTTCTTCTAGTTGTCTTTCATGTTCTACTTGTTGTTTTCATCTACTGCAGGTTGTATTCCATCTTCTTCTATTTGTATTTCGTTCTGTACTAGTTGTCTTTCATGTTCTAGTGGTTGTCTTTCTACTACTACATGTTTTATTTAATCTTCTTCTAGTTATATTTTATATTATTGTAGTTGTATTTCATTTTCTTCAAGTTGTATTTCATTTTATCCTAGTTGTATTTCGTCTTTTTATAGTTGTTTTTCACCTTGTACTAGTTGTCTTTCTGGTACTAGTAGTTGGCTTTTATCGTCTACTACATGTTGTATTTCATCTTCTTCTAGTTGTCTTTCATGTTCTACTTGTTGTTTCGTCTATTCCATATTGTATTTCATCTTCTTTCGGTTGTCCTTCATTTTCTACTTGTTGTCTTTCGTCTACTAGTTGTATTTCATTATCTTCTAGATGTGCTTCATATTCTTTTGTTATATTTCATCTTCTTCTAGTACTCTTTCACCTTGTAAAGGTAATATTTCATGTTCTACTGATAGTTTTTCATCTTATACTTGTTGTGTTCCGCCTTCTTCTAGTTGTCTTTCACATTCTTCTACTTGTCTTTCATCTTCTTCTTGTTATCTTTCGTGTTCTACTTGTTATCTTTCGTGTTCTACTTGTTATCTTTCATGTTCTACTGGTTGTCTTTCGTTTATAACATGTTGTATTTCATCTTCATTTTTTTTCTAGTTGTCCGTTTCACCTTCTACTAATTGTCTTTCATTTTTTTCTAGTTGTCTTTCATATTGTACTTGTTGTTTTCTACTACATGTTGTATTTCATCTTCTTCTAGTTGTATTTCATGTTCTACTTGTTGTTTCGTCTACTACAGTTTGTATTTCATCTTCTTCCGGTTGTCTTTCATTTTCTACTTGTTGGCCTTTGACGTTCTACTCGTTGTCTTTCGTCTACTAGTTGTATTTCATTATTTTCTAGTTGTACTTCATATTTTTCTAGTTGTATTTCATCTTCTTCAAGTAGTCTTTCAGCTTGTACATGTTATCTTTCATGTTCTACTAGTAGTTTTTCATCTTATACTTGTTGTCTTTAATTTTCTTCTAGTTGTATTTCACCTTCTTCTAGTTGTCTTTTATCTTCTTCTACTTGTCTTTCATGTTCTACTGGTTGTCTTTCACGTTCTACTGATTGTCTTTCGTTTACAACATGTCGTATTTCATCATCTTCTAGTTGTATTTCATCTTCATTTTTTTTCTAGTTGTCTTTCACCTTCTACTGATTATCTTTCATTTTCTTCTAGTTGTCTTTCATGTTCAACTTATTATTTTTGTTTACTACATGTTGTATTTTATCTTCTTCTAGTTGTATTTCATTTTCTACTTGTTGTCGTTCATATTCTAATGGTTGTCTTTCTTCTACTACAGGTTATATTTTCTCTTCTTCTAGTTGTATTTTATATTATTCAAGTTGTATTTCATCTTCTTTTTCTTCTAGTTGTCTTTCATGTTCAACTTATTATTTTCGTCTACTACAGGTTGTATTACATCTTCTTCTAGTGATGTTTCATTTTCTACTAGTTGTCGTTCATGTTCTAATGGTTGTCTTTCCACTACAGGTTGTATTTTATATTTTTCTAGTTGTATTTTATATTATTCTAGTTGTATTTCATCTTCTTCTAGTTGTATTTCATTTGATTCTAGTTGTATTTCATCTTTCTCTTGTTCTCTTTCACCTTGTACTGGTTGTCTTTCTTGTACTACTAGTTGGCTTTTATTAACTACATGTTGTATTTCATCTTCTTCTAGTTGTCTTTCATGTTCTAGTTGTGGTTTTCGTCTACTACAGGAGGTATTTGATCTTATTCTTGTTGTATTTCATATTATTCTAGGTGTATTTCCATCTTCTTCTAGTTGCATTTCATCTTCTTCTAGTTTTCTTTCACCTTATACTAGTTGGCTTTTATGGCTTTTATCGTCTACTACATGTTGTATTTCATCTTCTTCTAGTTGTCTTTTATGTTCTACTTGTTGTTTCGTCTACTACAGTTTGTATTTCATCTTCTTTCGGTTGTCTTTCATTTTCTACTCGTTGTCTTTCACGTTCTACTCGTTGTCTTTAATCTACTAGATGTAATTCATTATTTTTTAGTTGTACTTCATATTTTTCTAGTTCTATTTCATCTTCTCTAGTAGTCTTTCACCTTGTACATGTTATCTTTCATGTTCTACTAATAATTTTTCATCTTATACTTGTTGGCTTTCAGCTTCTTCTAGTTGCCTTTCACCTTCTCCAAGTTATTTTTCATCTTCTTCTGGTTGTCTTTCATGTTTTACTAGTTGTCTTTCATGTTTTACTAGTTGTCTTTCATGTTTTACTAGTTGTCTTTCGTCTTCTTCTAGTTGCCTTTCACATTCTTTTAGTTGTTTTTCCTCTTCTTCTGGTTGTCTTTCAAGTTCTACTGTCTTTCGTTTACAACATGTTGTATTTCATTTACAACATGTTGTATTTCATCTTCATTTTTTTTTTCTACTTGTCTTTCACCATCTACTAATTGTCTTTCATTTACTTCTAGTTGTCTTTCAAGTTCTACTCGTTGTTTTCGTCTACTACAAGTTGTATTTCATCTTCTCCTAATTGTATTTCATTTTCTACTAGTTGTCTTTCATGTTCTAGTGGTTGTCTTTCATCAACTACATGTTGTATTTCATCTTCTTCTAATTGTATTCTATATTATTCTAGTTGTATTTTCCTCTTCTTCTAGTTGTATTTCATTTGATTGTAGTTGTATTTCATCTTTTTCTAGTTGTCTTTCACCTTGTACTGGTTGTCTTTCTTGTAGTACTAGTTGGTTTTTGTCGTGTACCACATGTTGTATTTCATCTTCTTCTAGTTGTCTTCCACCGTATACTAGTTGTCTCTCTTGTTCTACTAGTTGCCTTTTATCGTCAACTACATGTTGTATTTCAATTTCTTCTAGTTGTCCTTCATGTTCTACTTGTTGTTTCGTCCACTACAGGTTATATTTCATCTTCTTCTGGTTGTCTTTCACGTTGTACTCGTTGTCTTTCGTCTACTAGTTGTATTTCGTTATCTTCTAGAAGTACTTCATATTCTTCTAGCTGTATTTCATTTTCTTCTATTAGTCTTTCACCAAGTACATGTTATCTTTCATGTTCAACTAATAGTTTTTCATCTTATACTTGTTGTGTTTTGTCTTCTTCTAGTTGTCTTTCACATTCTTCTGATTGTCTTTCACCTTCTTCTAGTTATCTTTCATGTCCTACTGGTTGTCTTTCATGTTCAACTGATTGTCTTTCGTTTACAACATGTTGTATTTCATCTTCATTTTTTATCTAGTTGTCTTTTACCTTCTACTAATTGTCTTTCATTTTATTCTAGTTATCTTTCATGTTCTACTTGTTGTTTTCGTCTACTACAGGTTGTATTTCATATTTTTCTAGTTGTCTTTCATATTATTCTAGTTGTAATTTCATCTTTTTTAGTGTCTTTGACCTTATACTTGTTTTTCTCTATTGTTCTACGAGTTGGCTTAATCGTCTTACTACATGTTGTATTTCATCTTTCTTTAGTTCTCCTTTCTCATCTACTTGTTGTTT